>QGSO01000186.1:32085-532085 GCA_011037825.1 Carya cathayensis
GCATTCTCCTTCTCCATTTCCAACCCCATCGAGTTCGTCTCCCTTCCCCTCCATCTCCGACCCATTTCCAGCGCTTTGTCCCATCAACCGGCCGTGTAGTTGTCTAGCACGTTGTCGACCCCACGGGATGTCGGAGCACCATCCAGGCTGCCCAGAACCCGCCGACCAGGCACCTACAAATTTTTTTTTTTTCTAGCAGGTTTGGCTTTGCTGAGGTTTAGAGAGAAAGTGATGAATGAATCATTTGACGTGTTGTTGGATTGGAAAGAGGAAGATGGAGAGGTTGATTCGTGTTCATGGTTTGGGATTGAGTGCTCAGATGGAAAAGTTGTGGCCTTTTGAGTATTGTTTTTGGAAGGAATTTTGTTATTCTATCTTATGTTTGGTCACTGAGAAATCAAAACTTCTGAGACTTTTTTTTAGGGAACTTAAGTTAATAAAATACAACGCAAGCTGGATCACAACACAACCACGCGGAAGCAATTTTTTGGGTAAAAAATGCAACACATCAGTTGTTTTGAACTGGAGCACACGTAGCACGTAGGTGAAAAAAAGGCAACATCTCTTGGTGCAGCAAAGTTTTCAAAACAAGCAGAAAATTACAGTAGAATCTGTTAGATCATCAGCAAGTGAGGCCACTTTTAGCTTTTGGACGCAAGGGAGAGTTTCCTTTTGCCTTTTTGAAAGACACGGGGGGAAGTAAAGGAGAAGCTCCGAGCCCCGGGTTGAAATGTGTTTCAACTGGGAAAAAAAAATTTAAAGAAGGCCAATAAGCGGGAAGAGAAAACGGGATCACGCAGCGGAATCTCTAGCACTACCCTTGTAATTATTGATGGTACCCACCACATTTCTATTTCCACAGAAGGAATAAAATTCTCATCTCACATTTACATCGGAACACATTGTACAATAATGCATATATACAATTAGCAGCTAAGTAGTCAAAAGTAGATTTCATATATATATAAAATGTACAGTACTATGAAATAAATATATATGCAACTAAATAACCAGATTTTTTTAAGATTCTCTCTGCATGTGCGATGCTTTGATTATTCGCCAGGTAGGTTTGTATTATGCTTTAGGCTCTGATTTCAATTTCAATTCTGAATTTTCTTTTTGTTTCTCAAGGGCTTTTATCTCGGCAAGTTGATGAGTTGCACCTCCTACATATGGGGAGACCGCCCAACCCATGCCAGCGACAAAACCACCCCTATCCCATGCGCCGGGGGGGGCGGCGGGGGGGTGGAGGGGGGCGCTCCGGTAGCACCTGAACAAAAAGTGACAACACATACGTCAGGTACGAGAGCGATTGCCTACTGAGTACTAGGACAAAACGCTAAACTACGTTACGACTACTTTTACAACTGACCTGTTTCAAGAAGCTGTTTTCCTGATCCAGAAGATGAGTATGGAGTTGGCTACCCTACTACTTACGTCTCGAGATTTATCTTTTAGCAGCTAGGGCAAACAGACTAGATGAAGCAGAATTTACCCTTAAGGAATGTTTACAAACAGGCTGCTCCTGTGATCCTGCCAAGGCTTAAATGAAAGGAAGTCAGCAATTTCTTTTAACAAGAATGCACCCCAGGATAAGAAAGGAGAGATAAGAGCAATTCTTAACCTCCGCAACTTGGCTTCGGATAACGAACTCAGGACTCCCCATTTTCCCGCAAATTGTACTGTTTATTGAGAATTTTTATTACTTATAAAAAATAATGGAAAACCCAAATATCTTTGGTGCTTGAAATGAAACCAAGAATGAGGTTAAGCAAACCTGAGCCAAAATATATAGCTAGCGTCAAATCGTAAGCAACTTAAGACTGATCTTATCCTCTCAATATGTGAGATGCTGATTAACGGCACAGCTGCTACATAGAAGAACCCTCGGCAACACATGATACACGTATCAACTTAACTGTTCCATGAATAAGAGCCCGCGGTGGCCTTCTCTCAAAGATCATAAAGTACATTTTACTAAACTATGCCCTAGATTGCCAAAGCTGCAAATTCTTCTTGATGTTATACAAATTGAAATGCGCATGCTCTGAATTTAACCAAAAGTTTAATTTCTTCTCCCAAAAAGAAACTTATTTTTATCAAACGTAGCATGCTTTGTAAGCAAACGAATACATTTTTCAAAGTAATTATAATTATAATTATAATTAAGTTATATCACATTGTTGAAGAGTTAAGAACAACAGCTTCACGAACTTTACCTTCAGTCAAAATGCCGCCCACGTAAAGACATTTCATAGGAACCAAAATAACAAACCCAACTATTTTTTTTTTTTTAAAAAAAGGCACATAGAACACTCATCATCACGCATTCGAAGAAATCTCGAAGTCAGTGACTATTGAAAACAAAAAACATGATCAGTACCAGCTTACATAATTATTCCTAACCCAGAACTTTAAACACTTTCAGCAATTCAATGTAAAAGAAACTTCAAAACAACAAGTACTTTACGAAAAGGCAGCGTACATAGAGAGAAGTATTGAACCGGCCAATTTAGTAGAGTTTTTCATTACCCCAGAAAAAAAAAATAAAACGCCAACTCGAAATACTTTTCTTCCACTTTCTCGGCCACCAAACAATACATATGCAAAAAATATATATAAAAAAAGCAGGAAAAATAATGAAGAGGTAGCATACATATGAGTCTAGAGAGCCAGAAGGCAACGAGCAGCGTTTTGAAGCTGGAATAGAATGAGAACAGCGTTTTGAAGTTATTCGATTCATCGCGCTCTCCACAGGTACGACCTCCTTTGGGTCTCTTAACTTAGCCGCTTTCGATCACCGCGCTCAAGGAAGAAGAGAAAAGACCCACCGAATCAATGATCCTATATATATGTGTGTGTGTGTGTGTGTGTTTATAGATCGTTGCGTGCGTACCAAAAAGCTAAAAAGCCTTTTGTTTAAAAACTCACACAGATATCTTGAATCTAAACTATTAAGTTGTTTTGTATTAAATGAACCCGATACATAAGTAAAATGGAGAAGATGAAAGCATCAAACTGAATCTGAACGCCCAAAAACATCCATCATTATTATAAAGTACTTATTCTAATTTATTTTTAGAAACCCATCCATCCTCACAACTTCATTACATTAACCCCCAAAGCTAAGATATGGCAGGATTTAATTCAGACATTTCTTACAAATTAAATCCTATACCGAGACTACAAGCTGAAACACTTTTTAAAACTACTATTTAAAAAGGACCAACGCGTTTGTTTCAGTTCTTTCCTAATCATTATTGCTCCCTTCAACTTCAGTCAGTTGAATCTCAACTTGAGGTAGGGTTGTTTCTGATTCTTCTTGGGGCCGGATATTGCAGAAGAAAGTGGCTCTGAAAGTGTGACAAAGCCAGTACACAAAGCTCTTGAGTTGATTAAAAAGGTGCTCAGAACAAGGAGATAAGATCAAGAGCATCAAATAGGCAAACCAGAAGAATGACAACGGCAAAATGAGTGAGGCCAGCAGTAAAATAGTCAACAGACCCGATACATCTCCTGTCCGCAGCCTGAGTCCCTCCACCGTTAGATCAAACTTTACCGAGATCACAAGGCAGAGGAGGATGACAACGACGATGATAAGAAGGGTAATGAGAAACATGGGAAGGCCAAGGGATTCAAGTTGGAAGTTGCCATTTTGAGGCCAAGAGCTGTATAATTGGGATATTAGAAACCTAAGGGCAAGGCCTATGGGTGGCAGGAATGGAAATCTCAAGTCCACGGAAAGCTGCATCCTTTCAAGAAACTCTTGCGCTAGTTTGATGCAGCAAAATGGAGAGAGGGCAGTAAGCTGGTATAAAAGGTTGTTTTATGGAGAGATGGCAGGCAGGCACTGTAGAGAGAGGGCCATGGCCGAAATAAAGATGACACTCAGGCCGTATAAAAGGTTAGAATGATAATATGATTGGTTGGAAACTTGGAACAATACTACAATAATTATCTGCCGATCTCAATGGAGTAGCAAAGGTTAAAAAAACTGTTTGAAACCTATTAGGGCAAAATACCGTGTGCATTGGATTATCCAAAGTGGATGAACAGTTAATTTATGCTGCAGTAAATATAAAATAAAAGTTATCTTTGTTCTTCACTGTAGATGAACCAAAGATTACTTTTGTTGTACACTGTGCATTGCATTTCTTCTCTAGGTAGAATATGATTAACCATGGATTTAATTAGAATAAGATTACTAATTAATATATAATTAATAGGATGGTAAAATATGACAAAACTAAATAAATTAAAAATATTAAAAAATATTAATTTATTAATTATTATATAAAAAATAAATAGATAATCCAATATAAAGATTAGGGTTTGGTTTGGATTGGGCGGGGATCTCAACTTATCCTAACTTATCTCATTTTATCACATCATTATAACTTTATCAAATTTCTATACAAAATATAATAAAAAATTCAATTTTTTTTAAATTTTAAAATAATAATAATATTATTTTATTTAACTTTTATCTTTTATTTAAAATCATCTCATTTCATCTTCCAATCCAAACCAAGATAAGGAATAGACAAAAACAGTTTCATATCACAAAAGCTAAAACTTGGATTAGCTTAATTTGGTTGAGATTGCTCTGTTAAGCATGCACTCGGATTGGCATTAATGACTGGCCATCCTGAGTCGTGAGACTTTTACAGTCATTGATATTATATTCTTTTTTCTCCTGTCACAAAAAAATTTCATTTTTCTCCATTCCTTTTCCTTTCCCATAACCTAGATATCTCTCCGAGAAAAGCATAAAGCATTAGGAACTTAGGATCCTGATCATCTTTTATCAGTTTGCTACTCCATGGAAAATGAAAGAAAATGCACATGACTTGCTATGCACATTCGTGGCTGACCAGATAGCACTTTAGCAAAGTAGTCAAATTTGTCGTGTGACTGGCAATATTGGTGTAAACTACACAGATAAAGAACTGGCATTAACATTAATAATTATATAGCATCTGGTGTAAATATATTTACATATATTTTCTGATCTTATGTGCACTTTGTTTTTGCTTGTGAATGTAACATCTTCTCTATTTTAATTATAATTTTTTTCTAAAACCTCCACCATCTGCCTTTCTATATTTTCTCTACTACATTTATTAAAATAATCCTTCTTTATTCATTTTTTTACTCATTTATTTTCAATTTTTTGAGCAAGAGTTATTTTTCTTCATTGTATTTTCAACTATTCATCTCTAAGATTATTCTTTTTAAAATTTTAAATTATTTATTCCTCACAAAAAATAATAAATTTTTAATATCTAATATTTTCTATTAGTGATAAACATATTTTCAAATCATGATAAAAATATAGCAATAACGGTAAAAACATAAATAACAACAGAAAAAATAAGTTATAAACTCAATAGATTAAGAAAAGACAAACAACTATTGTCACATTTGTTGGAAAAGAAACATGTAAAAGAAGCAAAGAGAAAAATAAATAATGAAGAATAATAAGTTTTAAGTGACATTTGGGTATTGAGTTGACATGAGATTAGTTGAAAATTGAATAAAATATTACCTTTTTGTTATTTTTTTTAAGATTTAAATAAATTAAATTGTTTATTATATTTTATATAAAAATTTAAAAAAATTATAATAATAAAATAAAATAAGATGAGATGAAATGAATTGAGATTACTTTTCAATTCAATCGTGGCCTTAATTTGCTACCGACTACAGTAGCTTCGAAAGAAGATACTCCACTTGTTGGAATTATTTCGTATGACATTTTTGTTCTCGGACTCTGGGCGGTGGTGGGGCCAGGATGAGGGTCCCTTTGTATAGACTGATTTTATGGAATAGAGTTTTACTACGTACAAGCGAAAATTATATATGGATTTTGGGTAGAGCTACCCAAATTAGAAGATAATGAGTACAGATTTGACAAGTGGGATAAGACATAAAATTTTTATATCATTCTCATCTTATCATTATAATTTTTTAAATTGAAATTGTGACCGATATATTATATATATATATTTATTATATATACTTACGTGGGCGATTTAGAAAAAAATTTTGAATGAAACAAAGTAGTTTTGTTTAATACACCAAACTACATAGTTTGGATTTAGGATTTAATACATACATACCTTCTTCTTCTTTCTATTCTCATCTATCATATTCTCTCTCTCTCTCTCTCTCTCTCTCTCATGTAGTGGCATAACGCTAGCCATCTACCACGTATCTCGCACTCACATAGTGTCACCACTCTCTCTCTCTGTCTGTCTATTTGTCTCTCTCGCTCTCTCTCTCTCTCTAAGTTTTCATCTCATCGCAATGCCGACGAGACACCGACGATTGATTGGAATCATGTTGAAACCAACGTCGTTATTTTCTCCCCATTCACCAATCGATTTTAGCCAATTTTATACATGTATAAAAGTACTCGGTTCGATTTTCGTTTTGGATCGCATGCTTCGATTTTCACCCCTAGAGAAAGGATAGAATTAGTATAATAATTATATAATAAAATAATATTATTTAAATTTATTTTGACTTTTAAATTTGAGTTGATGAATTTAAAGATAATAAAAAATAAGTTATTATATTTAAAATTATATATCATTTCCCTTAAGTTGTAGGCTATACTATTTGAGAGAACGGTACTGAAAAACGTAAGCTGCTCTAAGGAGAATTAAATAAAAAATTATTAGATTGTTAATCTCTTGTCATCGTTAATCAAGTGTTCATAAGAATCAAATATTTCTACATTGTGGACCCTCATAGATTATACATTGGGTCAAGATTTTCAACTTATCTTTATTTACGTTAATGATGAATATGATTGATAGAGAATCACAGGCGTTTATATATATATATATATATATATAAATTTATGCTAATATCCTTATCTATACTTTTTATTGTGTTGTTTGATAGTAAGTTGAAAGTTAAATAAAATATTATTATAATATTATTTTTTAATGTTATTATTATTTTGGGATTTAAAAATATTAAATCGTTTATTATATTTTGTATAGAAATTTAAAAAAATTATAATAATAAAATAAGATAAAAACAGATAAGATAAAATATTTCACTATCCAAATGGTACACTACAAGAAAAACGGACTTTTACGACCAATTAATAATAATAAAACGAGTATTAGCAACCAAATTTCCTTTCATCAAAAAATATAACTGTTAATTAAAAAAATTATAACGGTTCGTTTCTAAATAAATTTATTTTTATTTTATTTACACCAAATTTTAATATAAATTTAAAATTATTAAAATAAATATATATAATATTTTTAAAAGATGGGGCACGTAAGCCACCAATCTTCCACAAGGAGACGTGATCTGTAAGCTTCCATATGCGAAGATAGTACAACAATTGACGAAGACTACAGGGTCGCGTCCTTTTATCTCATCTTTTTTGAGTTAAAAATGGATTTTGTTAGTAAAGTTATGTATTAATTTATATATTAATAATATTTTTTTAATATTTAAAATTTAAATTAATATTATTTTTAATAACATTTAATTTTTAATCCATTATATGAAATTGATACATATATTAATGTATAATTATACTTTCTATTAAATTTTATAAAAAAAATTTATCGCTCGGGGACTAGAGATTTTCTGCAAAGAGTGAAATGTATTTTTAGAATCTCTCCTGACCAAATGTGGCAAGCCCCAAAAAATAAGCGTTGAGAAGTGATTATTTTACTTCTTTATTCTATTTTACTTCTTTTTATTTTAATTTTTTAAATTTATTTTAATTTTTTTATTTGATAATTAAAGAAGTGATTATTAATAAAATTATATATTTTTTTAAAATTTTCTTAATGATTAAAGATGTTAAAAAAATATTTAAAAATGATAATAAAAAAATAAAAATAAAAATACATTAAAAATAAGTAAGTGAGTAATAAAATAAGCTAATCTACTTACGTCCTAACCTCATCTACCCGTTTCACGCTCATGTCACGTCAAGGTGTAGGAGAAAAAAACTACAAAATCTGATTCAATTTATGGGAATTGATTAGTTAACACCGTTTTATTTGGCAGTTGGGTATATTTTTAAAAGAAAAATTTTATTTATAATTTCTACATATTATATACTATATTTTTTTTTAAAAAAAATTTAATTTTTTTAAAATTTTATTCTTATTAAATTAATTAAAATTTTCTATTCATCATTCATATATAACATATTTAGTGAAAACAAATGATATATAATATATAAGAATGATGAATAGCCAAACTCATTTTAAAAATTTTATTTTTTACCAATAAATCTACTCGATATTCAATTTAATTTTTCTACATGGACACCGTGAGATCAAATTCACCACGTCATGCTTCTTAATTGTGTATCATAAAAGAAGGAAAATGGCCCAATTTAATGAGAGAGATTGCAAGAAGAAAGGAAAAAGTAAAAAAGAATATCGGCCCCACCGGTAAATTAAAAGACTTTTAAGACTTTAATTTGGAGGTTCTTTTCTTTTTTTGGTGTTGGTCTTATTGGACTGACTCAAGATAATTGATTAGAGAGAGAGAGAGAGAAAAAAAATTGGAAATGGGGCTGCAAGTGGCGTACCCACCCCCTTTTGGGCCTCTAACCTATTTGAGGTTTGCAACAAGAAGATCCTGATCTATCTCCATTCTGGGCGTTGAAGGTCTGATTTCCAGGATGATCCAGAGAAGAGAGAAACCATTCTATTCATGGGATCAAAATGGTCAGTTGGCTACCCCTACCTCTACTTTACTGGTCTGCAGATGATTTAAACTCTTTTCAGCAGCTAGGGCAAACAGACTAGATGAAGCAGAATTTACCCTTAAGGAATGTTTACAAACAGGCTGCTCCTGGTGATCCAGCCAAGGCTTAAATGAAAGGAAGTAAGCAATTTCTTTTAACAAGAATGCACCACAGGATAGGAAAGGAGAGATAAGAGCAATTCTTAACCTCCGCAACTTGGCTTCGAATAACGAACGTCGAGGACTCCCCATTTTTCCCGCAAATTGTACTGTTTATTGAGAATTTTTATTACTTATAAAAAAATAATGGAAAACCCAATAATCTTTGGTTGCTTGAAATGAAACCAAGAATGAGGTAAAGCAAACCTGAGCCAATAATATAGCTAGCTCAGATCGTAAGCAACTTAAGACTGATCTCATCCTCTCAAATATGTGAGATGCTGATTAACGGCACAGCTGCTACATAGAAGAACCCTCGGCAACACATGATACACGTATCAACTTAACTGTTCCATGAATAAGAGCCCGCGGTGGCCTTCTCTCAAAGATCATAAAGTACATTTTACTAAACTATGCCCTAGATTGCCAAAGCTGCAAATTCTTCTTGATGTTATACAAATTGAAATGCGCATGCTCTGAATTTAACCAAAAGTTTAATTTCTTCTCCCAAAAAGAAACTTATTTTTATCAAACGTAGCATGCTTTGTAAGCAAACGAATACATTTTTCAAAGTAATTATAATTATAATTAAGTTATATCACATTGTTGAAGAGTTAAGAACAACAGCTTCACGAACTTTACCTTCAGTCAAAATGCCGCCCACGTAAAGACATTTCTTAGGAACCAAAATAACAAACCCAACTATTTTTTTTTTTTTAAAAAAAGGGCACATAGAACACTCATCATCACGCATTCGAAGAAATCTAGAAGTCAGTGACTATTGAAAACAAAAAACATGATCAGTACCAGCTTACATAATTATTCCTAACCCAGAACTTTAAACACTTTCAGCAATTCAATGTAAAAGAAACTTCAAAACAACAAGTACTTTACGAAAAGGCAGCGTACATAGAGAGAAGTATTGAACCGGCCAATTTAGTAGAGTTTTTCATTACCCCAGAAAAAAATAATAAAACGCCAACTCGAAATACTTTTCTTCCACTTTCTCGGCCACCAAACAATACATATGCAAAATATATATATAAAAAAGGAGGAAAAATAATGAAGAGGTAGCATACATATGAGTCTAGAGAGCCAGAAGGCAACGAGCAGCGATTTGAAGCTGGAATAGAATGAGAATAGCGTTTTGAAGTTATTCTATTCATCGCGCTCTCCACAGGTACGACCTCCTTCAGGTCTCGTAACTTAGCCGCTTTCGATCACCGCGCTCAAGGAAGAAGAGAAAAGACCCACCGAATCAATGATCCTATATATATGTGTGTGTGTATTTGTGTGTTTATAGATCGTTGCGTGCGTACCAAAAAGCTAAAAAGCCTTTTGTTTAAAAACTCACACAGATATCTTGAATCTAAACTATTAAGTTGTTTTGTATTAAATGAACCCGATACATAAGTAAAATGGAGAAGATGAAAGCATCAAACTGAATCTGAACGCCCAAAAACATCCATCATTATTATAAAGTTCTTATTCTAATTTATTTTTAGAAACCCATCCATCCTCACAACTTCATTACATTAACCCCCAAAGCTAACATATGGCAGGATTTAATTCAGACATTTCTTACAAATTAAATCCTATACCGAGACTACAAGCCGAAACACTTTTTAAAACTACTATTTAAAAAGGACCAACGCGTTTGTTTCAGTTCTTTCCTAATCATTATTGCTCCCTTCAACTTCAGTCAGTTGAATCTCAACTTGAGGTAGGGTTGTTTCTGATTCTTCTTGGGGCCGGATATTGCAGAAGAAAGTGGCTCTGAAAGTGTGACAAAGCCAGTACACAAAGCTCTTGAGTTGCTTAAAAAGGTGCTCAGAACAAGGAGATAAGATCAAGAGCATCAAATAGGCAAACCAGAAGAATGACAACGGCAAAATGAGTGAGGCCAGCAGTAAAATAGTCAACAGACCAGATACATCTCCTGTCCGCAGCCTGAGTCCCTCCACCGTTAGATCAAACTTTACCGAGATCACAAGGCAGAGGAGGATGACAACGACGATGATAAGAAGGGTAATGAGAAACATGGGAAGGCCAAGGGATTCAAGTTGGAAGTTGCCATTTTGAGGCCAAGAGCTGTATAATTGGGATATTAGAAACCTAAGGGCAAGGCCTATGGGTGGCAGGAATGGAAATCTCAAGTCCACGGAAAGCTGCATCCTTTCAAGAAACTCTTGCGCTAGTTTGATGCAGCACAAATGGATAGAGGGCAGTAAGCTGGTATAAAAGGTTGTTTTATGGAGAGATGGCAGGCACTGTAGAGAGAGGGCCATGGCCGAAATAAAGATGACACTCAGGCCGTATAAAAGGTTAGAATGATAATATGATTGGTTGGAAACTTGGAACAATACTACAATAATTATCTGCCGATCTCAATGGAGTAGCAAAGGTTAAAAAAACTGTTTGAAACCTATTAGGGCAAAATACCGTGTGCATTGGATTATCCAAAGTGGATGAACAGTTAATTTATGCTGCAGTAAATATAAAATAAAAGTTATCTTTGTTCTTCACTGTAGATGAACCAAAGATTACTTTTGTTGTACACTGTGCATTGCATTTCTTCTCTTGGTAGAATATGATTAACCATGGATTTAATTAGAATATGATTACTAATTAATATATAATTAATAGGATGGTAAAATATGACAAGACTAAATAAATTAAAAATATTAAAAAATATTAATTTATTAATTATTATATAAAAAATAAATAGATAATCCAATATAAAGATTAGGGTTTGGTTTGGATTGGGCGGGGATCTCAACTTATCCTAACTTATCTCATTTTATCACATCATTATAACTTTATCAAATTTCTATACAAAATATAATAAAAAATTCAATTTTTTTTAAATTTTAAAATAATAATAATATTATTTTATTTAACTTTTATCTTTTATTTAAAATCATCTCATTTCATCTTCCAATCCAAACCAAGATAAGGAATAGACAAAAGCAGTTTCATATCACAAAAGCTAAAACTTGGATTAGCTTAATTTGGTTGAGATTGCTCTGTTAAGCATGCACTCGGATTGGCATTAATGACTGGCCATCCTGAGTCGTGAGACTTTTACAGTCATTGATATTATATTATTTTTTCTCCTGTCACAAAAAAATTTCATTTTTCTCCATTCCTTTTCCTTTCCCATAACCTAGATATCTCTCCGAGAAAAGCATAAAGCATTAGGAACTTAGGATCCTGATCATCTTTTATCAGTTTGCTACTCCATGGAAAATGAAAGAAAATGCACATGACTTGCTATGCACATTCGTGGCTGACCAGATAGCACTTTAGCAAAGTAGTCAAATTTGTCGTGTGACTGGCAATATTGGTGTAAACTACACAGATAAAGAACTGGCATTAACATTAATAATTATATAGCATCTGGTGTAAATATATTTACATATATTTTCTGATCTTATGTGCACTTTGTTTTTGCTCGTGAATGTAACATCTTCTCTATTTTAATTATAATTTTTTTCTAAAACCTCCACCATCTGCCTTTCTATATTTTCTCTACTACATTTATTAAAATAATCCTTCTTTATTCATTTTTTTACTCATTTATTTTCAATTTTTTGAGCAAGAGTTATTTTTCTTCATTGTATTTTCAACTATTCATCTCTAATGATTATTTTTTTAAAATTTTAAATTATTTATTCCTCACAAAAAATAATAAATTTTTAATATCTAATATTTTCTATTAGTGATAAACATATTTTCAAATCATGATAAAAATATAGCAATAACGGTAAAAACATAAATAACAACAGAAAAAATAAGTTATAAACTAAATAGATTAAGAAAAGACAAACAACTATTGTCACATTTGTTGGAAAAGAAACATGTAAAAGAAGCAAAGAGAAAAATAAATAATGAAGAATAATAAGTTTTAAGTGACATTTGGGTATTGAGTTGACATGAGATTAGTTGAAAATTGAATAAAATATTACCTTTTTGTTATTTTTTTAAGATTTAAATAAATTAAATTGTTTATTATATTTTATATAAAAATTTAAATAAATTATAATAATAAAATAAAATAAGATGAGAGAAATGAATTGAAATTACTTTTCAATTCAATCGTGGCCTTAATTTGCTACCGACTACAGTAGCTTTGAAAGATGATACTCCACTGGTTGGAATTATTTCGTATGACATTTTTGTTGTCATACTCTGGGCGGTGGTGGGGCCAGGATGAGGGTCCCTTTGTATAGACTGATTTTATGAAATAGAGTTTTGCTACGTACAAGCGAAAATTATCTATGGATTTTGGGTAGAGCTACCCAAATTAGAAGATAATGAGGACAGATTTGACAAGTGAGATAAGACATAAAATTTTTATATCATTTCATCTCATCATTATAATTTTTTAAATTGAAATTGTAACCGATATATTATATATATATTTATATATATATATATATATTACGTGGGCGATTTAGAAAAAAATTTTGAATGAAATGAAGTAGTTTTGTTTAATACACCAAACAACATAGTTTGGATTTAGGATTTAATACATACATACCTTCTTCTTCTTTCTATTCTCATCTATCATATTCTCTCTCTCTCTCTCTCTCTCTCTCTCATTTAGTGGCATAACGCTTAGCCATCTACCACGTATCTTGCTCTCACATAGTGTCACCACTCTTTCTGTCTATCTGTCTATTTGTCTCTCTCTATCTCTCTCTAAGTTTTCATCTCATCGCAATGCCGACGAGACACCGACGATTGATTGGAATCATGTCGAAACCAACGTCGCTAATTTTCTCCCCATTCACCTGCAGTCGATTTTAGCCGATTTTATACATGTATAAAAGTACTCGGTTCGATTTCCGTTTTGGATCGCATGCTTCGATTTTCACCCCTAAGAGAAATGATAGAATTAGTATAATAATTATACAATAAAATAATATTATTTAAATTTATTTTGACTTTTAAATTTGAGTTGATGAATTTAAAGATAATAAAAAATAAGTTATTATATTTAAAATTATATATCATTTCCCTTAAGTTGTAGGCTATACTATTTGAGAGAACGGTACTGAAAAACGTAAGCTGCTTACGTAAGGTTGGGGAGAAAATATAATAATAAAAAATTATTAGATTGTTAATCTCTTGTCATCGTTAATAAGTGTTCATAAGAATCAAATACTTCTACATTGTGGACCCTCATAGATTATACATTGGGTCAAGATTTTCAACTTATCTTTATTTACGTTAATGATGAATATGATTGATAGAGAATCACAGGCGTTTATATATATATATATATATATATAAATTTATGCTAATATCCTTATCTATACTTTTTATTGTGTTGTTTGATAGTAAGTTGAAAGTTAAATAAAATATTATTATAATATTATTTTTTAATGTTATTATTATTTTGGGATTTAAAAATATTAAATCGTTTATTATATTTTGTATAGAAATTTAAAAAAATTATAATAATAAAATAAGATAAAAACAGATAAGATAAAATATTTCACTANTTATTACACTAGTTCTGGAGATGTAATTTTTATGAATAAAGGTAAGTATTATTGGCAAGTTATGAGTCGCTGGAAAAATAATGGTGGTAAAAGGCTGAATTTGTTGTAGTGACTACAGGGTCGCGTCCTTTTATCTCATCTTTTTTGTGTTAAAGAATGGATTTTGTTAGTAAAGTTATGTATTAATTTATATATTAATATTATTTTTTTATATTTAAAATTTAAATTAATATTATTTTTAATAATATTTAATTTTTAATCAATGATATTAAATTGATATATATTATAGTGTATAATTATACTTACTATTAAATTTTTTAAAAAATTTATCGTTCGAGGACTCGAGATTTTCCGTGAAGAGTTTAAAATGTATTTTTTAGGAATAAATCTACTCCAAAGACGCCAAAATTGGATTTGGAAGAGCAAGCCCCAAAAAATAAGCGTTGAGATGATAGCTTTACTACCCTTTATTATTATTTTACTTCTATTTTTTTTTTATTTTTCTTAATTTATTTTTAATTTTTTTATTTAATAGTTAGAGAAGTGATTATTAATAAAATTATATATTTTTAAAATTTTTTCTTAATGATTAATGATGTTAAAAAAATATTTAAAAATGATAATAAAAATACATTAAAAATAAGAAAAATATAGTAAGTGAGTAATAAGCTAATCTACTTACATCCAAATCTCATCCACCCCTTTCACGCTCAATGTCACGTCCAGGTGTAGAAGAAAAAAACTACAAAATCTGATTCAATTTATGGGAATTGATTAGTTAACACCGTTTTATTTGGCAGTTGGGTATATTTTTAAAAGAAAAATTTTATTTATAATTTCTACATATTATATACTATATTTTTTTTTAAAAAAAATTTAATTTTTTTAAAATTTTATTCTTATTAAATTAATTAAAATTTTCTATTCATCATTCATATATAACATATTTAGTGAAAACAAATGATATATAATATATAAGAATGATGAATAGCCAAACTCATTTTAAAAATTTTATTTTTTACCAATAAATCTACTCGATATTCAATTTAATTTTTCTACATGGACACCGTGAGATCAAATTCACCACGTCATGCTTCTTAATTGTGTATCATAAAAGAAGGAAAATGGCCCAATTAATGAGAGAGATTGCAAGAAGAAAGGAAAAAAAGTAAAAAAGAATATCGGCCCCACCGGTAAATTAAAAGACTTTTAAGACTTTAATTTGGAGGTTCTTTTCTTCTTTTTGGTGTTGGTCTTATTGGACTGACTCAAGATAATTGATAGAGAGAGAGAGAGAGAGAGAGAGAGAGAGAGAGAGAGGCAAAAAACTGGATGCATGATAATTGATTCGTGAACGACTCTTTATTGAATTCAACAATAGACTTCGTTTCCAGTTTTGATGGGATAATAATTTTCACAAAAAAAGAGAGGGAAATGGTAATGTAACGCAATAGTGGACGAGAAAATGAGGAACAAATTGGGACAAGCAGAAAAATAGGAAATGGGGCTGCCAGTGGCGGACCTGTCACCTACCACCTTATGTCTAAGGGCCATAGCCCCTCAAAAGTTTTTAAAAAATTTAAAATATACTTTATATTTTATTTATAATTTTATAAATATAGCAAATTATGGCTTATACAAAAAAAATTTACACTCTCCATATGTTCTTTAAAATTTTCTAAAATCTCAATATATTTAAAAATGTCTTTCAACAATTTTTTTCTTATAATCTCAAAATTTTATATAATTTCTATATATTATTTAGTTTTAAGGATGTAGCCTTACTAAAATTAAATTAGAACTAAGTTTACGTAAAATAATAAACTTATTGGTATGGATCTCCAAGTTTTTTTTTGTTATACAATATTAGACTTTTTAATATAGAATCAAAAGTAAAAATATAAGAAAAATAATTTAAGGTTGATAATTTATATGAAAAATAGTTGAGAGATTTTATCTTCTAAACTTCATTGAGTAAATTTTTTTTTATTTAAAGTCTCAATTATAACATTATATGCTTAATGTGGCACAAAAATATATAGATTTTGTATGAAATTTGATAAACTAGCTTACAAACTAGAATTAAAGATGACATTTAAAAAAAATATTTGATAGATTCTACAAAAAAAAAATAAATAAATAAATATTTTATTATAAAAATAATAATGGATTGATATTATTCTATGAAACATTATCATCAAAAATTTGAAATATATATTAAGTTGTGTTTTTTATAATTTTATTTCTATATATATGTAGCAAATTATTGAGATCTAAACGTTTCACAAGATAGAAATATTGGCCCCCTTATAAAAAATTTTAGTTCTGCCACTGGGGGCTGCTGATTGTTGTTTCAATGAGCGTTTAAAATTTTTTTCAAGTTGGTAGGCAGTGTGCATTGCAACGGGATGAAATGAAATGAGATATTTTGTTAAAAGTTGAATAAAATATTATTATAATATAATTTTTTAATATTAATTTTATTTTAAAATTTGATTAAGCTGAATTTTTTATTATATTTTATATAAAAATTTTAAAAAAATTATAATAATTATATAAAATGAAATGAAATAAATTAATTTTATATAACCAGATGAGTGCTTAAAAACACCTCATTTCTTAGCACAATCCAAAAAAGAAACATACCTTGTTAGAATAATTTCCAATTGCTCTTGGATTGACTATAGTCAATCTGGAACGTACCATCTTTTCCAGTCGTCGTATAATTTCGTTCTCTTTGTCGAACTAACTTTTAAAGGCATCCATTCATCGGCCACTTGCTTTGCTGCTTTGGTCATCCAACTAATATTTTCAAATATTTTCTTTTCAAATATCATTTAAATAAAATATTTTTCAATTTTCAAATTTCAATTTTTTTTCAGTAATTGTTACTTAATCATTATAATTTTTACAAACTCTCAAGCGAAATACAAAAAATAATATTAATTTTTCAAATTTTAAAATAAAAACAATATTAAAAAATTATTTATTTCTAAACTTTATAACATATCCTCTCTTATTTTTCAAAATTTAATAAAAAATTTCATCTCAAACAATTTCACTATTATATATATATATATATATATATAACAATGTGGCTATTGGCACAAGAGTATTTTTTTTTCTTTTATTAAAAAAAGAGCTCAAGAGTTTAATTAAAATGATCGGTACCCAAATATTAGGTTTGGCACCCAAATATTAGGTTTGGCTGGTTTTGAAAGCCTATCGAAAACTATAAAAATGTCATTTAATTAAAATAGAGTTTGTCAAAAATAGGTTGGAGGTAGAGGAGACTTCTCCAACCCTTTACAAAATAATAATAATAATAATAATAATAATAATAATAAGTAATTTTATATAATAAAAAATTTTACAAATTGATGTATATTAAATTATATAAAAAAATAATATTAGATTATAAATTTTTTGTATCTTAAAATATATTTAAGATTTAAAAATAATTTATAAATTTATTTTTATAAAATACTTTTATAAATCATATATTTTTCTCCTAAAAATATAAGATTATGTTTAAAAAACTTTTTTGACTTCCGAAGTCCGAACATTATGGGCTTTGAATCTCGCTTACGTGCTAAGGAAGGACATGCTCGCTTTCTGGCTGTGGACGTTGGTGGGACTGGACTTTTCTTGGTTGCGTGTTTTAATTATTTAATATTACTGCTTATAAAAAAAGACAGATACTCTAAACGGCGCTGTCTGACTTTATCCATAAGCACCTGTACAGAATATGGTTAGTTCAAGGTCGAGTCATGATCAAATCAATCAATTGTTTGACCATCACTCGACTATAAGATGCGATAAAGACAAGCACCTGTCAGAAAAGGGATGCGATAAAGACAAGAATCTGTCAGAAAAGGATATCATTCTGTCTTAATCTGATGTTTTGCAGGGAAGGGAGATGTGGGTAGCCTGATGCGGTGGAAAATTCAATTTTACACCCTCCAATAATTGAACGACACGTCAGCCTTTCAATATGCTTATCATATACTCACATACAACGGATAAAACTCATTTGTTTCCTCTTTCTCGCGCCCGTGGCTCTTTTTCCCCTCTCAATCTCTCTCTCTTTCTCTCCCTCCGCAAAATAGGAATACTATGAGAAGGAAAAGGAAAACACAGGTTTGCTAACTTCAGTTCCGGCCCTTCATTTTTAGGCTTTCCTTTTAAACTTTCAACTGGGTAAGGTATGCAGAATTCGGTGAAAGAATCATCGCAACCCATGCTATTTTGCCCATTTCCAGGTGACAAATCCTCAAAAATTATTTTTAGGGTCGATTTTACCGTCATTTCCTTTTTAAATCATTTGTAAGACTCAAATCTAAATTTCCCTTTAGCCTAAATAAACATGCACAGGGAAAACCAAAATCATTTGTTAAAAAATCCAAAATTTTCTTCCAGTTCAAAGTCCAAAAGTCGTAACTGAATACAAGGATCCGTTGAGAAAGGAATTAGAGTGATGGTACTGGTTGCACAGGTGGAAGGGAAGGGGTTGGAATTGGGAGAAAAGCATTGAATGAGGGTTGACAGCGTCCATAAAGCTTACAAAAAAATGCCCGTTTCAATCTTCTCTCTCTCTAAGTTTATTGCACATGTTTCTCTCTCTTAAAGTCAGTCGCTCTCTCTCTCTCTACGGGGAAGGGGTCACTACAAGAAATTAGGTTTTTTGCAATGTTTTTTATTTTGTTGCAATGAAAAGAGCTGCAATAGATAATCTTTTCTGCAACGAATTATTTTCCCTTGCAACCTTTCCACATCGATATACGGATTAATGAAGCGCCCCTTTTATGTTTTGCAGCGAAATTTATACCTATAGCAACGAAAATATGCCTTGCAATAATAAAAAAACTTTTTGCAGCAGGGTAATATCGTTGCAACAGGCTTTGGGCTCCAAATCTCACTAAACTTTTGCTTTTCCCCCCAAAACTACTCTGTTACTGAGTACCCATCTCCACTTCGAGTCTCTTGCCCATTTCTCCTACCTTCAGTGCCCAGGTGACCAATTAACATCATATACACGGTTGCCAATCTACCTCCATCGTCGACTACGTCCCGAACTCTAGATCTTCCACCACTTCATTCTCCTTCCGCGGAAGCTACGGTCCTCGTTTCCTCTCCATCCCACTCTGTGTGTGTCTGATTACTGTTGGAGTGATTTGGGACACCGATTTCTCTTTGAATCGGACGTTGACATTGTCAAACTAGTTACTTGGGTATACCTTCCGTCACCACAGGTATTGATTCTACTCATTTTTCTCTCTCTCCCCCTTCATCCGCGCTCGTTGCTTTACAAAAATGGGAGCTTTTTGTTTATAAACGTTATGATAGATGTTTGCATCTGAAAGCAGCAATTTTCTTTCACCATTTTTTTGGGGTTTATCTACACTTTGGCTACATGTAGAAATTGGTTTAGTATGTTCATAATTTTTGGGTGATAGTTTGTATGTGCTGCGTATCCTCTGATTGACTGATTTTTTTCTTAAAATCCCTAATTACATGACTAATTATCCAATATGAAGTTAGGTTATAAATAGCCTAGAAAATGCCAGAAGAACGTGTATATTAGGTAAAACTAAAATGCAGCTTTTTTCACTTATTCCAACGTGAATGCTTTTAGGCATGAAAGAAAAAAGTTGGCTTTTCCATGGGATCTTTGTTTAGATTTTAGAAACAAAACATCTATTTTATGTTACATATTTACCGTATCATAAAAGTGATAGAGAGCGGAGAGACTAATGTTGTCATATAGGATATAGAATTAACGGGAGACAGACACTCCATAGCTAGCTTATGTCCCTAAATTGTTGCTTACAGAGTTTTCTATCCTTTTCTTGCATTGGATACTTGTTTGGTTTTAATTTAAAGTGGGGTCTAGGTTAATTTGCATAATTTAGGTGAGATGTCAGACAATTAATTCCCTATTCTATGTATGATAGTATGTGCAGCACTACCTACCTGACAGCTGGCCGATGTGAAATGTTAAATGTTGATACATAATTTAGAGGAGCCAAATACAGAATCTTAACCTAATTAATTTTCTTTAGTATAGTCTCCATTCTATATAAATATAGCAAGCTCTCACCGCTCTACCTTTCATACTATTGTTATTGCATTCTAGTCATGTCCAAAACTATAGCAATACACATGGGGAGAATATGAGAGAGAGAGAGAGAGAGAGAGAGAGGCTGAAAACCATTTATGGCAGTGAAAGAGGCAGCAACAGCTTCTTAATTTGGTTTGCTAAATATATGATCAGTCCATATATATATATATATATATATATTTATAAATATAATTCACCTGGATGTAATTAATGAGTGGTTCTGTATGTTATTTAAATGTAGTTTTTTTTTCTTTATTGGGTATCTAAGTTATTTAAATGTAGTTCTAACTGTTTCCTCTTTTGTTTTCTTTTTCATTAGATAGTTACCTTAGATGATGGTTCAACAATTTATTAGCTTTTCATTCAGCATATAGATTTGTCAAACAAAGCTGCTTTCTTATAACAAAAATTGTTATAAGAAAGCTTCATCTTCTGTTTCCATCTGTCTTTTCTTCTTTTATTGCAAACAATACAACTGTTCTCTCTTGGATGCTCCTGTGAGATCATGGAGTCTGAGATTAGATGAGATTTTCAAACTCTCAAGCCTGGCGTTTGGATTTCAGAATTTCTTCTATCTTCATTACTATTTGTTTTAACTATTTAAGCGATTAGTTGGCTTTGTTTTAAGATGCAGGGGCATACAAGAGCCCACATAATATTAGTTCCTCCCCCCCCCCCCTCTAGCTTTGCTGTCTTATTATTACGCTGAATTATACCTTCGCAGTACTTAGTCAATATTGCCATTATATTGGTATTTATCTATATTCAAGGGAGCATTTCTTAAGTAATTTCTATTATGGGTAAGTTACTTTGGTAGAAACTTAGTATCAATCAATAATGTGATTCCCAAACCACAAAGATGTGAACCTTTTTTGTTTCCATTATCCTCATTCTGAAAAAGAGCAAAACAAACTAGTGCATAACACAGTTGAAAGCTTTTGGAATTAAATTTCTTTCATTTTCTCATCTCCCACATGTTTATACTGTATTCCAACTCTAGCATTAAGTAACTTGGGTACCGCATAATTGCAGTCCTATTTACATGACTACTTAACCTTGCATCCAATCCAATATCATGCATTATATTTGTTTATTCTTACAAGGTAATCACTAGTACCTTATGCTTAGCGAACATCCTCACAATGTGCAAGCATTGATTTTTAGAATAATAAAGAACTGCACCATCCAGGGACCAATTCTATACTAAAGCTTTGTAGCCTTGTCTCCTCAATTCCCCCCATCATCTTTGGTTAAATGTTTCTTTATGTGCAACAAAACCTGGTCCCTCATTCACTATGTTTGCACTGAATACCAGATCATATAAGATGGTTTCCTATTCCAATTTGGCCAGTCCTCTTACCTAGGCATGCGTTGAAAAATCCAAAGTTTTGTCCCTCAAGTGGGACTTTGCACTCAATACCAGATTTTAGAAACATAACTTCAAATTTTGGTTGCTACATATTCAACGTATGTTTTGTGATATAGAGAAGGGAGACAAGTACCGGTGTGATAGCGAAGAGAGAATTAACTAATAAAAAATGAGGAAACTTTGTAATAAATCAATACTTTCATCAGCCACAAAAATTGTGGTATATATATCAAATGCCCTTTATTTAGCTTGAGGATTACATCTATTGTCAAGAGAACTTGCACGCATCACCTCTACAGGCCCATCTTATAACCATATGGTCTCATTCTCAACCCTTAAACCCAGTTTAGCTGCTGTATGAGCAGCATTATTACATATTCTAGGAATAAAAGTAAGACTCCATTCTTGATGAATCTATAACTCTTTCTTAATATCTTTTGTAAGTTGACCATGCCATGAACCATCGACTGATCTGGTATTAATAGCATCTATTACCACTTTAGCATCCCTTCAAAATCAACTGGAGTCCAGCTCCAAACATAACTTCATTGCTCTCACCATAGAATTTCCTTCTGCTTGACTAGCTGAATTTTTGATGCTCCTTTGCTGCAATAAGAGTTGCATGCACTGCTCCATCACTATCTTTAATAATGATGGAGTTGCCCATTGTTCCATTTTCCTTATCAAAAGCTGCATCAAAATTGACCTTAAACCGAGACCCTACTGGATGAAACCAAGTTTGGTGAGCTTTCCCAGAATGGACCCTCTCTAATACCCTGGTATCTCTTAGGTGCACCTGTTGGAATTGTGATAATACATTAATAGCCACACTCAAGAACATAAGTAGGACTTCTGAATTTGTTTTTAAAGATGAAATCATTCCTTCTATACCACAGCTGGTGCAGAATAGCAGAATTATGCTCCATCAAGACAGTTGCGTGAATGCTCTGCCAAACATTATGGAATACAATATTGTATATCTACAGCATATAGTTTTTCACAATTCTCTGTGTTTATTTTCTTGCAGTTGGCATGTGCTCTATCAAGAAACATAGTTTATAGGCTATGTTCAACTAAATGATAAATAATAGACAAGTTAGAAGTGAATATATGAAAAGCAAAATTTTGTTAACATTCTCAAATCACCTGTAAGGCTGCAAGCTGGCCACTGGCCAGAACTTGCTTCTTCCACTTCAAATTTGTTTGGAAGGAGTTTGAGGGGATCAGAGGTGGAGTATAAAATAGTTTGGGAGAAGGTTGGGGAGATTGAGGATCTAGTATTGAGGATAGAGACCGTAACAATGAGTTATGGGGTGAAGGAGCTGTGTTGTATTGAGAGAAAAATCTGCAGTTGGTGGGGAGGTTTATACTGGAAATGAGGAACAAGAGTACTAACAGGTAAAATTGGATGACTATAGCAATAAAAGATGTAGTTGGATCTTAGTTTAGGAGAATTTCAAGTGAAAATTCTGCCTAAAGGTTCATGAAAGTAGATTTTAGGAGAAAAGCTATTCATATTACAAGTACACTTCACTGCATCATCAGAATGTGTTATCTTAGAAATTGGTGTGTTTTCTAGTTCTATTTATTTCTATGTAAATATGAAGGCACTGGCCATTTACAGATTCTGATTTGGGCTTGAATCAAGGCTAACTTGGACTATAATTGTGGTTTGCAATGTAACTTTGGGTGCATAAGGTAGTTTAATACATGTTCGTTTAGATCTGAATGTTAGACCTTGAAAGTGAAGGGTAGCACTACCAGCTCATTATTTATGGTGTTTTGTATATTGGGTTTATTTATGATGCTTTTCTAGATGTTGGATTTGATGAAACTTTAGGATGTGGTAAGTTATTTGTAGGCATTATCTTGTTGATGATACTTATTGGGTTTTTTGTCATTGACGTTACTTCTAAGCCAGTACATCCTATCAGAAATGGTTCATCGTTGGTTGTTAAAGGAAAAACTGCACAATAGCTCATGATACTTGTAGAAGTTCTGCACTTAATACACTTGCTCAGTTAGAAACACTTGTTTGGGCTCTTTAAGCTGTAACTACCAGATTTCATTGGATGTTGATAAGCTATATTTTGACTGCAAAAATTCTGGTTTTGTATTCAAGATACATTGCTACATGTACTTGTTAAATTTGGCATAAGATACTCTTATAAAAGAATAATGTGTGGCAGAGTATAGGAGATATTTTTGCTGGAATACTGAGGTATGATGAAAACCTTCAAAACTTGATTGATCAAGTTGTCTACAAGATAAGTATTTAAAGTGGGATCGAGATAGGCATGATTTTTTAGATATCTTTGAATTTTTTTTTACAATTTTTTGACATAGTAGGGATCTATTCAGAAAAGAAAAAAAATATACAAAAAAAAAAAAAAACTGTGAGGAATAAAAGGTAAGATGCTTTCCTTCAATTTTTGGTTAACTTCTATCTTTTTTTTTTTTTTCTTCTTTACTGACGGTTTTTCCAAGTTGAGACTCTCACAAACACCTTTTACACCTAGTTCCACTTCAAGCTAAACTTTCTTCTAGAGACATATGCCCTTGATGTAAGCCCTCATGAAATCCCGGTTCTATAGTAGAGGTTCTGTTGGTGGAAGGCGGGGTACAAAATCTAAGATAAAAACATCTTTGCTGAAACTGGTGTTTGTTGGATAAATCACTTGAGCCAAAACTACACAGCAAATCTCATTGCATATTATACATTAAACCTCTAATAAATCCAAATAAACCATCATGCATGCGAGTAAGCTAGTGGCTCCTCAACCAAGTGCCCACTCTATTTGGCCGCAATTTGTTCATATTTATTTTGATAATAAAGATTGATATTACAACTAGCACTCGTTATTATCATTTAAGAGTCTTAGTCATTCATATTTATTATTTGCAATCACCTGACTAGTCATTTTATTTATCACTGCCAGGTTGGAGTTGGAGAGAGAGACGTTATCAAGAATGCGAAAATGAATTCCCTCCGCATGATGCATATGTGACGAAGTTGTTATATCCAACCTACAATGCCCAGGTGCACTTGGTCTAGATAACATTTTTAAATATAAAAGAATAGGACATTGTGCACTATATATTTATTAGTTTGTAAGTTGTAGGCTCTTGGTTCCATTTGGTCCACCCCAATGTATAGCCCATAACTACATTAATGTGAATTCTCAACTTGGATTAGATGAATGAAATGGTGTTTGATTTATTATATCACAATGAAATTGTGCTTTTTTTAATTTGATCCACCATATTCATCAGTGCATATAAGGGAAATTCCCGGATTTTCTATTATGTTTACTAATTTAGAAATACTTAATATTGGGTTTTGGCTAGGTGTGGTCGAAAAAAGTAGCTGAAAAAGTATTGAAAATAACTTAAAATTGGGTTTAAGGTATTAAAACGTTTTTTAATTGACATATAAATAATTAAGTATTTTAAGTTAGTCACTAAATTGGACATGTTAATAATATGTCCAATTTAGTGACTAACTTAAAATATATAGTTGACTGTGTGAAAATTATTTATAAATAATTATTTATAAATAATTTAGTGATTTAAATAATAATAATTTAGTTGACTGTGTGAAAATTAGGCCTTTAACCCAAGCGGAGAAAAAAATAGGGAAAAAAGCTATTTGCAGCGATTTTTTATCGCTGTAAATTCCAAACATAAATAAATTCCAAAGCGTTGCAAATAATAATAAAATTGATGCAATTGACTAATTGCTGCATTTTTTAACTTTGCAAATAATATAAAGCAACGATTATGACGCGTTGCAAACAATTCTAAAAGCAACAAAGTAAAATTTGTTGCTTTTGATTTCACTTATTGCAGCGCTTATGAAGGCCATTTGCAGCAATCTTTTGATGTTGCAAAAAGAATTAAAAGCAACGAAACCAGAAATTGTTGATTTTAATATAATACTTTTGCAACGTTTTTTTGCCTTTTTGCAGCGATAAATTCCCGTTGCAAAAAAACTTAAAAGTAACGAGAGAAATAAATTGTTGCTTTTGGAGCAACAAATTGCAGCGCTTATAAATCAATTCCAACGATTTTAAGCGCTTTAAAAAATTGTAAAAGCAACGAAAAACAAATATCGTTGCTTTTATGAGTTGGCTTTTTTAGTGAAATGTTTACAAATAGCAAGGATAAATATTGCTGCACTTACTCTTTTGCAGCGCTAAGACATCAACTCGTACCTGCCTTTTGCAGCGTGATAATTTCATATATACAGCGATCTAAAAAAGCTGCAAAAGATATCTATTGCAGCGTTTTTAGTATTTCATTGCAGTTGATCAAAAATGAAAAGTTTATACCATCGAACGTGCAAGGAAGCTAAAAACGCTGCAATTGATCAATTGCAGCGTTTTTATGTAGTATTTGCAAAGATTTTAGGCGCTGCAAAATGCCTAAATCCTTGTAGTGGGTAATGAGAAGATGTAACAAGTAAATTTTATCAGCTCAATTTAGGTCTACAGTAAGAATATTAGAAATGTTACCCTCTAATTAGAGGGTGTAAAATTGAACTTTCCACCACATCCTATTTGAAGTTCTTCTCTTGCAAGAAAGCAAGATTTTTCCAAAAAGCATATTTTGATTTTAAACAATTATTTTAATTATTTTTAACAAAAAAAAAAATAAGATACGTCCTTTTCTTCTAATTATTTTTATTAAGAGTAAAGTTTGGAGTCGGATGGGTGTGAAAAATATCTTCCCACGGGCCAATAAAAAACAGACACGTAGGTGTGAAAAATTACTAAAATGCACCTGCATGTAGAGGCCCATTGGATTATCCATTTATTAGTCAAAATAATTATAAAATATTATAAATTTTATAATATTTTTTTTTCTATTAATTAAAACCAAACTGTTCACAACTACATTCAGTTATAATATTTTTGCCCACCACAAATACATAGGACTATTTATCTGAGCCGATTTTTATCCAGCCTGGGACTCGCCTGGTTCCAGTTGCAGTTTTCGAACTGGGTTAAATCTGATTCGAAACCCGCATTTTGAAACCCGGGTATACCCGATATCCAGGTTTTTTTTTTTATTCGTAATTTCTGTAGCTGACAATTTGAGTAAAGCAAAAACCCTCTCTCATTCGATTCTCACTCTCTCTCACTCTGCGCCGAAAACCCTCTCAGTCTCTTCGAAACCGTAGCCGTTGTCCCTCTCTCAGTCTCTGCGAAACCCTAGCCTTTGTCTTCATCCTCGTGCCTCATCTTCATCCTCATGCCGATATATGTAAGTAGAAGCTTCTATAATGCCACCCTCTTCATCCTAGATGCTGTTGTTGGTTGATTTTATCTTGTTTTGGTCATTTGGTGCCTATAGTTTCTGCGTCTATTTACCCATTCTGAAAAGTTAAATGGGTTTGTTTAGCTTAGATTGTTGCTTGCTTTTGGGTTAGATCTGTCTTCTTCAACCGTTTCTTTTGTTCTCTGTTTTTTTCTTTGAAATATTTATTCTCTATTTGTTGATTTTGGGAGATCTCATAACAATATATATTGAGAACCTTGCTAGCTTCTGAGGGCTGGGAAGATTATGATGATCTGCCATTGCCATTGTTTCGTTAAGACCTTTGATGTGGATGTTTTAATTTTCTAGTACTTCAGAAAATCGCATGTATACAGTGACACCCTCACCCCAATTATATATAATATTGTAACACTTGATGCATGGAGTGGGTACTTCAACATCCCGGAATAGGCCAAGTCTCTATAACTTGGAAGATACATAGAAATCCATATTTATTTTGTCTCTCATGTGGAAAAATTTTTATGCTGTCCATTATAAACATATTCTACACACACTCACACACAATATAATATATATATATATATAATGGAGTGATTTCTACTTTTCTTCTATAATTTTCCTATATATGTATATATGGACTAATTTTAAAGCTTAATAATTAGCATGTATATTTGGGTAATTAATTATATAAAATTGATTCGATGGAAGCAGCTCATGTGTGTTTATGATTTGGACCCATTGAGCATGCAAAACGTGGAATATTATTATCATTATGTTATATTGGAGATAATATTTTATGGAAAAATATAGTTGCAAGTACAATTGTGCACTAATCTGTGCACCAATGTGATGTGATTGGTCAAAAAGTAGATTTTATTGAAAACAGTGTTAATTTAATTTTTAAGTATGAATAAATCAGTATTGGTACACAGATTAGTGCGCAACTATGTTTGTATGTAGCAAAACTCATATTTTATTTGTTGTCTTAAGACCTCCCTTGTAGAAAATTTCGAATATCCTTCATAATCTGCCCATACCAAGACCAACATTCTTCATCATTATTACATGCCTGTATAACAAATTTTGCAACCCCTTTCAAATTAACACATGAAAAACCCCTTCCATTCTAATTATATTATGATGTTGGGAGTTATTGCGTGACGCCCCCAAATTCCGCTTGGGATTGAACGGACATTTGAAGCGTCGAGACATGCAATACAAGGTTACCTGCCCCCGTTCATGACATATAAGATGCAATGTTCCTAACATGCATCTAGCATTATGCAATATTCGCAGCGGATATTTTTTTTTTTTCTTTAGCAATACTATGCACCAAACTAAAAATATCCCAAATACTTGAAACATATTTCATACATAAAAACATACTAAAAAGCCGTGATCACTACACTAGTCCAAAATGGTTGTGATCAAAAGAATACTTGAGATACAACTCCAAAAGTACAAGCATTAACCTAAGTTAAATACTATACCATCATCAACATCGCACCGTAGCCTAGATGACCGTATTCAGATGGTCAGATTCCAATTCTTCTTTGGGTCCTGTAACAAGATCTACCATTCGGGGGGAATGGTAGTTGGGACTACCACAGTGAGATTTGATTACAAATCTCAGTAAGTTAACATAAAACTCACACACAGGTTAAAGATGCATGCATGGCAGTAAAAGCATAAATGCATAAGTAAAGTCGTACATAAGCATAGCATAACTTGACATATAACATGACATAACCAGAACTTAAACGTGAACTGAACTTGACTTAACATGACATGAACTTGAGTTTAAAACATAACATGGACTTGAAATGTAGCATGAACGTAAACATGCATAACATAAATATGAACTTGAAAATAACATAAACTTGAACATATCATGACATAAACGTGAACTTGAGACATACTGTAAACGTGAACTTAACATGATGTGAACATGAACTTGGAACATAACTTGATCATGAACATAACATGTACGTGTACATAACAAAACATGAACTTGATCTGAAACTTGACTTATCATGCACTTGATCTGAAACTTGACTTAATACGTACTCCACAGTTGTTGTGGCCCCACGTATTCTACGTGTCACAATTGCTGTGTCTCACGTAGTGTATGCTCCACAGTTGTTGTGGCCCCATACTTCATGCTCCACAGTTGTTGTGGCCCCATGTATACACGTAACATAAAATATAATACGTACTCCACAGTTGTTGTGGCCCCACGTATACACGTAACATAAAATATAATACGTACTCCACAGTTGTTGTGGCCCCACGTATACACGTAACATAAAATATAATACGTACTCCACAGTTGTTGTGGCCCCACGTATACACGTAACATAAAATATAATACGTACTCCACAGTTGTTGTGGCCCCACGTATACACGTAACATAAAATATAATACGTACTCCACAGTTGTTGTGGCCCCACGTATACACGTAACATAAAATATAATACGTACTCCACAGTTGTTGTGGCCCCACGTATACACGTAACATAAAATATAATACGTACTCCACAGTTGTTGTGGCCCCACGTATACACGTAACATAAAAAATAATACGTACTCCACAGTTGTTGTGGCCCCACGTATACACGTAACATAAAAATATAATACGTACTCCACAGTTGTTGTGGCCCCACGTATATACGTAACATTAAATATAATACGTACTCCACAGTTGTTGTGGCCCCACGTATTCACGTAACATAAAATATAATACGTACTCCACAGTTGTTGTGGCCCCACGTATTATACGTAACATAACATGTCTTATCTTTCTTAATGCATGAGATATTAATTAATATCATATACTTTTCTAACATGGCGTATACTTGTAAATGACACAATATGATTTAATCATAACATTTCATGGCATACTTAACATGGCATACTTATAACATACATCATTGTATGATAGAAAAGATTATGTAACAGATAATTATTCATGAGAGATTAAATCATACGTAGCAGATAAACATGTAATGACATAGCATGACATGGCATATACGATAACATACATACATAAATTGTAGTTCTCTTACCCATCACACATACACAATAAACTGATAGTAAGTTAGAGGCTAACTTACCTCGATTGTCACGTTCTACGAGAATAAAGTGCGATATACGAGAAACTGTAAAAGGTCATTCTAAAAGTTAGAAATTTAATTACTAACAATTAGAAACATGGAAACAAGTTATCTTAGAGTAAAATTATCATTTTACCCTCTACATGTGGGAAAACGACCATTTTACCCATAACTTAAGGATTTCATATCCTAACTCCAAAAATTTCCAAAATTTACATTCCTCATGTAAATTTTGTTCTAAACTCAAATATCAACTCAGAAAAAAATTTAAAACAAAACAACACTATGGAAAACACACTATGGCCGAAACATCCATAGGCCATTTCTCTTGATTTTTGTTACAATTCCTTCCAACTTCAAAACTCATGCTTAAACCAAAATTTTACAACAAACATCTTCCAATCCTAAGTTTAAAACCATACTTGAAACATCCATTTAGAAAAAGCTAATAATCAACACCAAACTTTTTTGTAAAAAGATCAAAACACTTGAATCACAAGCTTTGTCCTTAAATCAAAACATCTCCAAGAATTCCAAAAAATCTAATCTTACTTCTAACATATTCATAACATCATCCTCAGATAAACCATGCTTTAAATCATCAAACTAAAGTCACCAAAATCACAAAAATAACACTTGGAGTTTTTGATTTTACACTTAGTCCAAAAACAGAAACTTTTTCTTAACTAGCTTTGATAAATCTCTTGATCAATGGCTTAAGAAGGTGAGATCTTTGAAATAAAGTATCACATGGTTTAAAAACGTGTCCTAAAGAATATCCAACCATCAAAATTAAAATCACATGGCTAAAACCCAATAAAACATGGATCTAACCTAAAAACATCAAATCTTAGGCCTAACCGAAATTCTCTTGCATAGAAAAATCATATCTTTGAAACTAATACTAAATATCTCCAAAATAACATCCTAACATGAAAATAAGAGACTTAGGATCATCATATAAAAATATCAAAGCCTTTAGAGTAAGATCAAACCTCAAAATATTCAAACTTTATCCAAATAAAAACTGTTTTGTCACTTCCAGTTTTCATGTTTCTAGATCTAATAAAATCTATCATCAAAATCTTTATTCATGCAACAAAACCTCAATGAAAACTCTTAAACACATTCTAAGAACACTCCATAAAATTTTCGGACCAAGATATATCCATTAGCTTGGTCAAAAACTCCAAAACATAACACACTCTCCAGATTCACGCCCAGAATGACCTTTCCATGGTTAAAAATACTTTTGACCGACCAAATGACCATGGAATGATACGAAAAATACATCTACGGAAACTAGACTCAAAGAGGAACAACTTTTATGAAGGAGTCATCGTGTGAAAATACTTACAAAGGGTCGAAAAACTCCACGCAAAAAGACCCAGAAATCTGCCCGAGAGAGCTCTTTTGGGTTTCTCTCTAAGAACGGGGTGAAGAAATGATTAAAGTGAAGTAAGTGTGTCTTGCACGACTCAAGACTTCTGTAGGGAGAATATTTGGACCTTAATGATCATTGAGTGGAGGTGTAGACATGTGACATAATGTAGAGGATAGTGGGGGGCAAAAGACAACTTACAAAGGCTATGAGACATGGGACTTGATGGGGTGGGTTCCTCCATATTAATGAGTGCAACTTGATGCAATGAATGGTCTGCCAAGTGGGGGAGGAAATTTCTCCAAGAAGCTATGCCAAGGTGGCCAAAATTCGTGGGCTTTAGTGGGCCTTAGTGGGCCTCAACCAAGTGGGCTTCAATTTGGGGTTTAAAGGGGGTTTGGTTAGGGTTTGAGATGCTATCAAGCCCAAATCCAATTTTTCTTGGCCCAATCAAATTTCTAAGGTTTAAAATGTTGGATAAAGATGTCATAATAGGAATTTGAGAAATTAATAGCATGTGAAAGTGATTTAATCAAGTGATTAAACACAATACTAGAAATTGGATCAAAAAGGGTTTGAATGCCAACTTTAGGGTTTGGGGAAACCGTTTAGGGTTTCGGTTTCAACCAAGTTTTTGGGGTTTCAAAAGGATTCCAACCATTTAGGGTTTTACTAGGGTTGAAACCCTCTTCATCTAACTCAATTTGGTTGATCAGATGAAAAAAAACTGTTTTGCTTAGGTGGCATGATCTCACACATTGATTTCCTTCACAAATCCATCTAATGGTTTCTCTTTGTGCCAAGTATCTAATACTATTCATTATGTGTGGTTAAGATCTTGCCAAGTGTCCAAATAAAACTTCTCTAACCTAATTTGGACATTTCACACTGTGATTTTGAAACCACTGCACTTAGTACGCTTATCGAGGTTACTATTCACTCCGAAAAAGTGCATAATAAACTTAGTACTGAAAAATCCTAAATATTCAACTGAGTCTAGTGGCGTAAACTATAACGTAATCTGACACTTCTAACTACCTCAAACAAATAAAATCACATTTCTGGCACCATAGTGAGTGATAAAACTAATTATGTTGACATACTAGAACTTATGCGATTAGCCGATTCGTAAAAACTTATGGGGTTTTCACGAGATTTCTAATGTCTATAGAAATTCCACCATTGAATTTCTAGCGGGCTGTTACATCCTCCCCTCCTAAAAAAAAGATTTCGTCCTCGAAATCGACGCAAGTACAAACATAAAACACGCTTAAAACACTGTAGATAGTTTGAAAAAAAAAGAACCGTCCGTGACCCGACAAGTGCTGCAAAGTCTCGGGGCCTACTCTATGAATTTAATACGGCTAGTGATTTGAACAAACGCCTGATGTTGATGACAACCGTGATTGAAGGCTTTGAGTTTCTATAAAGAAACAGGATCATCTTCATCCATCGGAAAGAAAAAACATCGCTTCTTGACCTGTGTTTTGTTTTTCCATAACAAAATAATGGCTGGGCAAAACTCTTCCACTAATGTTCCAGACTTGAATCAGGAACCCTTGACGCATCAACCATCAATCTTCTCTCCTGAGGTCGTCAATACTACGATAGGAGCAGCGAACTGTTCTTCTAGTAGGACTGATTCTGAGATTATTACAGAATCATGGAAGCTCAGTAGTCAATATGCTGCCTCTGTTACGATCATGTCTCGGAGGTTACTGGCGAGGGTAAGTGAGATTGATCATCTTAACATCCAAATATCTGAGTTACAACAGAAGCTTGCTAATAAGGATAGAGAAAATAAAAGGCTACAGCAAGAAAACCAAGAGTTGAAGAAATTTGCAGATTGGTATGCTCATGATCTGCAACCACGAATAGAAGAGCTGGAACGAGAAAGGATTCAGATACAGGGTCAACATCGGCAGATAACAGCAGAGGTTCATCGTTTTCTAGAGAAATAGGGACAAACTACTGTTAATCTAGCTGGCTTAGTAAGAAACTTTTGACAAAGCGTGTCCAGCATATCTTGTATTTCTTTTGACTAAATAAGATTTGAAGAGAAACTAGTTTGTCTTCTTCTTTATGTTATCTCTATAAAGTCAGTCTTCAACTCAATCCAATATGCATCAAAACTTATTCTCATCTCTATAACTCCTCTGCATTCCTTCAACATTCTCGCCTTAAGTTTTCAGTTCTTTTCTCAATGGCTCAATCTTCTAACATTTCCCTAGATCCATCCATGAGGTATTCAGCACCTCAACCTCCTGTCCTTTCTGCAGCTGCCATAGGTGCCATGCTGCAGCAAGAAAATACTAGTATGGCTAATAAGTCAGACTCCGATGCTGTCTACGACTTGGTGAGTCTTGGGACTCGCTACTCATCTTCTATAATTGCTTTTTCCCAGCGGGTACAAGCCAAAAACCAAGAGGTTGAAAGGCTTAAAGAACAAATTGTTGTACTTCAACGAATTGTTCAAGAGTCTCACACCAGGGAAGGAATCCTTCGGCAGCAGAATAAACAGCTGAAAACTCTACTGGATTCTTCATTCCGCTTGCCAGCTCCCATGAATAGGGATGATATGATATTGTATGAAGAGAGTGAGCGTCTCCAACATGAGGCTAAGAACCTCAAGTTTATGTAGAAGCATTTTATTAAAAAAAATATCTCTTTATATTTATGAACTCTGGTTTTATCCTTTAAGAGATATTCGTAACATGCTTCATACCTATTTCTCTTCTAATCATATATAATCTATCTTCTGGTAAAGGTTTTGCGAAAATATCTGCTAACTGATCATGTGTGTTTGTGAACTCTATTACTATATCGCTTTTCTGCACATGATCTCGAAGAAATTCAAGCCTAATGAAGACTAAAATCTCAAGCCTAGTATTTGGTGCATTTCCTAAGGACATGTGGATTTACAACCCAGAGACGTATTGCTCTGATACCACCTGTGACGCCCCCAAATTCCGCTTGGGATTGAACGGACATTTGAAGCGTCGAGACATGCAACACAAGGTTACCTGCCCCCGTTCATGACATATAAGATGCAATGTTCCTAACATGCATCTAACATTATGCAATATTCGCAGCGGATAATCTTTTTCTTTAGCAATACTATGCACCAACTAAATATATCCCAAATACTTGAAACATAATTCATACATAAAGGCATACTAAAAAGCCGTGATCACCACACTAGTCTAAAATGGTTGTGATCAAAAGAATACTTGAGATACAACTCCAAAAGTACAAGTATTAACCTAAGTTAAATACTATACCATCATCAACATCGCACCGTGGCCTAGTCGACCGTATTCAGTTGGTCAGATTCCAATTCTCCTTTGGGTCCTGTAACAAGATCTACCATTCGGGGGGAATGGTAGTTGGGACTACCACAGTGAGATTTGATTACAAATCTCAGTAAGTTAACATAAAACTTATACACAGGTTAAAAATGCATGCATGGCAGTAAAAGCATAAATGCATAATTATAGTCATACATAAACATAGTATAACTTGACATATAGCATGACTTAACCAGAACTTAAGCGTGAACTGAACTTGACTTAACATGGCATGAACTTAAGCTTAAAACATAACATGAACAATCAACATAACATGAACGTGAAACATAACATGGACATGAACATAACATAACATGAACGTGAGCTTGAACGTATCATAAACGTGAACATAACATGATGTGAACATGAACTTGGAACATAACATGAACATGAACATAACATGTACGTGAGCATAACATAACATGAACTTGATCTGAAACTTGACTTAACATAAACTTGGAATCTTATTTAATTGTCTTGATTAATAACGTGCATTAATACGTACTCCACAGTTGTTGTGGCCCCACGTATTCAAGTAACATAAAACATAATACGTACTCCACAGTTGTTGTGGCCCCACGTATTCTACATGTCACAATTGCTGTGTCTCATGTAGTGTATGCTCCACAGTTGTTGTGGCCCCATACTTCATGCTCCACAGTTGTTGTGGCCCCATGAATTCACATAACATAAAATATAATACGTACTCCACAGTTGTTGTGGCCCCACGTATTCTACATGTCACAATTGCTGTGTCTCATGTAGTGTATGCTCCACAGTTGTTGTGGCCCCATACTTCATGTAACATAAAATATAATACGTACTCCACAGTTGTTGTGGCCCCACGCATTATAAGTAACATAAATATAATACGTACTCCACAGTTGTTGTGGCCCCACGCATTATAAGTAACATAACATAAATATAATACGTACTCCACAGTTGTTGTGGCCCCACGCATTATAAGTAACATAAATATAATACGTACTCCACAGTTGTTGTGGCCCCACGCATTATAAGTAACATAACATAAGATATAATACGTACTCCACAGTTGTTGTGGCCCCACGCATTATAAATAACATAACATAGATATAATACGTACTCCACAGTTGTTGTGGCCCCACGCATTATAAGTAACATAACATAAATATAATACGTACTCCACAGTTGTTGTGGCCCCACGCATTATAAGTAACATAAATATAATACGTACTCCACAGTTGTTGTGGCCCCACGCATTATAAGTAACATAACATAAGATATAATACGTACTCCACAGTTGTTGTGGCCCCACGCATTATAAATAACATAACATAGATATAATACGTACTCCACAGTTGTTGTGGCCCCACGCATTATAAGTAACATAACATAAATATAATACGTACTCCACAGTTGTTGTGGCCCCACGCATTATAAGTAACATAAATATAATACGTACTCCACAGTTGTTGTGGCCCCACGCATTATAAGTAACATAACATAAGATATAATACGTACTCCACAGTTGTTGTGGCCCCACGCATTATAAATAACATAACATAAATATAATACGTACTCCACAGTTGTTGTGGCCCCACGCATTATAAGTAACATAACATAAATATAATACGTACTCCACAGTTGTTGTGGCCCCACGCATTATAAGTAACATAAATATAATACGTACTCCACAGTTGTTGTGGCCCCACGCATTATAAGTAACATAACATAAGATATAATACGTACTCCACAGTTGTTGTGGCCCCACGCATTATAAATAACATAACATAAATATAATACGTACTCCACAGTTGTTGTGGCCCCACGCATTATAAGTAACATAACATAAATATAATACGTACTCCACAGTTGTTGTGGCCCCACGCATTATAAGTAACATAAATATAATACGTACTCCACAGTTGTTGTGGCCCCACGCATTATAAGTAACATAACATAAAATATAATACGTACTCCACAGTTGTTGTGGCCCCACGCATTATAAATAACATAAAATATAATACGTACTCCACAGTTGTTGTGGCCCCACGCATTATAAATAACATAACATAAATATAATACGTACTCCACAGTTGTTGTGGCCCCACGCATTATAAGTAACATAAATATAATACGTACTCCACAGTTGTTGTGGCCCCACGCATTATAAGTAACATAAAATATAATACGTACTCCACAGTTGTTGTGGCCCCACGCATTATAAATAACATAAAATATAATACGTACTCCACAGTTGTTGTGGCCCCACGCATTATAAATAACATAAATATAATACGTACTCCACAGTTGTTGTGGCCCCACGCATTATTATAACATAACATGTCTTATCTTTCTTAATGCATGTGATATTATTTAATATCATATACTTTTCTAACATGGCGTATACTTGTAAATGGCATAATATGATTTAATCATAAACATTTCATGGCATACATGTATCATATGGCATACTTAACATGGCATACTTATAACATACATCATTGTATGACAGAAAAGATTATGTAACAGATAATTATTCATGAGAGATTAAATCATACGTAACAGATAAACATGTAATGACATAGCATGACATGGCATATACGATAACATACATACATAAATTGTAGTTCTCTTACCCATCACACATACACAATAAACTGATAGTAAGTTAGAGGCTAACTTACCTCGATCGTCGCGTTCTATGAGAATAGAGCGCGAGACACGAGGAACTGCACAACAGCTGGAAGAGGAACACTCAAGTCCTTAAGATTTTCACTTCTGAACTCAATTGCCATATTGTAAGCACTTGCAACACCACGGCCAACTTGAGGTTTCACTATACTCGGAAGAGATAAATTGACTTCAGAAAGCCTTTGCACTAAAACAAGTTCATTAAAATTATCAATAACAACCAAACAAACAACTCATTTCTCAATCCATATACTCTTAGCCATAGTCAACCACAAGATGACACCAGTCACCCCGGACTATAATCCATATCATCACTGCTTCGGGACACTGTCATACAGTTTCCCAACACTACACCATACGCTCCACACTTCTCTGCTACGCCATCCAACCCTTCGTGACACGCCATCCGGTGTATCACGACTTAGTACAGAGTACACTCACGTGAACTCTCTTCCATTCACACTACAAAACCCATCACTGCGATACACGTCTCACGGTGCATCGCTACGCGACACGGAGTACGCGCTACGCGTACTTCCTTCGCTACAACACTCATCAACACGATGCACATCACACGATGCATCGCCATACAACACGGAGTACACTACATGCGTACTCCCTTCCTTCTACGACACACATCACTACAGCGCACGTCGCGCGGCGCGTCGCTGCATTACACAGAATACGCTACACGCGTATTCTCTTCACACAACCCGCCGTATCACATCTACGGCATCCATCTCACGCCTATACTTCACAGCACAGTCCACAAAATACACAATCAAACTCAACACTTCACAACCACACTTCGCTTCACAACTACGCAACGAACTCCACAAATACAACTACACAATCCACAAACCAACCAACTAACTATTTTAAACGTAAAATAACTAGAGATAGAAGGTTATACCATCGACGGGATAACCCGTGCGTCGCTCGTTGTTCGTCACGAACATGCGTCGGAGGAACGTACGTGGCGGTAACACCGCGTACGGTGGCTGTCCACCACATAAAGTGGTAGTTTGGAACCGAGAAAAGCTAAGCGTGGCCTTGGAAGGCTCATGGTCGCCTTGTGATGGTCAAAGGTGGCGGAACACGGCGACATCACGCTGTGAACAGTAAATCCGAACGGTGAGCGGAAACGCGAGGTAGCGAAAATTCATAGAACTTCATGGCAAGCTAGGGATAGGTAGATGAACATGTGGTGGAGCTGTGGTAGCGAGGTGGTGGTCGGACGGTGGCTAACGGCGGCGGATCGGCCGTTTGAAACCATTTTTGGCCTTGGAGAGTGTAGGAGAGTGAGAGCTCTACGAAACTCCGTTGGCCATGAAATTTCTTGGGGAGGTTCATGAGGATGAGAGGAACAAGATGGTGGTGGTGAAACACCACGGGTGGCCGTGTACGGCGGCGCACGGTGGTGAAACCGAACGGTTGTTTTTAAGAAACCCATATGAGAAAAGTGAGAGTTTGGGAAAAAGAAAGACATGGGGAGGAAGCCCTTGATGAGGTGAGTCCAATGGTGGTGCTTGGTGGTTGATTTGGCCGTGTATGGTGGTCCAAAAATGTGAAAAACCCCTAGAGACCCATATCTTTGAAGGGAGAAAGAGAGAGAATGAGAGGTCGGTTTAGTACACCACCGGCGTGGTTGTGCTCGCCGGAGGGAGAGGATGAGGCCGGAGTGGGAGGTGGGGTCCGGCGGCCGGAGGTGGCGCCGGCTGGGACCTTGAAACCGAACGGCCATGGTGGCTTCCTTCATTCCGTCGACCAAGAGAGAGAGAGGGAGAGAAAAAAGAAAATAAAAAGAAAAAGAGAAAAAGTGAAGAGAAAAAAGGTAGGGCCAGAGTATATCGCTTCAATTCTACATTTCGGGATCCTCAAATAAACCAACAGTGAGTTAAAACACTGATTAAAAACGCGTAAATGTTTTATTTTAAATAAAACACTTTAAATAAAACACTACGATGAATTAAGGTAGAATATTATTTTATAAACTAAAATTTATAAAATAATATTTCCTCATCATTATATAAAAATGATAAAGTACCGTTAATTAATCGAAGATGATAAAATCATTTAAATTAATAAAACACTTAATTACTACACTGAGAAGAATTAAGATAGAATATTATTTTATAAACTAAGGTTTATAAAATAATATTTTCTTCATCATTATATAAAATGATAAAGTATCATTAATTAATCAAAGTGCATAAAACACTTAAATTTAAATAAGAATTTTCAACGTAAAATTAAACCTCTTAATATCTTAAAACAATTAAAATATTTAATCTAAATAATTATCCACAATTATAATATTTTCAGAGCTCATTAAAATATTATAATTGTGCTACTTTAAAAACAAGCTTATCTAATACTTTGAAATTCGATGGATAAGATCCGGAAAAACGCCATCGAGGTACAACGCTTAGGATAAAACTGTTCATGATTTACAGTTGTCGGTGAAGAACAAATTACGTGATTTACGGAAAAGATAATCTATACGCGTGATTCCAGATGAGGGTAAAGACGAGAGAGATGTGATTGCTGTCGGGAAAGAATCCAAAACGGATTGTCTTGCCGTCTACTATGTGTGAAAAGAAAAGAGAAGAGAATGGTACAGAGATAAGAATTAGCAGGTTGTTACATATTGGCTTGATGATATTCTACTAATTATGCTTGTGCTGATTGAATCATTGCACTGTAACTCGAAAATTGATAATTGAAGACATAGTTATTCATTCTCAACCAAATTCCCCTCATGGTGATAGCCATACCTTCCACCTATTCTTTTTGCAAGTTTGCAAGTAACTGTACCCCGAGTTGCGTGAAATCCATCTCATTACTAGACCATTTATGAATTGGACTATATATTCATGTCCAAGAAAAACACTTTATTTTTGACGAAAAAATGACGCTTTATTGACATAATCTCTCAATTTTGTATAATTTCCAAGAGCCAAATGGGAGCTTTAGAATATATATATGTCATGTGTGTTAGATGGCCAGTGCATGTTAGTGGCTGCTGCACATGCTGCAGCTTTTCAATGCCTACTGCTAACCTTATTTTTATTGGGAAAAGTAAATTATTTTTCTAAAATAAATAATAATAAAACAAAAAAAATTGAATTATGTGATCTTGTTTCTATAAGGATGTTTAATGGAAGTTGTTTAGAAAATAATATTGATTTGTACATTTTCTCGTACTATGCTTCTTATTACTTTATGTCATGTTAAAGTCATATACACTGCTATCTAATATAGATTTGGCTTTTTTATTGTGTTTTGTTACTCAATAATAGATGGAAGAAGATTCTGTAAGTTGTAATGTCGGTACAACTCAAGGGATTGGTAGTGACTTATTTTCTCTTCCAGTTGATGTGGAGGAGCATAGGAGTCTTCCAACCCCTTCATCCACATATATACAACAGCCTACCCGTTTCATCCCACCTTTATCCAAAAAATCCAAGAAAATACCTAGTAATCAATCGGTAGTTTGGGAACATTTTGCGAAAGTGCTACCTATTGACCTTGAGAATCCAAAAGCTAAGTGCAATCATTGTGGTAAGTAGTATAGTTGCCACTATAAGAATGAAACTTCTTCTATGAATCACCACCTTTATAATGTATGTGAAAATCCCCCTCTTAGGATTAAAGGAGCTCGAAAAAGTAAATCCTCTAATGGTAAGAGGGATGCAGAGGGAAGAATATGTAGCCCACAAGGTCTAGTAAAGTATGATGCTGAAAAACTTAGGATATCAACCACTAAGTTTTTTATTAGTTGTGAATTACCTTTTAGGCTAGTGGAGCACTTAGGGCTTATTGAGTATGTGGCTGATTTAGAGCCTCGATTTATTTTACCATCCTGACTCACTTTTAAAAGGAATTGTATTAAGCTGTATAACGAAGAGAAGATATAGCTAAATAAATTATTACATGGTCAAAGAATTTGTCTAACCACCGATATCTAGACATCGGTGCAAAACATGAACTACATGTGCATTACTGCACATTTTATTGATTGCAATTGGAGACTGCATAAGAAAATAATAAAGTTTTGCCAAATTCTCAATCATAGGGGCAAAACTATTGGGAGGATGTTAGACTTGGGGTTGCATGATTGGGATATTAATAAGATTTTGACCATCACAATTGATAACGCTTCCTCTAATGATGTTGTTGTTGATTACATGAGGAGGAGGATGAAGGATAGTGATTGTACCAAATTGGATAGTGAGTTCCTTCACATGTAGTGTGCTGCCCATATATTGAATTTAGTTGTTAATGACGGTTTGAGAGGGGTTTATCAGTTAATATCAACGATTAGAGAAGCCGTCAAATATGTAAAGTCTTCACCATCAAGGTTTTCCAAGTTCAAGGCTTGTGCAATAGAGAAGAATATTAGCGGGAGAATGCTTTGCTTGTATGTTTTCACTAGATGGAACTCCATATATTTGATGTTGAGCACCGCTGTAAAATAAAAACTAGCCTTTGAACGCTATTGTATGTATGTGGATAATGAATTCATGAACCCCATTAATGATGATTGGAAAAAAGCACAGATTTTTGTAGAGTTACTAAAAATATTTTATAATATTACATTGAACATTTATGGTTCTTTGTATGTGACAGCTAATGTATATTTTCAGAAATTATGCACAAAAGAAGATACATTAATTGATATGTGCATGAGTAATGATAACATCACTAGGACCATGAGCACAAATATGAATAATAAGATTGAAAAGTATTGGGGTAGTAAAGATAAGTTTAACTTCATGATATATGTTGCTTTTGTGATTGAGACGATGCAAAGGGGATTAGTTGGGGGATAAGATAGAGGCCAATGTTAAACTCTTGTTAAGCCGCTTGATTGAGCAGTATAATAAATTTCGTATGGATAGTGGGGGGAGTTCTAATGTGGCTCAAGGGTGGCCAAGCACTACTTCTACTTCTTCTAGTAGCTCGACTAAATTTGATATCAAGCTAGACAAATACTGTGGCCTCCAACTCCCATATATGGACACGTGGAAATTGAGACGTCGGGATGATGACAACACGGGTCACACATCCCATCGCTAAGTGCCCAGTGTGTGTACATGCAACATGTGTACAAATAAATAACGCAGCGGATAATAAATATCTTACAACTAAGTACCAAAATTTTTGTTTAAATAAAAACTCGTTTAAAATACACATAATAAAATATTACAAGCTCGACACTATCTCAAGTCCAAATACATAAGATAAAAACAAATACAGATAATATTTAAAGATAAGCAACTCCAAGTCACAACTATGGCGGAGCCGCCTCCTCGGGCTCAGACTCCTCCTCCTCCTCAACCTCTGCATCAAAGTCAACGGTACAAAAAATGGTGCCACAGGTAAGTAATAATCCAAACGTCATAAGATATAAATATATTAAACTCTACAATATGCATGAAAAGATGCCCAATGCACATGTCTCAAAAATTCACATTTTTACCACGCAGGCCAAAATCCCATTTGGCCCAAAATATATCCTTTAAACATATCCTCGCCATTATCCCAGATAATGGCCCAAAAACCAATTTCGCCATTTTTCCAGAAAATGGCCCATTAACCAAACCATCAGAGCACTGTAGGCGGGAATCGCAGGCGGGACTCTACCACCATCCCTGCTCACCACCATCCCTACTCCGTGTGCACCGTAGGCGGGAATCGCAGGTGAGACTCTACCACCATCCCTGCTTACCACCATCCCTACACGTGCCTCTGACTCAAACCAATCAATCCAATCGTTCACATATACCAAAAAACATTTCTCGCTTGAAAACCCAGTTTTCAATATTTAATACATGCATATGCGTGCATAATGCAATGCAAATGATACGACACCAATTAACTAACAATTCTCAAACATCCATCACAAATAAACAATCAACTCCGTCCTCAAATCCATCCGACCCCCGACTCCTCGGACTCAGTCCGGAATTACCAACCAGTCACAAATATTTATTGTAAAAACAATAATATATTTAAATCTAAAATGAAGTTTAGAAAATACTTACAGCGCTATATGATAATTTTGGAAGGATCGACGAGCTGCAAACGACGAAGAAAAAGCAACGTAACAGTGTAAAAACACTGTGGCATTGGGTTGTAAAATACCTACTTTTGATTGGGGACAAACCAAGACTTGGGATTGGTAGGGAATAGCTTAGAGGTGTTTATGAAGCTAGTGGAAGTGAAGGTTGGCCGTGGGTGGCGGCGAAAACGGCGGTAGGAGGCCAAAATACCCAAATCGAAAAGCTAGCTCGTGGGGGCTGTTCCGGCGATGGATTGGAACCCGAAATGGGTGGTTTAGGACGGCAAGGAGTCGGTGATGAAGTGGTGAAGAGGTGGTGGCTGGAGGTGGAGCGACGACGGCAGATCGGCCCAAAAGCCGTTCAGCTAGGAGAGGCTATTCCGGCTAAATGGCGGCTCGAATGGCAGTGGAAATTTGTGGAGTGGTTCACCGGTCGAAGGGGAAGAGATTGGTGGGGGTGGTGTGCCGCACGGTGGCCCGCGGCGGCGGGTCTGGGCAGCATGAAAAAGCAACGGAGAAGGGAGAGAGAGAGCGTCGCGCGGGAGGAGGAAAACAGAGGAAAAAGAAAGAAAAAAGAAAGAAAAAGAGAAGAAAGAGAAAGGAAAAAGAGAAGAAAGAAAAGGAAAAAAGAGGAAAAAGAGAAAAAGAAAAGATGGGGAAATGAAATGAGGTCCAATCCTCACCTCTGGAGTCCAAAAACTGATCCAACGAAAACAATTTTAATAGCAATAAAACCAAGAAAATAATTTAAACACAACATAAAGCTAAAATATAATAAATAACTAATAAAAACTAACAACTAAATTTTAAATCCAAAAACGAGCTAAAATAAATTAAATAGCAAATTTAAACTCAAAACAATAAATAAATCCAATTAAAATCCGATAATTTAAAATAAAAGAACTATTTTTTTAATTAAATTAAAATACTCCTTCAATGAAAATACACGTAAAAACGGGGTATCACAAATACCTTGAGGAGCAAGGGTTTATGGAGTTTATATCAAAACTAGATAGGTATTTGTCCGAGGGATGTGCTCTAATATAACCCAATTTTGATATTTTGGATTGATGGAGACTTAATGCCGCCAATTATCCTGCTCTTGCTGAGGTAGCACATGATGTGTTAGCCACCCCCATTTCCATTGCTGCCTCAGAGTCCACATTCAACATTGGAGGACACATCTTGGATCCTTTTAGAAGTTCATTGTCTCCAGAGACTGTCGAGACTCTCATTTGCATCCAAAATTGGTTAAGGACCAAATCTGTCGATAGGGGTGCTACCCGCACCATACGGTGCGGGGTAGCCGTCTCCCCACACCCCGCCCTGCATGATGCGGGGGTGGGGTTTTCCCCCCCTCCCTGCACCCCACCTCATATCCCGGGTGTAGGGTACCCCTCCTCATTTCCATTTTAAATATGAACTACATTTCATTATATTTAAAAATTATTTCTAAATCCAAAAGTGATCAAAAGTATATTTTTAGATCCAAATTGTAAATTTAAATTTTGTAAATATAACTATAATTTAAAATTTATGTAGTTTTTAAATTAACTAGTGCATATTTTGTGTAAGTTGTAGTGTAGTAGTTTTAAACTATATAATTTTTAAATTTGCTAATGCATACTTTGTAAACAAATCCAATAAATTGTAATATATATTTATACATATATACTTTTTAAAATATAAATATATATTTATATTTATATATATAAACATATATTTATGTTTTTGTATATATATAAATATTTATGTTTATATATATATATATAATATATATATAGGCGGGAGCGCAGGGGGGGAATGCGGAGTAGGGTTGGGCCCTCCCTACCCCCGCTAGAGGGACTATATGCGGGGTGGTATTGCCCGCCCCGCCATGCCGGGGCAGGGCGAACGGTGCCGGGGTAGTGGGGTGCGGGGCCCTGTTGCCCACCCCTACCTGTCGACATCCGAGAGTTGGAAGAATATATAGAGTTGATGGAGCTTGAAGGTAAGTTTGAAACTTGAAATATTTTTTAATATCTACCTAACTTAGTTTATTATATATCTAACTCTTTTTTTTAATATTCTTTTAAATGATTATCTAACTTATTTTCAACCAAGGCTGTTGTGAGTCAGCCTTCCCAATCATGCTGAAAAAAACTAAAGTAAGTGCATTACTTGTGTGTGTATTATCTAGCATTGTTGTATGCTCATGTATTTGGGCTGAATTGTTTTATGATAACATTAATGACAATGAAATAGTTCTAATGTGTTGTAAGCAATGAAAGCCAACAATTGATGAGTAACATCTTTTTTTGATCCTTGCATCATCTCCATCATCATCAAATGCATTTACTTCCTTTGTATTGAAAGCTAATCAGATGTGATATTTGCAGGTGGATGGAGACATATATGATTGTATTGATTTCTTCAAACAACCAGGTTTTAATCACTCTTTTTGGAAGAATACTACAATTCAGGTATTGAAAATTATTAACATTTTACAATCCCAACTTATACTATTGAAGACCTGTGTGGTTGTTCTAATTTGTTAAAAGTTAATAAATTATTTTTGTTCTCATCATGGTGTTGTCAATAAATTGAGCTAATAAATTAATTATTCCATCTAGTTTGCAATACTTAGAACAAAACCAGATCCGACTAGGAAGATTGATGGAATTCAAGTATTCTTCAGCAACTTTCTCCCAAAAGGAGTGAATGGATCCCAATATAGTTCATTTCACATGACACTTTTAAATGGCGTTGACAGCTTGAAAGTCAGATTTATGGTAATTCTACTATTCTATTATGAAATATTCTAGTCCGTAGTTTTTAACATTTCCATGATATATCACATCAGACATAAATGCTCAAGGTGAATCATCATTTAGGTATATCCATTGCTATTCAATACACGATAATATGTTTCATTTTATTTTAATTGTAAGTCCCTTGTTCTGGAAATGCAAGTTGTAAGCATTGATGCATATAACTTTCTAGGAGTCTTTGCTGATTTCTTATTAATTTGTCCCTTTTTTCCCACTACGCTGCTTATAATTGTGTTTACGAAAATTTAACCTGCATAACTTTTTAATTTGTTCATAAGAAGTTAAACTATTGCAGCTTTGCCTAGTGAGAGATTTGAGAATGGAGACGCAAATGAAGGCTCTCATTACAGATGTATCAGCTGTGGAGGAATGCATTGATTGCATGAAACAAACATTATGTATTGGTGGCTCTATGTAATCCACTTTTGATATGTAATTTCATTTATATATTGTAATTTTCTATTTTATAATGTAATATATAAATATAAAATAATGTAATAAGTAGTGATTACATTATGTTTTGCATGCATTTACTTGATAAATATTGAATTTCTATTTTTTTAGATGCATTTAGTTAAAAATGTAAAGGTAATTAGTTTTCTAATCTAAAAGAATATGCTTTGCAACATTTTGTATTGAAAAATTTGTAATGGAATATAGGCTTCTAGATGAAAAATATGCTGCTTGAAAGAAATTTAATAATATAGGTTTTTGTTCTTTTAAAAACCACGGGTACAACTTGGAACCTAGATTTCCGAGTTTAAAAAAACCCGGATTCACCCTGGTTCTGGACCGGGTCATTACCGGGTGTAACTAGACTGAAACTCGAGTTCTGGGCCGAGTACCCGGTCCGGAACCAGGATGAATGGTCCTACAAATACATTCAATTACAAACCAAAAAACACAATACCGAACACAATATTTCTACCCACCACAAATACATTCAGTTACGTCACAACACCATTGAAAAAAACATGTCCATTACATTTTCACCTAAAAAATACACCATTAAGAAAAATATAAGTCATCACTAATATTCAACACATTGTAGCCTATCACAAAAATATACACACCTTCAATGGTCAGCCCATTACAAAAATACACACACCTCCAAAAGTCAACCCATCACTAATGCTACTACCCATCACAAAAAATAGTGATAATGCCCAATCACAAAGTTGCTGCCCATGTGGCTGGACGACTACTAAAATCAGACAAAGCATACGTTAAACATATACTACTATTAATTACATTGTTGAAATAGGCTAGACAAATACTTACACACCTCCAAAAGGTGTGGATGTGTCCTTGGATGGTGATGTGATTGTAGACTTATTCATTATGCGTCAAAAATTTCATCCTGAAGACATTGGAAACAAACTTTCTGTTTTGCTTTCATCCCATCAAGAAAATTTATTATTTTAGCTTCGAACTTTTTCTTCTCAAGTGCAAGATATTCATCTCTATTCCGTTCCGCCTTTCTGTAAAATCCTCTTCTCTCCACATTGAAGGCATTTCTGTCAGCAATTATGCATGCTAAGGCATGGTTAAATTCAGCATTTACATCATCTCTAGACTTCCTCTTTCTTTCCTTTTCTTTCTCAACCTTCAGTCCTAGAGGTCTCTGATGGATGACCTCCATGTTGACAATGTTGATCGATGTTGTCGCCATTTTGGCTGGTATCTCAATAGACACCAACAATGTTGTATGGTAAAAGTTACATTCTCAACCTTTTTGTACATTATTTTCGCTTTCTCAATCTTAAATGAACAAAGTTATAAATTTAGTATGTAAATGAGCCCAAGCATATAAAAAAACCAAAGGAAAACAAAATAATACCTTATCGACCTTCGTGATACCACTCGGATGCAAAGACTCGACTTGAGCTACAACAGCACAAAACTTGTTCGTGCATTTTTGGATCGATTGCCATCGATTGGTCAATGATGCAATCGAACGTTCAGGATTGTTTGATTTTTATACTCATGATAGTATTTACAAATTCTTTCCCACATTTGCGTTAATTTTTCGTCAGTCCCCTGAATAGCATCAAGGCTAATGTTTAGCCAAGATAAAACAAGGAGATTATCATATGTGGTGAAAGACACACCTTGTTGAGATTTTTTGTAGGTGACCTTCATTCACCTTCAGCTTGTGATGTTTGGACCACCACATTATCATGTATGTTATTAAAGGGGTTGTTGCCTTTCCCTTGTCCACCACTTTGCAGGAGAGTGGTGAAGAAGGAATCTGCATCAAATGAAAGCTCAATCCTTGAATAATTTAAAGTTCATCATAAAACATCAATATAAGCATCAACAGATTAAACATATATTAAGAAATGACATAATCACAAACATATATTAAAAAATGGCATAAGCACAAACATTAAGAAGAAATAGTACAAATAGATGGATGAAGCTTGACTTAAAGGAATCAATCATTTGGATAAAGGAAAAGTTATACTCAAAGCCATATAAGGATCATAATATTTTTGTGAGAAAAATTATAAAGGGAAAGTTATGCTTAAAGGGGCACAACAGCAGCAGCTTTGGAGAGAAATGAATGTGTTTGTATCGTTACAGAGAAATCAAAAGCATAACACAACAATTTCCATGGTATTTCTTGTCCACACCAAAATGTGTATCCGAAAAAGCCACAGCTAGTGCCTCTGAAAAGAAGCAATAGATTTTCATCTGCATTGGTGATTTGATGATTTTTTTAACTAATTAAATAGTAACAGAACACAATTGCAGACTTTTGGACAATGCTCTAAAGAGAAGATGGCCTATGTAAAGAGCTGATAATAAGGATTCTAAAAAATGGAATGGAATTTGATAGCACAACAAGCTTAATTTTGATTGGATATTGGATTTCTTAGCAACCAATAGAGCATAAGATCCACAATTGGCAGTTTGACAACTAGATAGATCATAATATCCATCACCAAGGATGAATTACTGCTATAGATCAAAAAGGAAAACTACATATTGACTTAATATTAGGATGCTAAAAAACATTTCAACACCACATTCAAAAACAAATTTTTGTGGATTTCTTGTCTGATTCAATAAACATTGCTCCGTTTTCCATAAAACCACTATGCACAACATCTAAAATTGTCATTTTGAACCCCCCCCCCCCCAAAAAAAACAGTACACAAAACAGAGTGCTTTAATTGCATTGGAGTGTAGAAGCCATCTCACATTGTTTAGAGGGAAAACTTCTTACCCATTAAATGATTCCAAGGAATTCCTATCGCAACTAAGTCATGGATTCCAACTGCATCTAATTCTTTCAGTATGAACCCACATGTGACTTATACTTTCTTGAGTAATTTCATCCTAACACTTCGAAGAGATTTCTGAAAAGATTATCACAAACATGTATGTGTGTCGTTGAACCTAGCAATAACTGGCAAAAAAAAAAAAAGAAACAAATTCGAAGCTTAACTAATCCGTGAATCTTGACAAAAATATTCTCACTAAGGACCGAATGCAATATTGATTAAAACCCCAAAATCACAAGGCCACTATTGGATTCAAGATGCAAGTACAAATTCGAAAGTCCCCAATAACAAACTGATGTAGTATAATGGTAGAACAAGGAAAGGAAACTGAATAACAGCAGAACAGAGAAGAAAATAAACTAGAAAATAAGAGAAGAAGAAGAAAGCAAAGAGAAAGGGGTTGGAAGGGTGACCGCTATAGCAAGCATTCTTTTCTCTCCAAAAAACTAATTCTCAAATGTTTCATTATAGCATCTTTATAGCAAAATAACACAACCCCTACGTAAACCCTAAAATTCTATGGGGCTAAAGCCCAAGCACATTAATACAACCCAAATAAAATAACTAAAGCATCAGTAAAACAACCAAAATGACAAAATAATAGATGCCCTCAAAATGACAAAATAATAAATGTCCTCATCAACTCTTCGGGGTGGGAGAAAACTCAACTCTATCGAGTTGACAAATCACAATAAGGTTACAGTCAATCAACCAACCATAAGCTAAGTGGTTGAACAAACTTCTTCCGGTGCCCATAAACACGTGTGAGTGGAGGCCTAAATCTGGTGTCTCCACCAACTTCCCTGGGATGGGTGGACGGGGATCCAGGTAAAGGATGATCCTACTGACTCTGATAAAGCTTCAATAAGTCTGGATCAAGCTGCTGGAGTGTCTCTCTGGGAATCCATGTATAGTCGGAATCAGGTCTATCTACCCAACAAACAAGGAAATGTTGAACCTCTCCATCATTGGTCAACACAACTTGTTCATCTAGAATAGAATCAATTTTATCTTTGTGTGCTGTAATAGATGGTATTGGAGTAGAAGTGAAAAAAGGTTCAGGATTAAGGTCCACAGATGGAGGTAGAAGAGGATCATTGGAGGGATTGAAATGGCCTTTGTAAGCAACCAAGTCCTCAACAATGAAAGTAGAGTGGCAACCAAAATGTGATGGAAGATCAATGACATATGCATTTGGACCAACTCACTTTAAAATCTTAAAAGGACCAGTACTGTGGGCCTACAATTTGGAAGTGGGTCCAGGTGGACGCCGTTCCAATCTAATTCGAAGCATAACATAATCCACAATATTAAATTCAACATGTCGTTTATGTAAATCAGCTCGAAGTTTATATGATGCATTACGGCTTCAAGTTGTTTATTGATCTCAATATGCAAGTCATGAAAATGTTGTACAAATGCCTTAGCTGACACACACACACTAGCATGTGGGGACATAGGAATAAGGTCTAAAGGCTTCCTAGGCTTATAGCCATGAACAACTTCAAAGGGACTCATTCCTAAAGACCGATTCACAAAAATGTTATATGCAATTTGAGCTATAGGGAGGATCAAATCCCAATTTCGAAGATTTTTCTGGACCAGACATCTTAATAAATTGCCAAGACTGCGGTTAACAACTTCGGTTTGACCATCCATCTAAGGGTGGTAAGAGGTGGAGAATTTCAATTTAGTGTCAACCATATGCCATAGGGTTCTCTAGAAATGACTAGTGAAATGAACATCCCTATCTGAAACAATAGTCTTAGGAAGACCATACAACTTGACAATCTCATTGAAGTACAACCTAGCAACCTTAGACATATCTGAAGTCTTGCTACAAGGGATAAAGTGAGCCATTTTCGAGAAACGGTCCACTACAACAAAAATAGATTCATGCTTATTTGGAGTGCGTGGAAGTCCTAACACAAAATCCATACTGACGTCTTGCCAAGGACAACTAGGAATGGGAAAGAACGTGTAGAGACCAGTGTTTTGTCACTTTTGTTTGGCCAACTAACAAGTGTTTCAAATGCTAACTATCTTAGCCACATCTTTCTTCAAGCTAGGCCAATATAATTGACGTTCAATCTCCTCTATGGTCTTATCACGTCCAAAATGTTCGACCAAGCCTCCCGCATGAATTTCCCAAACTATAAAGTCTCGAATTGAAGTCCAAGGGACACACAACTTATAGGACTTAAAAAGATAACCAGCCTCAAGACGGAAACCATCAGTGGTATCCGACGGCCCACTTTGCAATGCGAGAAAAATATTCTTAAAATCAAGACAAAACTCATATTCTTCTTTAAGTCTGTCAAAACCTATGACCTTGACACTCATGATAGACAAAAGAGAGATGCGGCGGCTCAAAGCATCAGCTGCTTGGTTTTCAACACCATTCCTATGTTTCAAAACAAAAGAATAAGCCTGCAAATATTCAATCCAATGGCCATGCTTAGAATTCAACCTTTTCTAGGAGTTAAGGTAGCGAAGGGCCTCATAGTCTGAATAAAGAACAAACTCATGGGGCAACAAATAATAGTGCCAATAGTGCAAAGCCTACACAACTGCACACAATTCCTTATCATAAGTAGAGTACCGCTATTTGGCATCATTTAACTTTTCACTGAAATAAGCAACAGGGTGGCTTTCCTGGCTAAGAACTCCACCTATTCCTACCCTTAAGGCATCACACTCAACCTTAAGAACTTTGGAGAAGTCAAGAAGTCGCATGACAGGAGCAGGAGCATCCGTCATTCGCTTCTTGACCAACTTAAAAGCCTTAGTTGCTTCCGGTGTCCAATGAAATTTACCTTTCTTCATGCACTCCATGATAGGAGCCATGATTGTGCTAAACCCCTTGATGAAGCGACGATAAAAGGTAGCTAGGCCATGAAATGGTCTAGATGTTGTTCTCTAGTTTTACTGTAAACGAGGATGTCATCAAAGTATACGACAAGGAACTTACCCATGAAAGGCCAAAGAGCTTGTGTCATCACTCTCATAAAAGTACTTGGGGCATTGGTTAGTCCAAAAGGCATGACTAACCACTCATAAGACCATCCTTTGTCTTGAAGGCAGTTTTCCACTCATCTCCTAGGTGAATCCCAATTTGGTGGTACCCACTCTTTAAGTCAATCTTAGAAAATATCATGGCACCAACCATTATATCCAACATATCATCAAGCCCAAGAATGAGAAAGCGATACTTCACTATGATCCTATTAATGGCACGACTATCAATGAACATCCTCCAAGAGCTATCTTTCTTGGGAGTCAAAAAGGCAGGAATTGCACAAGGACTTAAATCTTACGGATAAATCCTTTGTGAAGGAGTTAGCCCACTTGCCTTTGGAGCTCGGCATGCTCAATGAGATTCATCCTATAATGAGGCAAATTTGGAAGAGATGCCCCTAGGCAAGATCTATGGCATGTTGAATATCTCGTAAAGGGGGCAAGTGGTCAGGGAGGTCCTTAGGGAAAACATTCTGAAACTCCTGAAGAAACGGCTGGGCCTCAGCAAGGGCCACTGTTGGATACTCCAACGGAACCTCCATAACAACCAGAGCGAAGACAACAGAATCACCCACGAGTGTACGCTTGAACTCCGTAGGGTTAATGATATTTAACCCTTTTCGTTCCACAATCTTCTTTGCTTGCTATGAGCCAATAGGTTTTTGGGGGTAAAGGATTAAGTTGAATCTTCTTTCCATTAAACACAAAGGAATATGAATTGGATCTTCCTTGGATGGTCACATCCAAGTCGAACAACTAAGGTCGACCAAGAATGACATGGCCGACATCCATATGAAGGACATCACACCATATATGATCCTTATACTCGAGGAACTGGATAGGCACTAGACAATGCTCTTTCACAACTACAGAAGAAGCATCAACCCACAAGACACTATATGGCTGAGGGTGAGGAACTGACTGCAACCCAAGACGGGACACAGTAGTCACAGAAATCGTGTTAATGCAACTACCACTATCCACATTGACTTTGCAACCCTTATTATTGATTTTGATATAAGTATAAAAAATGGCATGATGACGCAAATCATCATTAGCATCTTTGGGCTGGGTAAGGGTACAACGTACAACACTTAACCGGGGTGAATCGGGAACAAAGGGCATCGAACCTAGACCCACATGAATGGTCCGAATACAACTTAAGAAGGTCTCCTCATTATCACCCAAATCACAAAACCCTTCAAGCTTAGGTTCATAGAATTGATCTTCTAACGACTCATCAACTACACCCTCACGTTCCTCAATGACCAAGGCTCGACTAGGACAATTGGAGGCAATGTGACCAAAACCCTTACAGTTAAGCATTACAAGCGGGAGGAAGTCCTGGGAATCTCTAGACTTTTACCCTTATTTTCCCATACGGGAGGAATAGACAAGGGAGGCCCTAGGAGAGACTTAGGGGGAAGAGTGGATGCTGGGGATGATGGAAGGGCGTTGTCACCACAATTTCCATACGAAGTCCTGGGAATCGACCCATAGTCTCGGACTAAAAAGTAAGCGTGATCAAGAGTAGTGACACCTCGAAGGACAAGCTCGTGCCTAAGATCATCTTTGAGACCTTGTCTAAACCTACTCAAGGTCATGGCCTCATCCTCAACTACATGACATCTCATTCGGAATTCATCAAATTGAGTGACATACTCAGTCACTAGCGGATTGCCCTGAGTAAGGGCATTCCATTGGTCCAACAAATTACATATGTAAGATTGGGGTAAATACTTCTCTTGAAGGCAGCGTTTCATTTCTTCTCAACTTCCAACAGGAGGTGCATGGCACTGCTCAAGGAGATCCTCTACACTTTCCCAAAAGAGTTGGGCAGTGCCAGTCAATTTCAAACAGGCAAATTGAACTGTTCGATCCTCAAGGACCCCATACAAAATAAATAAACGATCTATATCCCTAATCAATTGAGTAAAAACTCGAGAATCTAAGCAACCATCAAAAGTAGGGGCATCTAACTTAATGTTTCTAAATAAGCGCTCTTCATGGTGAATAGGAGACTGAGTATCCTAGAGGGAGATTATTTGTTTAGGAGATCATATTTCGGTGCCTTTGCACTTGGGCTTTTTGCGTGAAATTTGTGAATCCCAAAGAGAGGATCATCACCTTGCAATTCATTGAATATGTGTGATTCAATTTATCAATATATGAGGTATTCTTTCATCTTGGTGTAATTCTTGAATTGGAGTTGAGTTTTCATCATCGTGTTCTTCATATTTCCATCATGTTCATCATTTTTCTTGCATAATTCCCATCTCCCAATCACCAATCACGCCCAACACATTCCCACTTCCGTAGATCTATAATTCTCACATGCCATAGTCTAGATCTATAATTTCCTATCCTTTCCATACACTTTCTCACCAACCAAACACTTCATAAGCCTCCCTAGATCCATATTCCATCATAGATCTATTCCATAAAGCCACAAAACCCAAGATATATCCTAGATCTATTGCCTCCAACAAGCCTAGCCATAAACCCTAATTTCCATAAGGATTTCCTACATTTTAGGAAACCCTAACCATAGCCTCCGATTCCTAAATCTTAGGATCTACTTAAACCCTAAAGATCCTATCTCTTTTTACCCTAGCCGAATTCCCATAAACCCTAAAACATTTCCTACATTTTTGGATCTCATCCTACACATCACCAACCCTAAGATTCATTTCATCTTTGACTTAACCAAAACCCTAGACTACCCAAAACAACTCTTCCAAAATTCGCAGTCCTATCCATTCACCATTCAAACCCTAGTCTCACTTCATCATACCAACCCTAAACATCACGCAAGTGTTGCCAACACCAAGGGTCATCATCAAACCGTCCTACGTCGCATCAAACACACAAATTCACCACTTAGATCGCCCAAACTTGTTACCATCATCAAATCCATCCCTAAATACCAAACCTCACCTTCCCACAATTGCCATCATTGCCATTGGTGAGCAATAACCAAACAAGAGGGTTTAGGCAATCGGTCGACCCAAGGAGAACCAAGGCATGGACAACCTTGGTGTTTGGAGACTTGACCGAGGTTCTCAACACTCTGGCCCTACCCCTTCCTCTACCACAGCTGGTTGTGTGGCCAGCCTCCTGCAATAAATGAAATAATTCATCAACAAATCTTCTATATCAAAATAGAAGCTGATTAGATATTGTGTCAAGAAAGGAATCTTGGAAGTTACATACTTGGGTATTGAGTTACATGCATGGGTATTCTATTACACTACATATTGAAACGAATTTAAAAGAAAACCGGCCAGAACATTATTTTCATGAAATGAAGAATAAGAAGCTAAAGAAAAAGAAAATGTTGAAGGTGAAAGAAGATCTGCGAACTACCGACTAATCATTAAAAGCAATAATTAGAAATAAGAAAAATATAAACCGAAAAAAAGTGCTAAGAGTTGAACAAATTACTCACAGACTAGAAGAGGCAAAGCCATGGAAATCTTCCCAACATCCTTATCAGCTTGAATAATCTTCTTAATACGAGCCTGTAAAAGAATTATATTAAACCAGATAAAATAATCAGGTCCAAAAATCCACCGCATTGGAGGAATGCCAATGCGTAACACAATGTAGAGACAGATCACATGCTCAAGAACCGAAGAATCCAAAATGAAGAAAAATTAGCGATAAAACTTCATAAAAAGTGAAACAGTAAAGCAATCATGGGTATAATAAATTAGAGGACCAAGTCCAAGGCCACTTGTCAGCAAAAAGTGGCATGATCAAGCTAAACGAAGAGAGTAAATCTACAGCGATAAAGCCCATAATAACCTCCCCTTATATCTCAAGACAAATAAAGGACAAAAAAAGAATATCGTTTGTGAAGTGCACAAACAAGTATAATTTAGCAGAGTTACTGGAATGTACCAAATCCATGTCAAGTCTACAACATAGAATTGCTACTTTTAAACCGTCTAAAAGCTCTACAGATTCAGATTGATGTAATCCTTGATTAAATTCGCCTGCTTTTGGGTTTACTGCTAACATAAAATTAATTAATGAAATCAAGTGGAAGTCTTTCCAACTGATCAGACCAATAGTGAAACAGAAAAGGTTTTCCACAAGCAGAACCTAAAAGACATATAAGGCCAGTTCAGAGAAGAGGAATAGAAATGACAGTCCACTAAAATTCCGTACGAAAGATATCACAAACTAAACTTTCTTTGTATTAAGTCAACCATAGAAAGGAACTCGGATGCCATGGATCTATGCAAAGTGGAGAAGCGATAGTACACAGTTCTCACGTTAGTCCAGAAACTTCTCACGTTGGCATGCCGTAAGAACCTAAAAATCGGTAAATATGTCATGTCCATCAAATCAAGAACAAATGCAATAATGCTTGGAAGCTAATAATCTATGGTATCTATCTCGTTAACAAAGACAAAATATAAAACAAAGATAATTTAAAAAAAAATGGTGCATTTGTAGAAAAAACCGTGTATTAGTAAAAACATACATTTCTCTTCCTTTCCTAAAATCAAAAGGGTGATTGGGCTATGGTGAGCACAAATGAGAAGCCAGCTCCAAAACGGTATTGAGAAAAGATCATTTTTCAGTTTGATGTAATTTGAGTGGTATATGCATGGCTCATTATTCGGAGACACAAAAAATCAACTACATTTATACCCTCGGACAAAAATGATGTGTGTTTGTGATATTTTTCATAGAGGTCCTTTTTTCTTTTTCTTTCTTTTTTCAGTTTGGTAAATTTTTTTTATGGTGATGTTTTAGGGAGAATGCCCATAATACAAAAAGAATTCTGGACACAAAAAATGGCTTGCTAATCCAACTATACCCTTCTAAATACGAAGAATATTAAATAATATACTCTAGCTGGGTTTTTGTCACTTCTAAGCTTGACCTTGAATTTAATGCTTTCTTTCTTTTTGATAGGTAATCAGTAAGTTTTGTTCATTAGAAAAGAAGGTATAGCCAGAGTACACAGGACTGAATTTAAAGTTTTTTAAAATGAATTTAATGTTTTTTTAAATATTTTTATCTACCAACAAAAGAATATTCATTTATGGTAAATGTACCATAAAATATACATGACATATCATACCACATGTAACCACCTACCACTGGATGATAGCCTATCATCCAGTACCCAAAACTAACCACTGGATGATAGCAATAATTGAATCGAATCAATCGGTTCAGCTTTTAACCAATTTAAATTGAATTATCTGAATCGTGCCATCTTTTCCAGCCACTATATAATTTGTTATCTTTCTCTAACTAACTTTTTAAGGTATCCATCCACTTGCTTTGCTGCTTTAGGCATTGAAATTCAACATCCAACCACCAAATTTTCCACATCAGGAACATTAACAATTATTGCTTGAGTGAGCAGCCACCTCTTTCTCAACTGTTCGACTACTGCCCACGATCTCTACCTCTGCCCCTACCCTTCTTCCGCCACTGCTGGTTGTGTGGCCAGCCTCCTCCTGCAATAAAGGAAATAATTCATCAAAAAATCTTCTATATCAAAACAGAAGCTGATTAGATATTGTCTTGAAAGGAATCTTACAAGTTACATGCATGGGTATTCTGTTACATTACATATCAAAACAAATTTCAAAAAACTCATCCAGTCATATCGTTTGTTTACCAATTCAAAGTTCCAAAACATATGTTCCACAGCCACTTGTGAAGTTTAGGGGAAAAAAAGATTCTACACCATCAAACATCCAAATTGAAGCTCGCCTGAACACCATAACAAATGAAACATGCATAATTCATGTAACAAAGATGGAATAAAAAGATGTTGAACACCTCCTTAATTACCAAGAACAAGCTTGACAGTGTATTAACAAAAGTGATGATGATAAATGGAGTACCAGAGTGTTGTGAAGCATATCTTACCATCTTACTTCTCTTGTACTCATCATCACTGTCATTTTCATTATTGTCACTAACTTTCCTGATGAATCAAAGTATTAAATATTACTCATAAAATACCTCATTTTTCTTCACTATCCTAAAGTCACAAAACAACGTTTTTCCAAACCTTCTTTTGGCAGCAGAATGAGATCTTCACCAGCAGCATCAGAACCACCTAGATCAGGAACCTTGCTGACGATATCCCCCAGAAAATCCAAAACATTAAATGTACATTCTGTTTCCCGTAAATACATCAATCACATTAGAGCAGCTAAGATTTACCATCTAAAACAGTAACAGTACAATCTTTCCCCAAATCTTCCCACCCCCCCCGCGCGGGCGCCGGGAGCAGGTGGCACGGGGTTCGCTGCTCTCTTTCTCCCAGAGTAGAACCCATCTTTTGGCAACCATGAACATTCTTCCTTTCCAGGAACAAAAGCAGAAGAGGTGCTTTTTGTATCAAAGTGAAGAATGGCTTCGACAATCCTAAGAAATTATCCTGCCCCTCAACTTTGCTCATGGAGGAACCAAGCTTTTATGAATCTCCTACAGATGCCCTTGACATTATGGTTCTGATAGTAGCCGTTCCAGTTCATATCAAGTCTTCATCCCCTTGCAGTTGTGGAACCCCACACAGGAAGTAAATCTCAACCCACCCCCCGGGGTCAGCTGCTCTCTCCCCTCCATACCCCCAACAAACTAGAACCATCCCTCAGGCAACCATGTACATTCTTCCTTTCCTGGAACAAAAGTAGAAGTAGGTGCTTTTTGTATCAAAGTGAAATAAGAATGGCTTCAACAATACTAAGAAATTATCCCTGCCCATCAACTTTGCTCAAGAATGGAGGAACCAAGCTTTTATGAAGCTCCTACAAATGCCCTTGACAGTATGGTTCTGATAGTCGCCGTTCCAGTTCCTGATCAAAGTCTTCATTCCCTTGCAGTTGTTCTTCTCGCTGTTGTAGTACCAGCAACTGCTATGGTTCTTCAGGAGGATGATGACTTGATCGTGTCTGTCGATAAAAAATGTCAGTGTACGACCTAGTGATCTGCAATATTTTCCATGGCGTCTCCAATCGCCCGCACGGGCGGGGGAGGGGGGAAGAGAGCAGCAACGGGGGATTGAATGAGATTTGCTTTCCTGTGTGCAGTTCCATTCTACCTCACTTGAAATGCATACATGTCAAAATGTGATTGGAAGGTGTAAAACCCCCTTATTCACCACATCCAGTTTGAAGTTAAATCCTATCTAAAACTATTTTCTCTCTAGGTATTTGGAACAGTACAAACCACCATATCATTCGAAAAACAACTTACAAAAGGCCCGTCTCAAATAATAACAAGTAAAAGCATAGAGGTGCAGAATAGTATTTGAAAGATTGGGACATAGTTTGGTACTCAATGAACCGTAAAAACTTAAATCATTCCTGTCCCAAAGAAGATATTTACAAACTAAATGTTAATTAATGGAATTTCGCTCACAAATGCAAAGAATGCAAGGTCTTTGCTCCTCTCTTCTACTTTTATTTCATATGTGCGATCACATAGATCTTGCAGAAATGGCTACAAAGCTTTAGCTGCATATTACACGACAACAGGTCATAAATATCATATACAATAAGAAAACCAGAACATATTTTCATGAAATGAAGAATAAAAGTCCAAAGAAAAAGATAAATGTTGAAGGTGAAAAAAGATCTGTGAACTACTGACTAATCAATAAAAAAATAATTAGAAATAAGAAATATATAATGGAAAAAAAGTGCTAAGAGTTGAACAAATTACTCACAGACTAGAAGAGGCACAGCCATGGAAATCTTCCCAACATCCTCATCAGCTTGCATAATCTTCTTAATACGAGCCTGTAAAAGAATTATATTAAACCAGATAAAATAATCAGGTACAAAAATCCACCAGATTGGAGGAATGCCAGTGCGTTACACAATCTACAGACAGAGAGCACATACTCAATTACCGAGGCATCAAAAATGAAGAAAAATAAGGGATAAAACTTCATAAAAAGTGAAACAGTAAAACAATCATGAGTATAATATATTAGAGGACCAAGTCCAAGGCCACTTGTCAGCAAAAAGTGGCATGATCAAACTAAACAAAGAGAGTAAATCTGAGGATAAAGCCCATAATAACCTCCCCCTTCTCTCTTACCAAAGAATATCTTTTGTGAAGTGCACACACAAGTATAATTTAGCAGAGTTCCTGGATTGTACCAAATCCATGTCAAGTCTACAACATAGAATTGCTACTTTTAAACCGTCTAAAAGTTCTATAGATTCAGATTGATGTAATCCTTGATTAAATTCGCCTGCATGTGGGTTTACTGCTACCATAAAATTAATTAATGAAATCAAGGGGAAGTCTTTCCAACTTAGACCAATAGTGAAATAGAAAAGGTTTTCCACAAGCAGAACCTAAAAGACATATAACACCAGTTTAGACAAGGAACAGAAATGACCGTCCACTGAAATTCAGTAGGAAAGATATCACAAACTAGACTTTATTCGTATTAAGTCAACTATAGAACAAAAATACAGCTAAAGGTGAAAAAAAACCAACTAATTTTAGAGAAACAGAAGTGAGAAGTTACCACAGGATCAGAAAAGGTTCCAGTACAAAGAGTAAAGCAGGCAAGGGGTTGGGAACTCTGAAGACCCACTTTTGAACTGAGTTGTCTTTCTTCACCATATTTTTTTTCTCAAGGCAGTGGAAAGGATGGTTTCTAGCCACTGAAATTTAAGCAAATGCAGATAAAAGATAAGTGTGGATCAAGTGACACCATCTGTTGAAACTATACCAATATGGCAAACTAAAGAAGAAACAAAGCAGGAACTGTACGCAATGAATTTTAATATCGGGTCCATCTGCAATCATCTCTTGGAATTAAAAAAATAACAATTTCCGAGATTATGTCAGGCCCATCTTTTCCACTTTGGTGCATGTGTATCTTTGTGTCTTCTTAAGTGAGAGTAAGGAGAGTACCCTTCCCATTCGAGGCGCTCGGAAGCAAAATTTAGACTACAGAATCTTAGAATTGGAAACTTCTTGCAAAATTTAGGATGTCAGTTGGAAATAGCATTTTTCACGTCCAGATTTTAACCAGAGATAACGATCAAAATAAAAAATTGTATAACCGTTGACACCATGTTGCTAAAATAAATATTAAGAAAAAAAATCCAAGAATTTTTGTTGGACCGAAAAACCATAAATGTCAAATCTGATGTCTTCGACAAAAGAAATAAAAGCATAGATCAAATTTTGTAAGAAGCCAATATCCAAAATCCAGAAACTGAAGACCAAATGTAGTTCAGCAGAAATCAATTATACTAATCCATACAAATAGTAGACCAGCAATCTCCAAACCGATCAAAATTTACCTAAACTACCTCAAGCAAACCAATCATAATATGCTAATTTCTACAACCAATCAAGCCCCAATCAAATCACATGTCCAAAAATCTCTTCTTTGAATGCCGATGCAAAAAATAATATAGATAAAATAAAACCCAAACCCATTCAAAAGCTCATCAACAACAACTAAACCCGCTTAATCACTCCCGGAAGCCCCTAAACATCATCAACAAACAAAACTACCCTACCATTTAAGAATAATGGGTCGCTCTCAGAATCAAAAGCAGCTAACTGAATCCCTAACCTTGCCAACCGCTCGCTCTTCTCCATCTCTGTTGGTTGCGATCTCAGGCACCGGGATAGTCTTCCCCAAGAGCTTGATCGCAGGGTCTTTTGCTTCCGACATTTCTCCTTGTCTCTGCTTCCTGTGTTTGTCTTTTTTATTCTCTTTCCTCAAAAAAAAAAAAAATACCCACAGAGAGAGAGAGAGAGAGAGAGAGAGAGAAATTGAGAAAGTGATCAGACGAGATGGGGGAGAGAGAGGGGGGGGGTGTTCAGAGAAAGAATCGGAAAGAGAGAGAGGTGTGAGAGAGTGAGTTTCAGGGGGGTATAGAGAGAGAGAAGAGAAATGGATGAGACGCCATTTTCGTTGGTTTGAAAGAAAGGAACGGAAAAAGACTAAAATATTTGTCCGCAAAACAAAAATAGAAGCAAACGGATTGTAATTTTGGAATAAAACTAAGGGCAAAATTGGAAAAAATTAGTCGAGAATACTGTAGCAAGTCAATTCCCAATTTTATATATGGTAGATGGGTAATGATACATTTACCACTATTTTACCACCACTTTACCACTTGTAATGTATTTGTTTTTTTTTATTTTCTTTTAAGTATTTTTTTAATATACTTAATTATTAAGAAAAAATTTAAAAAATATACAATTTTATTAATAATCACTTTCTTAATCATTAAGTAAAAGAAAATTTTTAAAAAAATTAAAAAATTAAAAAAAATGATAAAGTGATGGTAAAATAGTGATAAGGCTATCATTATTCATGGTAGATATAGCAGAAGTAGATATTATCTCAAAAATATGTTTTTTTTTATCGAAAGATGTTAGTTTTAGTGATTGTATATTGCATTGCAGGACACATGGCTTGGTTGCACCCTTTTTTTTTTTTTTTTTTAAAAAAAAACTCAAATATATTGGCCCTAAAGTCTAAACTACAATTAATCATAAAATTGTTTTGTACTAAATGGACTCCATATATATAAGTAAATTGGAAAGATCCAAAATTTACTGAACCCCCACTAAACATCAATCAGTCTAAACAAATCAGCGAAAAGAAAATAACTTAGAAAAGCTTACAATTAAAGATAGCTTACACATATTCTTTATTTTTAGATGAACAACCTCCATAATTTTGTCTGATGGCCTATGGCATATGATTTATATGATTCATCAAAAATAAATCCCCAATCTCGACTATAAGTAGAGGCACTCTTTAAAACAACTACTTAAATAAAAAGAACTAATGCGTTGGCTTCAGTTCTTTCCTAAACATTATTCATCCCTTCAACTTCAATCACACTGGAATCCGAACTTGAGGTTGGGGTGGTTCTGGTTCTTCTTGGTGCCGGATAATGCAAAAGAAAGTGGCTCCCAAAGAGCGACAAAGCCACTTTACAAAGTGGTTGAGCTGATTAAAAATGAGCCCAGAACAAGGCGACAAGATCAAGAGCATCAAATAGGCAAACCAGAAAATTGAGAGTGGCAAAAATACAGAGGCCAGCAGTAAAATAGTCAATGGACCGGACATATCCCCTGTCTGCAACCTGAGACTCTCCATTGTTAGATCGAACTTGACCGAGGTCACAAGGCAGAAGAGGATGACACCGATGATGATCAGGAGTGTCAGGAGAAACATGGGAAGGCCAAGGAATTCAAGTACGAAGTTGTCATTTTGAGGCCGAGAGTTGTCTTGGGATATTAGAAACCTCAGGGCCAGGCAAATGGTTGGGAGGAAGACATATCTCAGGTCCATGAAAAAACGCATCATCTCTCTTCTCTGCAGAAACTGTGTTATTATGTAAGTACAGAGAGAAGAATGGCGTTTAACTATCTATAGATTAAAAGAACATATAAACGGCCTTTGTATATATAGAGAAATTTTATTTGTAATCTCCACTTAGATTATATGTAAAAACCCATAATTTGATGTACCAATCCTTTATTAAAAAAGAAAATACTTCATTTTAATAGGGATATTTTAGTAATTTTATAAACGCAGAGTTTGTTTTTTACTTTTTAGCTTTTTAGTTGGCGGATGGAGATTGCCTAGGAATTTCAGTCCACGACTTATTTTTTTCCTTTCATCGCCGGTCCCCCGCTTAAAACGCAAAATGTCTTCTTTTTTTTTTTTTTTTTACCGAAATCCAGACTTCTCACTAAATCTTTTGCTCCCTCATCACATATTCCAGAACCTGAAGGCTGACGAGATCAAAACGCAAGTGTGCTACCTGGATGGTTTGAATTTACAACAATATGGGATTTATTTATGGGTCGTGCTACTGTGCGGCTTCCCTGTTACCGCTGCCTTTGACTGGCTGACGTGTCACGCCACGTGGCATTAAAATAAATATAAAAAAAAAGAAACAAACGATCAGAAATTAGAATCGGATGAATCTGTCCGTGAACCCATTGTGGAAAGGAAAAAGCTTGTATCAATCTCACACCCAGAAAACTCAAACCCAGCAACCCTACGGTCGCCGTCTCCTCCCAGCCGTCCCTACGCCGTCAGCGTGGCCATATTTACAACAGCCCTACCGTCATCGTCAGCCAGAAGAGGGATCAATCTGTCCGTAAAGCCCTTTGCACCATCCCGTCGCACAAAGTTCTACCCTCCTCCACAAGTGGCTTCCATCCCGGCGGCAGAGTTTTTACCATCCTCCACGAGTGCATTCCATCTCCAGTTCCCCGGGGCCCTCTTCATTATTTTTTTAATTTCTGGTAACCTCTACAGCTGCTCCCCATTGATGCTAAATCTATTCTCTCCACAGGTAGGTGTATGATGTAGAATTTTTTTCCCCAAAACACAAAGCTTTCGACTTGCTTCTTAGTGGGTTCGGTTTGTTTAATTTTTTTCAGTCTAGAATCAACTTGAATGACTGCTAGTTTTTCCTAGTTGTAGTATTTTGTGTGAGATTTCTATGTACTTGGTTTTGAAAATGTATGTTAGCTTGAATGAAAAATGCGACAGGAGACCTAGTTTAGAAAAACTAAACCATTGTTTAACCTGACTTGAATAATTTTACCTTTTTCATGTTCTTTGTAAAGGAAGATTACAATAATGGTGCTTGCTGAAAACAAGATGACTTGCTTCTTGGGTTCGGTTTGTTAAATTTTTTTTAGTCTAGAATCAACTTCAATGATTGTTAGTTTTTCATAGTTGTAGTATTTTGTGTGAGATTTCTATGTAGTTGGTTTTGAAAATGTATGTTAGCTTGAATGAAAAAGGCGACAGGGTACTTGGTTTAGAAAAACTAAACCATTGTTTAATCTAATATGAATAATTTTACCTTTTTCATGTTCTTTGTAAAGGAAGGAAGATTACAATAATGGTGTTTGCTGAAAATAGGATGACTTGCATCTTGGGTTCGGTTTGTTAATTAAATTTTTTTTAGTCTAGAATCAACTTGAATGACTTTTAGTTTTTCCTAGTTGTAGTATTTTGTGTGAGATTTCTATGTACTTGATTTAGAAAATGTATGCTAGCTTGAATGAAAAAGGTGATAGGGGACTTGGTTTAGAAAAACTATAGGCCCTTCATTTGGTATTTCCTGTAAAAACGTTTAGGAAAAAAATTATGTTTAGTTTGTAAGATTTATATTGATTAGTGTGAAGTGGTTTTTATGAAACATAGTTTAAGGAAATGCTAATGAGAATCAATAATTTCTGGTACTTTCAACACAACTGTTTAGAAAGCAAAATTCTGCTTATAATGGCTAAATAATTTGCACACTTTAGGTTCCCATAGGTTCAAATTGATAACAAGAATCCTAAACACCTGAATATGCCATATTTTGGCCATTACTGATTATATTTAGCTATATAAGCATCCAAATATGAATATTTTCATCTCATCTCTAACCTGTGCAGTAGATAGGCAACCCATGGGAGTGTCGAGTTTAACATCATCATATGAGAAAATAAAAAAATAGTAAGCAAAAAGGTAATATAATACACATTTGAACGTACGATCTGTTCTACTAGACATTTTGTTTATTTGTTTGTTCTTACCAGAAGAATTACGGGAGTATATTAATGAATCCAAAACGATGTTATTAATTTTTTTGGAAGTGCTACGACAACTACTTTTATTGTTCTCTTTGTATATGAACAACAATGCCTGAGTCACGTAGTGAAAATTGCTCAAGCTTAGGAAAGTCAATAGTTGAGTACCCAATTTGTTACTGTGGAATTAAAGCTTGTCAAAGAACTACGCATACAAAGGAAAATAAGGAGCGGCGGTTTTTTGGATGCCAAAACGATATGGTGAGATTTACTCTTGTTGCCCTCATATCATATCTCATGGTTGTTGATAGTGTTGTTTGCCTAAATTTAAATGGGAATTTATTTTTGCAGTCTGGAAAGTCTTGTAGATACTTCTGCTGGTATGACTCTGAAATACCATCATATTGCCAAAAAACTATCAAACGATTGCAACACTCAATTGATAAATTAAAAGTTGAAGTTGAAAAGATCCAAGCATCAGTGGATATCCAAAGTTTGTATCATTGACTAGAAATAGAGGCCGAGAAGCGCAAAAGGCAACTGGAGAAGGCTAGCTACGTGTTAACAATTTCATTGTCGTGGTTTTTCTTTGTTGGGCTGCTTATATCTAGTTGTGGTTGGTTCAAAGGAAAATGTTAATATAGTTGTAGAAGTATTTTGGTTTGGAAAGTATACTTGTTTGTGGAAGGTCTTTGTATTTTGTGGAAGGTCTTGTGTTGATGTTGCTGGAAAGTTGTATTTTGTAGCTGGAACACAGTATCATTGTGGAAGCTCTTTGTATTTTGTGAAAACAATGTGTATTTGTTGATATTAATGAAAAAGAGGTTTGTATTTGCAAGTGTTTGTTATTAGTCCTTTCTTGAAGACTGAATCTGTGGATTCAAGTGTCCAGTTTGATATTAAATCTTCTTATAAACAACTACTGCAAAATCAACAAAGCAAAAAGGCTAGTGCAAATAAATAACATCAAATCAGAAATTTCATTAAAAACCTGGAAGTATCATTTATTCAAATATTATAACAATTATATTTAAAGGATAATCTAGCATATCATCTAACTAGTTCTTTCCTTGCAATATAAATACAATATCACAATACAATATACATGGATAACAATATAAATACAACACCATGCCCATCACTATATTCATATAACTCACCTACTAATTTCAGACCAACTAAACAAAATCTCTGTGTTGCTGGAAATAAAATACAGCTACTGCAAAATCAGTTCATTTATTCAAATAAACAACTGGCAGGCCACTGTATTTTTGACAACTTATACATATTTCATATACAAGTCAGGATGATCACATTACAAAAGCTACTCCTAAATATACATGCAACAGCCCCTCCTAAATACAAAAAGCTGTTCATTTACAACAAAAATGATCATCCCACTGTTCAAAATACAAAAAGCACATGAGACACTTACGCTGGACAACACCACTATAAATACAATACCATCATGGCTGCCACCATCTAGGCTAATATAGATCATCCTGATCCAAGGCATTCAACTGCACAGGTTGCACTTGTACTGGATGTGGACAAGCAGTGGAGGGAGTACAAAAAAAATCCGGCTCATGTGTCCAAACTTGGCTTTCTTGATCATGTAGCCAGGATACCTAAAACAAATCGCTCAAACATCATTTATTGGGTTCTATGTATAAATATAAACAAAAGAAAATAATACTTAGCATAAACACAAATATCACTAAACTAACAAATAAGTACCTGAGTTTGTGGAACCTCATGCTGTGTGCCGCTCATACTGTAATTTCGTCTATCTACCCTTGATAAGTGACTATTCCTCTATGCATATCAACAAATATGGAGAATAATATCTTAATTTTAAGCCTAAGATAAAAAATTTTCCGTTCTAAACAATCAAGTTGGAACTTTCAATAACGTAGGTAATCTAGGGAAAATAAAATACTTCTTACATGAATTGATTCAACTAGACCAGTTGTGAAATTATGAATCAACTACTAGTATCACAAAAATTAATTGTACATATGTGTAAAAAATAATCAAACAATATACAACCTCAGTTGTGGACAGTCTCCTTCTAGTACTCGGTTTCTTGAGAGCCTTCTCAACGGGGTGTGTTCTTCTCTTAGTTGTGGGTCTCCCTTTATTCCGAACAACTAACGAACTAAGAACTTTGCCTTTTGTGCCATCCATGGGAGTAACCTCACTAGCTGTGGAAGTACCTTCATTTGAATCGTCATCCGGATACTCTGACTTCAACTGTTCTAGCTGACCTATCAATTTCACGCAATTTCTCTCGGTCTTTGTGGCATTTGAACACAGTTTATAGAAGCAATTTTGGATCCGATCAAACCTTTGTCTCTCAGGGTTGCTCGTCGCCTCATAACTACTTTTTACATACACATAGTGTCTCTTTATATCCTTCCTCCACCGATCCAAAATGTATTTTGGCGGAACTTCACCCTTGTCTAACTATGCCAGAATACGAAGAGCATGTCGACATAATATTTCCCTAAACTCAAACAATTTACAGGTGCATGTAATATCTAAGGAATTTTCTCCATATACGCTAACAAAATAGTTTACACGTTTAATGAATCCATCACTCACTTTAATCTCATCCCCAACTACGTACGTTTGTTTTGCACCATCACCACCTAAATACGAGGTAGTCAAATATAAAAAGCCTTGAAATTCTTCTTGGACTTCCTTAAACTTGGAAATTGTATATATTTTTTGAAATTGCTTCTCGATAGGATAGTGAGATATGCAAAGAATCTCAGTGTTAAATGAATTGAAGTCAGCAATTTCTTCATTCTCTGCCTTCCTCCTAAGGGCTGAATCGTACTGATCAACAAATTGTTTCAATGTGGTCCTAGAGTGAACGTAGTCATCAAAAAATGCATCCATACCCTCACTACGTTGTGTGGTTGACATTCCAGCCCAAAATGTATTTTTAACGTACGCTGGCACCCAAAACTGCCTATCAACATAAAGCGATCCCAACCAAGCATTATCGCGAAGATCATTGGTTTCAATCAAATCGCTCCATCGTTCTTCAAACTCATTCTCACTTAATGAGTCATACACACATTTGTGTAGACTATCTTTGATCTCGTCATATTGAGAATGTGACTCAAACTTCTCCGGAAGCTTCTTCATGATATGCCACAAACAAAAGCGATGCCTAGAAGATGGAAACACCCTCGCAATTGCAAGTTTCATTGCCTTATCTTGGTCTGTAATGATTGCATTTGGTGGTCGGTCATTCATACACTTCAACCATGACTCAAACAACCACTCAAAAGTATTTGCATCCTCATTGGATATCAATCCACACCCAAATAGGATTGACTGACCATGATGGTTCACACCCACAAATGGCGCAAATGACATTTTATAAGCATTGGTCAGGTATGTTGTATCAAAAGTGATAACATCCCCGAATGATTGATATGCAACTCTACTTTGGGTGTCTGCCCAAAACACATTCTTTAATCTCATGTCAGGGCCCACATCGATAGCATAAAAAAATTCTACATTTTTTTTTTGCATATCTTGGAAGTAGTTAGTTAGAGCTTCAACACCTCCAATTCCGAGGCGAAGTTGTCATGCTTTCTCAATGTAGTTTTGACATTCCTTTTGCCCAAATGGCACATTCTCATACCCTCCCGCTTCAACAATTACACTCTGGAAAGTTTTTGACATACGAATTCCAGCTTCATCATTTATTTCAAGCCTCTTAGCCACACGAGCATCTACCTTCTTGAAGCATCTAAAGTATCTTGCTTTCCCTGGACTACAGTAATGTGTGTGATCCAAGATTACACTAGACAAGGTATATTCGCCATCCTCATTCAAAACTGCATTAACTCTTGCTTTACACCCTACCCTCTCTGTTTGTCTTGGCTTCAAGATATTGGAAGCCTGATTCTTTACTGTGCCTTGCCGCGCACATACCAATGTAAACCATCTAACCCTCCCATCTTCGCTTTGTCTAGAATTCTTTCTGCGGACCCCGAACCCTTTATGTTTAGCATATTTCATATAGTAAGACCGGACTTCTTCCTCACTGGAAAAATTCATTCCAACATTAGGTTCCTCGATATCATCATCAACCTTAGGTTCTTCGACACCATCATCATTAGCAGGCCCATCATCAACCACTATTTCATCATACTCATCATCCGTCAACTGTACAAAAGAAGCCATATCAACTCAACCTTGGAGAACCTAAAATTAGTATCCGATAATTGAATTAGCATATCATTTTATATGCCCTCATATTATTGACATGAGAAATTATAAATACCATTATATTAGTATACAATTTATATTAGTATCCGAAGATTTATTTTGCAGAAATGTCATATAAACATAAAATGTAGGTGCTTGACCATTAACTATAATAATTGACCTATTAAATATCACGTCTATTTAATTAATACAAGCTACCCATCTAAGAAGCAGGTTGAGATGACCTAATATAAATTGTAGAATATCCTCTAATGGTTTCAACTAGATGCTCATAGCTTAAAACCAAATTGCATTAGCATGTAAAAGAACTATAAGGAAACTAAATAGGAGATACTTTTCACCACTTTATCAACCTGACATTCTGTTTCAAAACCATGAACTCGGTAACTAATCACATCACCATACTAACAAATAAAACAAAAAAAAAAATTTAATGAGATTTTTTTTACTGTAAATAAGGCAGAGATTTTCTTTTTCTGGCATCCCAATACCGTAGTACAGCTTCTTTGTCTTTATGAGAAACAAGATGCATGGTTTTAAAATTTTTGACAGTTAAAACATCCTAAACAAACCTTTTTAACGTAGATGAAATGTAGCACCAGATTTTTTTACACAACTTCAATTAAAAGGTGGCACCTTTACGTACGTTAATACATAAGGATAACTTGGAAACTAATTTAGTGAAAATCTCACTAAAGAATAATGTTATTTTGCATTACAAGACATGTTTACATAATACAAGAATGGCTATTTAAGGAATATACAACAACGGCCCTTTACGGAATATATAGCCAAGAAACAGAGTTGCTATACAAGAATTTTTACAGAGAGGAAATCATGGATGAGCGTGATTTATGTGGATTCGCTTACATGTATTCATACACATTTACAACGAAAATTTTGCAAAATGAAATGTGCCGTGCAACTATCATTTTACCTTCAGCTGCCGTGGAGTGAATGGCCGTGTCGGGGGGCTGAATCAGAAACAAAGGGGAGGGGGCCAACTACGAATCGGGGGCGTCGAGTTTGTTTCGTCGAAGGTGAAGTTTCAGTGTGGATACGAAGAGCTCTCGCCGGCGTTTGGCCCTTGTATGGTGATCGGTGCCGTCAGCCAGGCGGCAGGTGGATGGGTTTTTGGGTCCCCTCTTTTGGATTCCTCCAGGTTTTTGAGCTTCTGTGTGGGACCTTCTATCACAGGAGATGGGCCGAGTTTGGTGGTGGTCGGCGCTGTGATGTTGGGGGCCAGTGGATGGGTTATTGATTTCCTCTTAACACCAACTGGGAAGGAGGGAGACGTGCGTAATGGGAGACGGGAAGGAGGAGACACTGTGCGTTATGGGAGAAACCAAAGCAGGCGGGAAAGTGTTTTTCTCACTTGCCACATCATTTGCCAAAATTCATTTGCCACGTCGAGCGGTCATCAAATGCGGGCACAATCAGGCGGCAGACTAGCTTTATTCTTTATTTATGGACATAACTTATAGAACTCGCGCTGTTACATCTATAAATAAATTATATAAAATAATTTTATACATTGATATGATTTTATCTGATTAATCATATCAAATAGTTTTATAATTCGTTAGATTTATTTTATAATAAAAATAATTTTATAATCTGATGAATTATATCAAGCCACATCAGTTTATATAATTATTTTTATATAATTCTTTTATGATTAGAGAATTTTCCTTTGTTAATAAAAAAATAATAATAACAAAGGGAAGATGCTTCCAGTCCCACAATCAATGAGTACTCTACTCCTATTTTTATAACAAGAAATACTTTAGCACCCGAATGGTTTTTTTTTTTTTAACTAAGTGATTAAGAAAATATTTTTTTAGTGATGTTGTGAATTCTTTTATTTTAAAAAAAAATTAAGAATATAAAAAACTGAATTAAAAAAATAAAAATAAAAAACTTTTTAACTTATTCGTGGGTTTCGAGATACGTGCATCTAGCATCACTCTTATTGCAATCCACAGATGAGGACTACTTAACAAGCCTAAATGAAATGGGAGTGTTTGTTTAAGTGAAAGTTGAGAGATAACAACGCACGAGAAGAAGCCTAAGAATGATTTGTAAGGAGAAGGCAAAGAGAGAACCAATGCCCAACCCCTTGCGTCGTCACCAGTGGGCATCGCCACTGTGCCATCTCCACTGGGCATAGCCACTATGCCGTCTCCATTGGGCATCGCCACTGACTGAAAAATCTTTATTTATCCTCTCCTTGTACTCGTCCCATGACTAGCATTATCAGAGCAATCTAGACCAACTATAATGTCAATGTGTATCAAAGGAATTTTGTACTTATCGTTGATCTCTTATTGTCGATTTTTATTTTCTTATTGGCAAAGCGTTTTTCTGGGATTAGGGCTGAGTTCGATTACACCGGGGTCATACAATGTCAGCGTTGCTCTTGGGAAGTTCTAAAACATTGACTCTCTCTGCTTTGAACTTTTGAATTTAAATTTGCTTTATTTATAAAGGAGAAGGTGAACTCTGTGATGCCCCCAACACCCACGTACAAACATGTCGAAATCGAGGCGTCGGAATGATGACAACACGGGTCATACATTCCATCGCAGTATGTGCACAAGCAACACGTGTACACAAAAAATAATGCAGCAGGTAATAAAAAGTCTTTCAACTAAATATCAGAAGTTGTAAATACAAACTCGCTTAAAAACAAACGCACTAAAAATATTACAAGTTTCAGTCACATCATAAATCCAAAATACATAATTTAAAAATAGGGAAAATAATTTACAAATAATAACTAAAAGCACCAATCAATCCTCCAACAAAGCTGCCTCCTCGAGCTCAGCCTCCTCGTCCTCTGTATAAAAAATCTATGGTATCAAAGACAGTACCGGGTGTAAGTACTAATTCAACCAACCCACAAGATAAAAATACATTAAAACAACAATATACATGAACATGATGCCACATACATAAGATCCGAAATTAATCATTTCTCAAAATAATCCTTTTTCCAACGCACGCCAAAATCACATTTAGCTCAAAACATTTCCTTTAAAACATTTTCCTAGCCATTTTTCCAAAAAATGGCCCAAAATCCAATCTAAAATCAATCTCCAAATTTTTTTATTATCTGTATGCACCATGACCTACTGTAGGGGTCATCCACACACCCTGACTCCCTTCGCCACACCATGGGTAACGACCATGCATGTGACTCTGTAAGGAGCGATGTCCAGTTCCGTACCCAACGCATTCGTAGCCAAGCATCCTCTATCCCCCGCTAGCAGAGTGGCCACGAAGTTGGCACGAGAGCCTTACCATCCCATTCGATCCCGCTGTAACCCAGCAACAATTTAGGAGACGTCACTCAGTATATTCCGCTCCCGAGTGACTAGATAATGCATCATCCTGGCTTGGGGTCGTGATACACACATACCCAAAAATCCATTTAAACACTTGAAAACCAGTTTTCATTTCCCACACATGTACATGCATGCCATTATGCGAAAAATTCAATTTTTCTTTTACAAACATGAACATGCATGCTCCATACAATACATACATCAAGACACAAAATATCTAACAAGTCCCAACATCAACCAACATATAAATAACTCCATCCTCCAATCCATTCGACCCCCGAACTCCTTGGACTCAGTTCGGCACAACAAACCAAACACAAGTATTATTAATCGCAAAAATATATTTAAATCTTAAAGGAAGTTTGAAAAATACTTAGAATGCTATAAAATATTTTTTGAAGGATCACGAAGGTGTAAAAAGCGACGGCAATGCAACGTAACAGTGCAAATCGCACTAAGGCCGTGGGTCTCAAAATACCCACTTTTGAATTGGGACAAATGAAGACTAGAAAAAGGTTAGGGTAGGGCCTAGGGGTGTTGGTAAAGTTAATGAAAGTAGTGGTTGGTCGTGGGTGGCGGCAAAAATGGCGGTGGAAGTAAAAAATGGCCCAATCGGATTTTAGCTCGTGATGATTACTTCGGCGATCAATCAGAGTTGGAAATTGGTGAGTTAGGTCGAAAAGAGGTAGGTGATGAAGTGGTGAAGAAATGGTGGCCAGAGGTGGAGCGATGGCGGCACGAGAAGCACAAAACTATGCGGCTTGGAGAGGGACATGCAAGCTAATGACTGCGTTTGGGGGACTGAAAATCGGTGGATAGGTGAGCCGGCCAGAGGGGAAGAGAATGGGTCGGGCGGTGTGGTACACGGCGGCTCGAGCAGTGGTGCTGGGCAAGGGGAAGAAAATCGACGAAGGGAGAGGGGGCCTGGGTCGTGCATGGGAGAGAGGAAGAGCAGGGAGAAAAAGAAGAACAAGAAAAAGGAGAAAAGAAAAATGGGAGAAAAGAAAAAAAGAAAAAAAGAAAAATGAAGAAAAAGAAATGAGGTCCAGCTTTTTACAACTCAAGCTCTCAAACTGATCCAACAAATATAAATTTTAAAATGACGAGTTAAATAAAAGAATTTAAACACTGTGACTTAATAAGATAAAATAATAAAATCCAGCAATAAACAACTTTAAAATAAGGAGCATTTTAAATGTAAAACAATAATTAATATTAAGAAAGTACATCAAAATGATTTTTACAACTTAAAAATCATAAATTAAATCCAATGAAAATCCGATAAATTTAAAATAAGAGAATCAATTTTCAAATCAATTAAAATACTCATTCAATAAAATACACTAAAGTACAGGGTATTCGATTTGTTTGGTTGCAAGCAATGGAAAATAATGGAGGTCTTGTTATGTTTGATTATAGCATTTCTTGGTTTAAGCTACCGGAGTGTTTATGAATTTTGCTTGTAGTGCTTGTAGGGTAATTGAGACTATTGACAATTTATGATTCGTTCAATTGTTAGTTGGAAATTTGAAGGCTTTCTATCTATTGGTTTTCAAGCAGTGTTGCAGGGTGCAAGAAAATTTTTCCTTTTTCAAGCAGTGTTGTTTTTCAAGTTTCTATCTATTAGTTTTCTGGGATGTACTAAATTCAATAGAAAGAGCTGTATTTTTTACTTTTGTGCAGGAGATTTGTTGGTATATTTATACTTGGTCATAGCTGATTCATAGTTAGAAAATTGCAATCAGTTGTGAAATCTGATGGAAAATTATAGTTTTTAATAAAGGTTCGCAGCATCAGATATGCATATATGGGAAGAAATGTTGGTCTACCCGTTGCAACATGTTGGCCAAGGAAGTCATCGTGCTTTTCATCGATGGTGGCCAAGGAGGTCGTCAGCAGTGGAGTATGTGACTCTGTCGATGGTGGAGGAGATTGGATCGTAGGCCACAACAAAGATAAAAATCAATTTCTCTAGATTTAGGTAGATTGGAAAGATGAATAATTTAGTCAATCCAATGATAAAATTGAGGACAATTCAGTCAATTCAGCTTAGGACTGCAAAGGAGTCCTCTAAAGTGGACTGTATGTAGAATGACCCCCCGCGCAATAACTTGACAGAAATCAAGCAATTATCAAAGATGTATCATAATATCTCCTATATGTTTGCAAATAGAAAAAATCTCTACTTTTCTAAGTAATGATAGATATAATTTTAATGTGCATTTTTTTTTATAAAAAAAGGAAAATTAAAATTAATTATTAAAAAATAATTTTTTTTAGACAGATTTTAGATTTATCCACCCTTTTAAAAGAAGTGTCCAAGATTTATATATCTAAAATTGTAAACACATTTCAATTAAATAAATAAATAATCCATATTTTATCATTTAATTTTTCTACCATTTTTATTAAATATGAGTTTAAAAGAGTTAAGATATGTTTATTTCTATCATATTATTTCTCGTACACGAAAAAATAATATTTCTTAAGCACAATCCAACAAAAAGAAAAATGAACCAAATTCGTATAAAGAATGGGTTTGAATCAGGCAAATGAACAGTTCAATAAATTGGTCTGAATCTTTTTTTTTTTTTTTTTATGTTCTGAATCTTTTCAAGCGATGGGTTTCATATTATTATTTCGTTATCTTTTATATATCTAGTTTACTAGTGATAGGTATCCGTCCACTAGATTTTTTCCTTTAGCCATTGAAACTCAACATCCAACCATCAAATTCTCCGCACTAATAAATTAAAAAAAAAAAGTAATGAAAGTTGTAAAATTTGTACACCTGTCACCATGTTTCAGTAAACGTACAACAGTTGTTATATATATATATATATTTATATATAATACAAACGTCAAATTAAAAGATGCCAAAAATAACAAAGGTTTCATGCATCCTACGTATGTACCCTAGAATGCTTGGTGCAAACCTCCGGACCAACCTCACGTCGACGTCCGAGAGGGAAATATAAACAGAATCACTCTATCAATGGAATCTCTCCAGTCTCAAATTCTTCATTAAATAAAAATTGGCAATTGCCTTTTTTTTTTCTCATCACTACCATTTTTAAAGGATTATATATCATGCTATAATTAAAGAAATAAACTAGAAAAGAATAGCAACAGAATCTTACGGATATAAATTAGGAAAGAATTAACAACTAAGCAACAAAATTTTGAAATTAATAGAAAAGAATTGTAAACAACCGAATAAGTCTCCATCCTCCACGATTTAAGGAGCAGTTTCCGTCTGGGAATCGTATTCTGCATTTGCATCAATTGCCGGCCACTCGGAAGAACTTGACTCCGACAAGTTTTGATGAACATAGGCAGTAAATAAATTTGGATGAAGTCGCTTGTGTTCTGAAGCCTGTAGCCAAACGGAATCAGACGGAGGACGATTTTTCCATCATACCAAAAACTTGTAATATCCTCCACGACGAGTAGTAACAAACTGGTGGTCAAGTATAGACGCAATTTCATCTCTTAGAGTTGTATTTTTAGAGACACAAATAATTGCATCTTGTTGGGCAAGTAGATCCGTGGCTGCTGGCATTTGTTCCTCCGAACCATGAAATTGAATGAGATCTTCAATGTTGAAAACATGACTGATTCCGTAGTCATCAGGTAGCTCAATGACATAGGCATTAGTACCCAACCTCTTGGCCACCTTAAAAGGGCCTGCACGCCGAGCATGAAGTTTAGTGAAACTCCCAAGAGGAAAACGTTCAAGTCTTAGGCGGATAAAAACCATGTCGCCAACATCAAAATGCCTGTCTTTCCGGTTGGTATTTGCAGAGGATGTATATGCTTCCGTGCTGAGGGACAGACGCCACTTGACTTCTTCATGGATGTCCTTCATGTAACTGGAAAAATCCAGCACATCTTCGCTTGGTCTAGGAGGCAATGTCTAAGAGTGGAGATCCAACGGAGTGTGATAGCGAAAACCATAGAGCACTTCAAATGGTGTGCAACCTGTGGAGCAATTAACAGTGTTATTGAAAGCAAACTCTGCTTGTGGCAATATGAAATCCCAGCTTGCTGCGTGGTTTGCTACTAAACACCTCAATAAGTTTTCCAAGCTCTGGTTGGTCACTTTGGTTTGACCATCAGTTTGAGGATGAAAAGCATTGGAAAATAGTAGTTTCGTCCCCATTTTTGCCCATAAAGTCTTCCAAAAATAACTCATGAACTTAACATCCCGGTCGAACACTATGGTGGTTGGAACACCATGCAGTCGAATTACTTCTTGTAAAAATAGTGCTGCTGTTTTGGAAGCATCATAAGTCCTATGGTAGGGAATAAAATGAGCCATTTTCGAAAAGCGATCCACAATCACCATGATGGAATCATGCTGCTTTAGTGTCTTGGACAACCCAGGCACAAAATCCATACTAATGTGCTGCCAAGACCTATCCGGTATTCGGAGGGCAGTATAAAGACCCGCTTGCTATTTAGTGCCCTTGTTGATTTGACAAATCCGGCAACGAGTCACCACTTTGTGCACGTCGCGATGTAATCGAGGCAAAAAAAAAAAACGATCGGAGACTATAGAAAATGTTTTATCAAATTCGAAATGTCCCGCTAAGCCCCCTCCGTGAAGCTCGAAAATAACAAATTCTCTAAAAGACCCGCATGAAATGCATAGTTGGGTGCTATGGAATAAAAACCCATCTTTGATTGAAAATGTCTTCTGAGCTGCATCTGTGCCATTGGTGAGCTTATTCCAAATATTGCTAAAGTCCTCATCCGTAGAATATTGTGGCTTAAGGCTATCGAACCCCACAATATTAAGTGAAGATACCACTAGCAAGTCTGGCCGCCTACTTAAAGCATCGGCTACTTTATTCTCAGTTATGGATTTATGCTTGATAACAAAGTCGAATTGCTGTAGGTAGTTCATCCATTGAGCATGCCTTGCATTCAACTTACTTTGGGCATTCAGATGCTTTAATGAATCATGATCAGTATAAAGAATGAATTCTCTATGAATTAAATAAGGGCGCCAATGTTTTAGTGTTTGAATCAAGGCATAGAATTCCATATCATACTCCGAATACCATCGTTGGGCCTCGTTGAGCTTCTCGCTATAGAAGGCGATAGGATGACCTTCTTGACTAAGGACTCCTCCCACACCTACATACGATGCATCACATGCAACTTCAAATACTTTGGAGAAATTGGGCAGCTTCAAAACTGGAGCTTCTCCCATTTTTGTTTTAATCTTAGTGAATGCTTTATCAACATCTGCAGTCCACATAAAACTTTTGGACTTCAAGCACTCAGTAATGGAGGCCATGATGGTACTGAAGTTCCTTATGAAACATCGATAAAAGGTGGCCAGCCTGTGGAAGCTGCGCACTTCAGAAAAATTACAAGGAGCAGGCCAACTTTTAATTGCTTGAACCTTGGTAGGATCGGCTTCAACCCTTTGGTCTGAGATAATAAACCCTAGAAAATACACTCGATTCTTCATAAAGGAGCACTTGCCACGATTCACATAAAGTCGTTCTCTTGTTAACGTCTCTAAGACCTGTTGCACATGGTCTAAATGATCCTGCAAACAATGGCTAAAAATCAAAATATCATCAAAATAGACGACTACGAATTTGCCCAAGAAAGGTTTGAGTGCTTGTGTCATAACACGCATGAATGTGCTTGGCGCGTTGGTTAGCCCAAAAGGCATGACCAACCACTCAAATAAGCCATTTTTTGTCTTGACTGTCGTCTTCCACTCATACCCGGGATGGATTCGAATTTGATGATACCCTCTACGAAGATCAATTTTTGTAAAGATGGATGCGCCACTCAATAAATCTAGCATGTCTTCAAGCAGAGGAATAGGAAATCGGTACTTCACCGTTATTTTATTAATTGTTTGGCTATCGACGCACATCCGCCAAGTATTATCCTTCTTAGGTGTAAGTAGAACTAGTACGACACAAGGGCTGAGAATTTCTTGGATGAAACCATTGTCAAGCAGCTGTTGAATATGTCGGTTAAGTTCCTCATTTTCCGTAGGGCTCATACGGTAATGCGGTAGGTTCGGTAGAGAGGATCCTGGGATGAGATCAATGGCATGTTGTACTTCTTGCATAGGTGGTAGCTGCTTCGGCATCTCATCGGGCATGATTTCCTGAAACTTCTCTAGCATTTTCATAAATTCGTTGGGGATGATACCATCAACCTGTTTAGCCTCTCAGTTCACCACCAACAACACTAGTTGTTCTTCTTTTAAAGCTTGAGTGAACTGCCGAATGGTTAGCACTGGAACAACTTCTTTTTTTTGTTTTGGTTGTGCTTCAAATTCAAAAATCTGCAAAGGGTCTAAAACGAATTTCTTTCCATTAAATTTAAAGGAGTAAGAATTGGCATACCCACCATACAACACCTTCCTGTCAAAGAGCCAAGGTCGACCCAATAATAAGTGACAAACGGTCATGCAAACCACATCACACCAGGCCTCATCCGTATAGTTTTTTCCCAATGCAAACTTCACTAAACAACGATGCTTGACCAAGATGGGATTGTCTTCATTAACCCAGCTTACTCGATAAGGAGTGGGGCGATTTTCAACTGTCAAACCCAAACGCTCCACTGCATCACTAGAAATTACATTCATTCCACTCCCGTTGTCAATGATGACATTAAACGCACGACCACCATGCTTCATACGGGTATGAAAAATATTGGTGCGCCTCCAATCAGAATCACATTGGACATTTTTCTTAGTGCCAGTTAAAACTCGGTGGATCACACAATTGGGCAGGTCGGTTGCTCCCAAGTGTTCTACCTCTTCGCCTTCACTTTCTTCACCTTCCTCTTCCATAACTCCCTCGACTGCATCAAGCATTCTAATTTCTTTTTGACACACAAATACCATTTTTTTTTCTCTCATAGGATACACTACAGCAAAGTGCCCAAACCCCTTACACTTGTAGCATTGGGGTCCGTCGCCCATAAGCTTGGCTTTTCCTCTTTGGTCTCTCACCACGGCATTTCTACCCTGGTCAGTGGGCATAGGAGGTTTCTGGAATACTTGGGTTGGTGCACATTCGTTCCTGGGATCCATAGATGCCATTTGTCTCCCATTTGAGACCCCCAGTTGCTTTTTGACTCATAAGGCCAAGTGATAAGCTTCGTCAACGTTTATGAGTCGTGCGATCAGCATCTCTTTTCGCAAGTCATTACATAAGCCCTTGCGGTAACGAGCTAAAGTTTGTTGCTCGCTTTCCACCACCTTGCTACGGACAGTCAATTCATGGAAGTTGTCTGTATACTGGTCGACAGTCAATGTCCCTTGCCTCAGTTGTAGCATCTCTTCAAACATCATTTGCTCGTAGTCAATGGGCAAATATTTCTCCTTCAGCCGCTCCTTCATGTCCTCCCAATTAGACATCTGCGCATGTCGAGTACGACATAATTGTTCTTCTACACTACCCCACCAAGCTCGTGCATGCCCTTTTTATTTCATGTAGACATAATGAACTTTTCTATCCTCGGATACAGAGAACCAATCAAACTAATCATCAATGGCCGTCACCCAATCTTCAAAAGCATTGGGATCCAGCTTCCCGAAAAAATTTGGGACTTCTACCCTCATCCCCTTGGTTAGTTCATCAAGAGGATGTTGGTTGAAGTCACGCCCTCCTCGTCCCTTAGGAAATTCATGACCATTCCGCTCAAAGCGAGCTTCACGATCACCAAATCCCCTGTTCCTCTCCCTGTACTTTTCATCCTCTTCATCCCCTTCACTACCGTCTTCGTCGTTTTCCGGAGGATGCCCACACACCCTCCGATTGTGAGGTCCAAACTCATCTCGAGTCTGACGTTCATCCATTGCATCCAACCTATGATTAATCTGTTCCAGGACAGTTGCGAGTTGGGTGATCTGTGCTTGTAGCTGGGGTAGATCAGTGTTTGGGCTTTGGTTATTCATCATATTGTAAGAATTACCACTGTGGGTTACAGGCATGAGACACTGAATTCCTTGAGGAAGGAAACCTTGCTCTGATGCCAAAATTGGTGCAAACCTCCGGGGCCAACCTCACATCGATGTCCAAGAAAGAAATACAAATAGAATCACTCTGTCAATGGAATCTCTCCAATCTCAAATTCTTTATTCAATAAAAATTGGCAACTGCCTTTTTTTTCCATCACTACCATTTTTAAAGGATTACATATCATGCTATAATTTAGGAAGTAAACTAGGAAAGAATAGCAACAGAATCTTATGGAAATAAATTAGGAAAGAATTAACAATTAAGCAATAGAATTTTGAAAGAATTGTAAATAGCCTAATAAGTCTCCATCCTCCATGATTCAAGGAGCAGTTTCCGTCTGGGAACCGTGTTCTGCATTTGCATCAATGTTGTTTGCAGTTTTGTTCGTACTCCTTAGGCAATATTAACGTGAAATCTATTTTTATATCTGAAGAGAATAGTGATAGATTTACTATTTTATTGTTACTCTTTTTATTTTTTTAATTTTTTTACTTAATAGTTAAAGAAGTGATTATTAGTGAAGTTGAATATTTTTTTTAAATTTTTTCTTAAAAAAACTTAAAAGAAAATAATAAAAAAAGGAAAAATTTAAATATTATAAAGTATTAGAAATGTAGTAGGAAAGTAGTAAGTGTATCATTACCCTATCTGAAACTAACAACTGCCAATCTATTTGGGGGTAAGTAACTACTACAAACAATCTTCTCTTTTAAGGTGCATGGTCTTCATGCACTATCATAGCCAATTATTTAGGTTTGTTGACTATTCAATCCATCTTCAAATTGTCAAATCTTCTTAACTCCGTTTGGATTTGGAAAGCGTTTAATTTTATCTTATTTGATTATTATAATTTTATTAAATTTTCACACAAAATATAATAAACAATTCAACTTTTTTAAATTTTAAAATAATAATAATATTAAAAAATAATATTTAACAATATTTTATTCAACTTTTCATATTTCATCTAAAACCATCTCATCTCATCTCTAAATCCAAACCAGTTATAGTTGCAGAAAAATTGTACATTTATCCACCCATTAGGCGGTTGCAAACTTCCGAGTTGCAACCCAAAATGATAATATTAATTATTACATAATTTAAAAAATAATTTATTAAAGAATCTAAGCAAGAAATATAACATAAATAGAAAAAAAACATATTAGTGAAAAAATCTTAATTAGAATGGACAATGATTTATCAAAAAATAATTAATTATTTCAAATTCTACTCGAAAAAAAGCAGCCCAAATGCGTATATATTAATATTGCAAAAAAAAAAAAAGAGTAAATTATTTATTGAATAATATTATTATGCCCCTATTTTACACCACTCAATTTACTCCTTGACACAAAGCAAGTAATATATATGACCCCTAATTATTTATTGGCTTGTTAAAACAATTTTAAACATATATATTCAAAACAAAATGACAGCCAAAATTACAAAAATGAACAAAATTAAAATCTTATATTCCCTCTACTTTTTTATATTTATATTTTTAATATTTTTTAATAAATAACGTGGTTTTATATCAAGAAAGTAAAATGAATGATATAGATCATTACGGGGAGGCATAGAAGCATTTCTCACACCCGTGCACTTGTTCTGCTAAATCAGATTCTATTGCTTTTTGTTAATATTTATTTTATTTTAAAATTTTCAAAGGCATAACAAAGTTTTACATTATAAATAGTATTATTTTCACTTATATATAGATAAGAGACGAGAAAAATCAAATTTCATTAATGAACTCTACATGATTTATTTAATTAATCTGGCATTTAAAAAAAAAAAAGGACTCATTTAATTAACTCATCACTTTAGGCCTTAAAATCGAGCCCGCCTTGTGCGTATCATCTTGTCACTGCAGCCTCCGAAGAAAGAGCTTGTCCATGGAGCAATGTGGCTACTGGCTATTGGCTCAAGAGTTTTCTTTTTTTAAAAAAATAAAAATAAAAATAGAGCTCAAGAGTTTATACATCCTGGTTGATAACATTTTATAACGATACCCATTGAGGTTTGACTGGTTTCGAAAAGTCTATTGAAAACGCGTTTTTCTGGCTATGGACGTTGGTGCGGCTGGACTTTTCTTAGTCGGGCGTTTTAATTAATTTTATTGACAATATTACTTATTGTTAACATTGTGTTTTGTACGCTTTTCGATTGAACTCTTGAGAGCTCAAGCCTTCCTTTTTACTTGTACATACAAAGTCACTCCGGGGTCCAGTGGCTAGACGCCAGCTAAATGAAGTTTCCGATGCCTAAGTCAATAAGAGGAAATAGATAAGACTCTAAAATCAAGTGTGTATGTTTTTAGTTACCTCCTCTCAGCGTTCTAGGGACGGTCTTTATACCTGCTCCTCTAGCCCAGGTGTGTCTCTGTTAGAGCTCATTTAATGCGGCATGGTCTCCGGGAGAGGATGCTAGGTCATAGAGTCACATCAAGATGGCGTGCTGCTCCTTTTATGGTGCAGGGGGATTGAATACTCTCCGGGCAATGGGCCACCCGACTAGTCATCTTGATCTACATTCTCTTGGAGTTGGGAATCCCGCAGGTAAGCTGTTATGAGTCAAATGGGCCTCAGCTTGACTTTGGGCCAGATACAACAAGTTGGGTTGATACTTTTGGAAAAAATCTCCTCAACACTTATAAATAATTATGTGTATCTTAAGCCTCGTTTGTTTTTGCAGATGAAATGAATTGAGATAAAAATTAAAAAATTGAATAAAAAATTGTTATAATATATTTTTTAATATTTTTTTTGTTTTAAGAATCGTAAAAATTGAATTTTTTTTTTGTGAAAATTTAAAAAAATTATAATAGTTAGATGAGATAAAATAAAATGAGTTAAAAATTATTATAAAAACAAACAAGAAGTTGGAGATAGAGGAAATTTTCTCTAACCCTTTATAAAATAAAATAAAATAATTTTACAAAATAATAATAATAATAATAATTGAAGGTCAAAGAAGATATACGAACTACTGACTAATCATTAAATAAGAAAACAAATTAGAAATAGTGCATCCTTCAAACTTTTAGCTTCAGATTCTTCACGTGGGTGTACGTGAAAAACTCTGAAAGGAACACGTGGGCGCGGGGTTTTAAACTCTGGAAGGGGGAGTGTCTACGTGGAAGCGTGGTTTTTTTTCAGTAAACATGATACCGTAGCATATAATACAAGAGAAATGATATTTGTAGTCATGATTATGCAAGCGACATGCAGTCATTTAAAAAAAATGAATTAATATAAGACCCACATAAAAAAAATATTTTTATAACTTTTTTTTATTCAACCCATACAAGCGTTTACCTCCCGCTTGCATGTGGCGACTGCATCTAGCAGTTCCAATAATACAAACGTCTAATTAATAGATGCCCAAAAGAAACTACGGTTTCATCCTACCCTACAATGGTACTACTGTTTGCAGTTTTGTTCATCTTCCCATTCCCTACTCCCTAACCCTCCGACAGAGCAATATTAACCTGAAATTTACTTCTATATCGGAAAATAACAACTGCCAATCTATTTGGGGTAAGTAACAACTACAAACAACAGTACTGACACATTATCATTCAACCCTCTTCATCATAATCTTCCTCATCCGCATCTGTTTTTCTACTTAAATTGGCGAGTTGAATGGGATCAATGGCCATTTTTTCCATGTCAGATTAGGACCAGCCAAGGTATTCAACATGTTTTGTTTCCAGAACGGGCTAAACAAATGAGCTGACGGTGCTAGCAGCTACAGTTGCCGAGTCCCAGTCTCATCCAAGACCACATTGGAGTCAAAATTTCGAATGGGTGCTCCTTCACCTTTACCAGCTAGAATTTGTTCCNTAATATTGCAAAAAAAGAAAAAGAAAAAGAAAAAAAGAGTAAATTATTTATTGAATAATATTATTATGCCCCTGTTTTACACCACTCAATTTACTCCTTGACACAAAGCAAGTAATATATATGACCCCTAATTATTTATTGGCTTGTTAAAACAATTTTAAACATATATATTCAAAACAAAATGACAGCCAAAATTACAAAAATGAACAAAATTAAAATCTTATATTCCTTCTACTTTTTTATATTTATATTTTTAATATTTTTTAATAAATCACGTGGTGTTATATCAAGAAAGTAAAATGAATGATATAGATTACGGGGAGGCATAGAAGCATTTCTCACACCCGCGCACTTGTTCTGCTAAATTAGATTCTATTGCTCTTTGTTAATATTTATTTTATTTTAAAATTTTCATAGCCATAACAAAGTTTTACATTATAAATAGTATTATTTTCACTTATATATAGATAAGAGACTAGAAAAATCAAATTTCATTAATGAACTCTACATGATTTATTTAATTAATCTGGCATTTAAAAAAAAAAAGTACTCATTTAGGACTTAAGAATCTTTTGAGTCGGCCCTGTATGTATCATCTCGTCACTGCAGCCTCCAAAGAAAGAGCTTGTCCATGGAGCAATGTGGCTACTGGCTATTGGCTCAAGAATTTTCTTTTTTAAAAAAATAAAATAAAAATAAAAATAGAGCTCAAGAGTTTATACATCCTGGTTGATAACATTTGATAACGATACCCATTTAGGTTTGACTGGTTTTGAAAAGTCTATTGAAAACGCGTTTTTCTGGCTATGGACGTTGGTGGGGCTCGACTTTTCTTGTTCGATCGGGCGTTTTAATTAATTTTATCGACAATATTACTTGTTAACATTGTTTTTTATACGCTTTTTTATTGGACTCTTGATAGCTCAAGCCTTCCTTTTTACTTGTACACGCAAAATCACTTCAGATCCAGTGGCTAGATAGTAGCTAAATGAAGCCTCCGATGTCTAAGTCAGTAGGAGGAAAGAAATGAGACTCTAAAACCAGGTGTGTGTATGTTTTTAGTTACCTCATCTCAGCGTTCTGGGGACGGTTTTTATACCTGCCTCTTTGACCCATGGGTGCCTCTGCTAGAGCTCATTTAATGCGGCATGGTCTCTAGGAGAGGGTGCCAGGTCATAGAGTCACATCAAGGTGGCGTGCTACTCCTTTTATGGTGTAGGGGGACTGAGTACTCTCCGGGCCATAGGCCACCCAACCCGTCATCTTGATCCGCATTCTCTTGGAGTTGGGAATCCCGCAGGTAAGCTGTTATGAGTCGAATGGGCCTCGGCCTGACTTTGGGCAAGATACAACATCTACTTAAGTTGGGTTGATACTTTTGAAAAAAATCTCCTCAACACTTACAAATAATTATGTGTATCTTAAGCCTCGTTTGTTTTTACAGATGAAATGAGTTGAGATAAAAATTAAAAAATTGAATAAAATATTGTTATAATATATTTTTTAATATTGTTTTTGTTTTAAGAATCGAAAAAATTAAATTTTTTTTTATGAAAATTTAAAAAAATTATAATAGTTAGATGAGATAAAATAAAATGAGTTAAAAATTATTATAAAAACAAACAAGAAGTTGGAGGTAGAGGAAATTTTCTCTAACCCTTTATAAAATAAAATAAAATTATTTATAAAATAATTTTACAAAATAATAATAATAATAATAATTATTGAAGGTCAAAGAAGATATACGAACTACTGACTAATCATTAAAGAAGAAAAAAATTAGAAATAGTGCATTCTTCAAACTTTAGCTTCAGATTCTTCACGTGGGTGTACGTAAAATACTCTGAAAGGGGATACGTGGGCGCGTGGTTTTAAACTCTGGAAGGGGGTGTGTCTACGTGGACGCGTGGGTTTTTTTCTAAAAGTGAAATTCTAAACAGCACCTCACACTTTTTTATATCATTAAAAAAATATGATTTTAATCTTTTATCTTTTTTGATTTTACACTTTAAAAATATTAGTGTGTTGGATGTGAGAATGCTGTATTGCACTCCTCCTGTCAGTAAACATGATACCGAAGCATATAATACAAACGTCTAATTAATAGATGCCCAAATTAAAAGAAACTACGGTTTCATCCTACCCTACAATGGTACTACTGTTTGCAGTTTTGTTCATCTTCCCATTTCCTACTCCCTAACCCTCCGACAGAGCAATATTAACCTGAAATTTACTTCTATATCGGAAAATAACAACTGCCAATCTATTTGGGGTAAGTAACAACTACAAACAACAGTACTGACACATTATCATTCAACCCTCTTCATCATAATCTTCCTCATCCGCATCTGTTTTTCTACTTAAATTGGCGAGTTGAATGGGATCAATGGCCATTTTTTCCATGTCAGATTAGGACCAGCCAAGGTATTCAACATGTTTTGTTTCCAGAACGGGCTAAACCAATGAGCTGACGGTGCTAGCAGCTACAGTTGCCGAGTCCCAGTCTCATCCAAGACCACATTGGAGTCAAAATTTCGAATGGGTGCTCCTTCACCTTTACCAGCTAGAATTTGTTCCGTAAGTCCTTGGTTTCTGCCCCATTATTGAGCCGCTCAAGGCCTTGGTTGTGCTTGGAAATTTTGGACTCATCTTCAAACTTCTCAGAGTGTGCAGCCACCTCCCTCTCTGCTGTTCGACTAACTCGCCCACAACCTCTACCTCTCGCCCTACCCCTTCTTCTGCCACTGCTGGTTGTGGCCAGCCTCCTGCAATAGAGGAAATAATTCATCAACAAATCTTCTATATCAAAACAGAAGCTGATTAGATATTGTGTCAAGAAAGGAATCTTGCAAGTTACATACTTGGGTATTGAGTTACAGGCATGGGTATTCTATTACACTACATATCGAAAAGAATTTCAAAGAAAACCAGAACCTTATTTTCAAGAAATGAAGAATAAGCCAAATAAAAAGATCAACGTTGAAGGTGAAAAAAGATCTGCAAACTACAGACTAATCATTAAAAAAAATAATTAAAAATAAGAAATATATAAACCGAAAAAAACTGCTAAGAGTTGAACAACTTACTTACAGACTAGAAGAGGCAAAGCCATGGAAATCTTCCCAACATCCTCATCGGCTTGCATAATCTTCTTAATACGAGCCCGTAAAAGAATTATATTAAACCAGATGAAATAATCAGGTCCAAAAATCCACCGCATTAGAGGAATGCCAACACGTAACACAATGTAGAGACAGAGCACATGCTCAATTACTGAAGCATCCAAAATGAAGAAAAATAAGGGATAAAACTTCACAAAAAGTGAAACAGTAAACCAATCATGAATATAATAAATCAGAGGACCAAGTCCAAGGCCACTTGTCAGCAAAAAGTGTAGCATGATCAAACTAAACGAAGAGAGTAAATCTGGATAAAGCCCATAATAACCTCCCCCTTCTGTCTTACCAAAGAATATCGTTTGTGAAGTGCACACACAAGTATAATTTAGCAGAGTTCCTGGAATGTACTAAATCCATGTCAGGCCTACTACATAGAATTGCTACTTTTAAACCGTCTAAAAGTTCTACAGATTCAGATTGATGTAATCCTTGATTAAATTCGCCTGCATGTGGGTTTACTGCTAACATAAAATTAATTAATGTAATCAAGTGGAAGTCTTTCCAACTGAGACCAATAGTGAAACAGAAAAGGTTTTCCACAAGCAGAACCTAAAAGACATATAAGACCAGTTCAGAGAAGAGGAATAGAAATTGCAGTCCACTGAAATTCCATACGAAATATGTCACAAACTAGACTTTCTTTGTATTAAATCAACTATAGAAAGGAACTCGGATGCAATGAATCTATGCAAAGTGGAGAAGTGATAGTACACAGTTCTCATGTTAGTCCAGAAACTTCTCATGTTGGCATGCCGTAAGAACCTAAAAATCCGTAAATATGTCATGCCTGTCAAATCAAGAACAAATGCAATGCTTGGAAGTTAATAATCTATTGTATCTATCTCATTAACAAAGACAAAATATAAAACAAAGATAATTTTAAAAAATGGTGCATTTGTAGAAAAAACTGTGTATTCGTAAAAACATACATTTCTACTCCTTTCCCAAAATCAAAAGGGTGATTGGGCTATGGTGAGCACAAATGAGAAGCCAGCTCCAAAACAGTATTGAGAAAAGATCATTTTTCAGTTTGATGGAATTTGAGTGGTATATGCAATGGCTCATTATTTGGAGATGGAAAAAATCAGCTACATTTATACCCTCAGACAAAAATGATGTGCGTTTGTGATATTTTTCATAGAGGTATTTTCTTTTTTCTTTTCTTTTTTCCTCCATTTTGGTAAGTTTTTTTATGGTGATGTTTTAGGGAGAATGCCCATAATACCAGCCAGAAAGAATTCTGGACACAAAAAATGGCTTGCTAATCCAACAATACTCCTCTAGATAAGAAGAATATTGAATGATATACTCTAGCTGGGTTTTTGTCACTTCTAAGCTTGACCTTGAATTTAATGTTTTCTTTCTTTCTGATAGGTAATCAAGAAGTTTTGTTCATAAGAAAAGAAGGTATAGCCCAAGTACACAGGACTGAATTTAACTTTTTTTTTTAAATAAATTTAATGTTTTTTTAAAATAAATTTAATGTTTTTTTTTTCAATATTTTTATCTACCAACAAAAGAATATTCATTTATGGTATACATGACATGTCATACCACATGCTACCACCTACCACTGGATGATAGCCTATCATCCAGTACCCCAAACTAACCCTGGGCAATCTAAGAAAGGGACATTGTGGGGTTGATTGGTGTGGTCTTGTAACATCCCAGCCACATATTGGAAATACGAATAGCCCTCCTTGTGGAGATAGCTTATAAAGTTAGTTGGGTGTGGAGTCCCACATTGGTTATTTACCAAGTGAAACAGGGCTATATATGTGATTCTAGAAACACTTCAAATTGAGTAATCTTTTGGGGGTTATAATGCAGATATGGCCAGTGCAGCAAAAGCACAGTGGGCCCATAACACAAAGGTTACAAATCAAAACATGACTCTGATGCCAATATGCAAGGACCTGCCAAAAGCGCGAGCCACATTTATGCTAGAACCCCAAAAAGAAAAGTCAATTTAAAACTTCCTTAGTCACTTATAAAACCCAGTTTCAGCTAGTAAGTAGCCAACATAGAATTTAGCACTCATGACTAACTTATTAGCCTACCCACTCTACGTGGGTTATTCATATTCTCAATCTATGACCTTAGGTATAATACAAATGTGCAAGAGGAGTGAGGAGTTTGTTGACCATCTATTACTCCATCACGAGGTGCCTAATGCTTTCTAGTGTGACTTCTTCAGACGTGGTTATCTTGGCTTGCGTCATACCCAAAAGCGTTGTGGGCCTTTTTTTTATTCACGTAGGGGTTAAAAGGAAGCCCACAAATTACAGTAGTGTGGAAGTTTGTTCCTACCAGCCTATTGTTGGGAAGGTGACAGAGAAGTGAGGAACCGAGAATCTGCATGGAATATTTCATGTGGCAGTAGAAAGATCATGTGGTTAATTAGTAGTTATTACTTATAAAAAAAATATATAAATAAATAAAATAAAATAAAAAGAAGGAAAACCCAGTACTCTTTGGATGCTTGAAATGAAACCAAGAATGAGGTTAAGCAAACCTGAGCCAAGAATATAGCAAGCTCAGATCGTAAGCAGCACAAGACTTTTAATCTCTCAGATATGTGAGAGGCTGCAGAATGGCACAGATGCTGCATGGAAGAACCCTCAGCAACACATACACATATCAACTTAACCGTTCCATGAATAAAAGCCCGTGGCCCTCTCTCAAAGATCATAAAGTACCTTTTATGAGCATTTGATCCCTGAAATAAACTCATAGAAAAAGTGCAGAAAAATTAGATAACACTACTTAAAAGTTTATGGGTAACCTACACACAAGTATAATTTAGCAGAGTTCCTGGAATGTACCAAATCCATGTCAGGCCTACTACATAGAATTGCTACTTTTAAACCGTCTAAAAGTTCTACAGATTCAGATTGATGTAATCCTTGATTAAATTCGCCTGCATGTGGGTTTACTGCTAACATAAAATTAATTAATGTAATCAAGTGGAAGTCTTTCCAACTGAGACCAATAGTGAAACAGAAAAGGTTTTCCACAAGCAGAACCTAAAAGACATATAAGACCAGTTCAGAGAAGAGGAATAGAAATTGCAGTCCACTGAAATTCCATACGAAATATGTCACAAACTAGACTTTCTTTGTATTAAATCAACTATAGAAAGGAACTCGGATGCAATGAATCTATGCAAAGTGGAGAAGTGATAGTACACAGTTCTCATGTTAGTCCAGAAACTTCTCATGTTGGCATGCCGTAAGAACTAAAAATCCTAAATATGTCATGCCTGTCAAATCAAGAACAAATGCAATGCTTGGAAGCTATAATCTATTGTATCTATCTCATTAACAAAGACAATATAAAACAAGATAATTTTAAAAAAGGTGCATTTGTAGAAAAAACCTGTATTTATAAAAACATACATTTCTCTCCTTTCCCAAAATCAAAAGGGTGATTGGGCTATGGTGAGCACAAATGAGAAGCCAGCTCCAAAACAGTATTGAGAAAAGATCATTTTTCAGTTTGATGGAATTTGAGTGGTATATGCAATGGCTCATTATTTGGAGATGGAAAAAATCAGCTACATTTATACCCTCAGACAAAAATGATGTGCGTTTGTGATATTTTTCATAGAGGTATTTTCTTTTTTCTTTTCTTTTTTCCTCCATTTTGGTAAGTTTTTTTATGGTGATGTTTTAGGGAGAATGCCCATAATACCAGCCAGAAAGAATTCTGGACACAAAAAATGGCTTGCTAATCCAACAATACTCCTCTAGATAAGAAGAATATTGAATGATATACTCTAGCTGGGTTTTTGTCACTTCTAAGCTTGACCTTGAATTTAATGTTTTCTTTCTTTCTGATAGGTAATCAAGAAGTTTTGTTCATAAGAAAAGAAGGTATAGCCCAAGTACACAGGACTGAATTTAACTTTTTTTTTTAAATAAATTTAATGTTTTTTTAAAATAAATTTAATGTTTTTTTTTTCAATATTTTTATCTACCAACAAAAGAATATTCATTTATGGTATACATGACATGTCATACCACATGCTACCACCTACCACTGGATGATAGCCTATCATCCAGTACCCCAAACTACCCCTGGGCAATCTAAGAAAGGGACATTGTGGGGGTGATTGGTGTGGTCTTGTAACATCCCAGCCACATATTGGAAATACAAATAGCCCTCATTGTGGAGATAGCTTATAAAGTTAGTTGGGTGTGAAGTCCCACATTGGTTATTTACCAAGTGAAACAGGGCTATATATGTGATGCTAGAAACACTTCAAATTGAGTAATCTTTTGGGGGTTATAATGCAGATATGGCCAGTGCAGCAAAAGCACAGTGGGCCCATAACACAAAGGTTACAAATCAAAACATGACTCTGATGCCAATATGCAAGGACCTGCCAAAAGCGCGAGCCACATTTATGCTAGAACCCCAAAAAGAAAAGTCAATTTAAAACTTCCTTAGTCACTTATAAAACTCAGTTTCAGCTAGTAAGTAGCCAATGTAGAATTTAGCACTCATGACTACCTTATTAGCCTACCCACTCTACGTGGGTTATTCATATTCTCAATCTATGACCTTAGGTGTAAAACAAATGTGCAAGAGGAGTGGGGAGTTGTTGACCATCTATTACTCCATCACGAGGTGCCTAATGCTTTCTAGTGTGACTTCTTCAGACGTGGTTATCTTGGCTTGCGTCATACCCAAAAGCGTTGTGGGCCTTTTTTTTATTCACGTAGGGGTTAAAAGGAAGCCCACAAATTACAGTAGTGTGGAAGTTTGTTCCTACCAGCCTATTGTTGGGAAGGTGACAGAGAAGTGAGGAACCGAGAATCTGCATGGAATATTTCATGTGGCAGTAGAAAGATCATGTGGTTAATTAGTAGTTATTACTTATAAAAAAAATATATAAATAAATAAAATAAAATAAAAAGAAGGAAAACCCAGTACTCTTTGGATGCTTGAAATGAAACCAAGAATGAGGTTAAGCAAACCTGAGCCAAGAATATAGCAAGCTCAGATCGTAAGCAGCACAAGACTTTTAATCTCTCAGATATGTGAGATGCTGCAGAATGGCACAGATGCTGCATGGAAGAACCCTCAGCAACACATACACATATCAACTTAACCGTTCCATGAATAANACGTATCAACTTAACTGTTCCATGAATAAAAGCCCGTGGCCCTCTCTCAAAGATCATAAAGTACCTTTTATGAGCATTTGATCCCTGAAATAAACTCATAGAAAAAGTGCAGACAAATTAGATAACACTACTTAAAAGTTTATGGGTAACCTACACTATCTGTTGGAATACAACAGATTGCCAAAACTGCAGATTCTTCTGGACATAATGCAAATTGAAAAGCGCCTGCTCTCAAATATATTCCAAAACATCATAAACTCTAGATGGCTTCTTCAAAACCCTCGTGTGCAGAACATTTAACCAACAGTTTAATTTCTTCCCAAAACAACAAACTTAATTTTTATCAAACGTAGCATGCTTTGTAAGCAAACAAATACATTTTCTAAGTAAATAAGTTATATCACACCAGGGCAAGGTCTCTTCTTTCCATCCTCATCAGAATTGCAATTAAAGGGTTTTTCAGACAGTGATTGGGCAGGCTGTGTAGATACTTGAAGGAGTGTTACTGGTTTTGCAATTTTTCTTGGCAACTCATTGATTTCATGGAAATCAAAGAAACAAGTTACAATCAGTCGGTTACAATACATGTAACCGAGCCCTTGCAACAACAACATGTGAGATTCAATGGTATGCCTTGCAAGACCTGGATATCAATCATTCACAGTCAGCTTTGCTATATACTGACAGTAAATCAGCAATGTCCATAGCCACAAATCCAGTTCAGCATGAGAGAACAAAGCATATCCAGATTGATTGCCATCTGATTAGAGAAAAATTGCAGCAGAATGTTATTAAACTCTTCCATATTACAACGAGATTACAGCTAGCAGACATATTTACAAAGCCCCTCGGATCTCTACCTTTTCATAATAATCTTCGCAAGATGAACATCATTAACATCCATGCTCATCTTGAGGGGGGCTGTTGGAGTGTTGCATCTCATATTGAAAGCATGGAATTCAAAAGGAAAGAAGAAAGACTTAAAATAGATAGAAAGTCAGAAGAGGAGAGTTAGTTATTTCAGTTTATTCTGTTATTATGTTGTTGATGTATTATAAATAGGACTCAGTCTGGTGTAAAGAATTCAATTCAGTCGTTTACCAAGTTTACTTGCCTCCTCTGTTTTTCGATACTTTTGCCTTCACCAAGTTCAGATTCAGGACCTCATCCGATTCTCAACAAGTTTCACAAACTTTACCTTCAGTCAAAATGCTGCCCCACGTAAAGACATTTCAGCATCTCATAGGAATCAAAATAAAAATCCCAACTAATTTTTTTGCTTATTTAAAAAAGGCACATAGAACACTCATCACGCACTGGCAGAAATCTCGAAGGCACTGATTATTAAAAACGAAACCCATCAGTACCTTACATCATCATTCCTAACCCAGAGGTTTAAACATGAGTTAAATACATACAACCACTCAAAGTGGACAACAATTCAATTATTAAAATCCTACACAAAACTGACAGAGAATGGACACTTAAATTCAATGTAAAAGAAAATTCAAAATAAGAACTTTACGAGAAGGCAGCGTATATAGCGATAAGTACTGAACCCAATTTAGTAGAATCATTACCCCTGGAAACAAGTTAAAATGCCAACTCCGAAATACTTTTCTCCCACTTTGTCGGCAACCAAACAAGACATGCAAAAAATAAATATAAAACAAGTGGGAAAAATAATGAAGAGGTAGCATACATATAAGAGTCTAGAGAGTCAGAAGGCAACTGGAGGGGAAGCCATTCTCTGCGCGCCCTGAACCGGGCGCGAGCTGCTTGGCCACAGAGATATGAGATTTTCCAGAGAAAATTAGAGGCCGAATTGGGGAAGAAATCGACTAGTCGGTTCCATAGATTGCTGGAATAGAATGAAAACAGCCTATTGAAGTTCTTCGATTCATCGTTCTCCACAGGCACGACCTCCATGAGCTTTGGTAACTTCGCCGCTTTCAATCACTGCGCGCAAGGAAGAACAGAGAAGACCCAGTATTTGTTCGTTCGTACCAAAAAGCAAAAAAAAAATAAAAAAACTACCTCATCTTTGCGGATGAATTTTTTTTTCTAAAAAATTCAAAAGAATAATTATTAGGTTCATTATCTATATTAAAAGAAAAAAAAATTAAGAAAGGAGAAAGAAAATGCAACAAGAGATCAAAATCACTATAAAAAAGCTCAAGAAACTCGCATAAAGTTCTCTTTCTAGACATGTCTCACCACTTTCGTAAATGAGCAACGTCAGATAAAAGTTTCCAATAAATAAGTTACGTATAAATTTTTTATAAAAAGGGAGATTCTTTTGTCAAAGGATAATTTTTTGTTATATATTTTTATATAAAGTCAATTTTTTTATAAAATTTACATAAAATTTATCTATTTAAAATTTATACAAACTATTTCGCTCCATAACAAGAGATTGAACATTACATTCCACAAATTGCTTGGTTGTACTTTCTTTTTTTTTTTCTTTTAAAAAATTCACTCAGACATCTTAAATCAAAACTAAAAACAGAACGTTGATTTATACTAAATGGACGTCATACAAGACTAAAAAGTGGAGGGGATCCAAAAAATTGGAAAGCATAGAAATTTGAGGGGATATAATAACATTTTTCCAAACATCAATCATTTTAATCTTTAATACGAGGAGAACTCTACCCTACGTGGGGGTGGTAAACCGGTTCACTAACAAGTGAACCGGTTCTCATGCTTCATCTCCCGATTCTCCCCTTAATCTCTGCAACTCTCTCTCGATTAGGGGTGTAAATCGGTTCAATTTTGTCTGGGGGGTGATGGACTATTTTTTTCAAACCAGATCAGACCGGGCCGAACATCTATAGGGACCGAACTAGACCTATAGCTATCGGTCTTGTCCAATCTGGTCGGTTCATTCGATCCGGCTTAATTATTTTTTTTAAATTTTGTCATCTTTTTTTTTTAAATTAATAAAAAATTATTTAAATTACTAAATTAAAATTAAGTGAATTATTAATATAGATTATGTAATTAACTCATTAAAAAATATTTTATGTAGTCAATGATAATAAATTAGATGAAAATTATATTATTAACTTATATAATTACTATATAAAAATAATATATTAAATTATTAAAAATAATTTTAAAATATATATAGGGGTTTGGTCCATTCAGTCTGGTCTGGTCCAAAATTTATCGACCCCCGAACCTTCCCAAATGGTCTCGATCCATAATTTATGATTTGAGACTAACTAATTTAAAGTGTGATACAGTAAATCCAATTCGAATGGTTCATTCTGGTCGATTTTTCCTATCCAAACCAACTGGCTTCCACGCCTAATAGGGACTCACTTAGTGATTTGTCTCCCCCATCTTCTATGCAGCTACCCCTCCCTTTACCGTGCTTCATTTCCCCTCTTCTTTGTGATTTAAATTTCTCCCAAAATCCTTCGTCTCCTCTCAGCCCCCATGTTGTGCGTCCAAAGATTTGCGGAAGAGAACCCGTGTCTAGATATCAACGGCCACACAATAAGGTATTTTTCTGTGTAAATAATCTTCTTCAGAAAGGTTCTATGAAATTCTAGGGTTTGTCATCTGGGCAAATGTTATAAGATTAATTTGGACAACCAAACATGGCGTAGTTAAGAGGAGTTGCATATTTTACTCGTTGGTTAAATTTAATTTGTTGTTCTAATCTTTGACTTTGATACCTGTCTCTTACACTTCTTCTAAATGCAGAGGTGGTTTTGAATTTGATTTCCAATTGGGAATTGGAATTGGATATATGGTTTTTGGAATGCGTTTCCATGTTTGATAGGGCAAGATTTTTATCAAATGTAAGATGAAATGGGTTACACTTTCCCTCCTCAACTTATCTTTGTTATCTCTGTTGACCCACTTTTTTGCCACAAAGTTTTCAATTGCTGATTTAGTGCAGTACAGTGTAATGGCTGGATTGTGTGCCAATTTTGCTAATGTGATAGGATCACCGGAATGCTATTATGATTTGCTTTATGCATGTGCATTCGTTTTTGGGTATTTGTAAAGGGATTGATGTGCTGTTTCCATTATGATTGTTTTGGTTACTATTAAAAAAAAATTACTATTTTGTTGGTTGTAATGTTACAGCTCTGCAAGAATAAGAAGATATGGGGGGTTGTGAAGTCGTTAGAGTCTTTACAGCCTTATGCAAATCCTAGAAGCAGATATCCTGGTAATAATTATGCTCAAGCACCCTATTATGAGTAATGTTTATTTTTTGTTATTTTTTAATTTTTTTCTTTATTTTTTGATTATTCATGACATACCATTGAGAAGGTATGGCAAATTGCTCTATTGCAAAAAATGTCATTGAGTTATGTGATCTGTAAAATGGCTACCTTAAGTTTCATTAAGACAAATAATTTTTGCAATAACATTTTTTAAGTTGCTACGATCAAATAAGCTGTCTTGTTTTAAATTGTGGTAGTAGGATCATGAAGTCGGTGTTTTAGTTGCTACTAAAAGTATCTTATCTCATATGTTTGAAGTGCCATTCCTAGCTTGTCTTCCAAATGGCCCGCATATTTCTTGTCTCATCGTTTCATTGTTTCATACTGACATATTAATATCTTGAATAGGTTGAATGAAAACATATTCATTTCTAGCCTATTGTCACGGTTCAGATTTTTTTAAAAAAAATTATGTAGAAAACGAGTTAATAATTTTGGCCTAGACTTTGATGATCAGGGAGAATATGCATAAAAGCGTTGTTGCATTTCTTTCTATTGATTCATGCCAGTTGGGATATTTGAAATCTCTAATGGCCATATCATCATCAAACAGAACATTAGAATTGTTTAGAAATGTTTATACTGGAATTGTTTATAAATGTCTATAAATGCATATTGTTTTTTAGTTTGGGGAGTGTACTTTATCATATTAATTAAATGTTCGTACGATTTGTAGGTAGAAGCGAGATATAAATTTTTCATATGAGCAGATATACTTCATTTGATAGAGGAGAACATTTGTAGAAGAGAGAATGCAGTTCAGAAGATATGGGATAATATATTGCTGCATAAATATGAAGTTCGAAAAAGAGAAGATAAATTGAGAGAGAGAGAGAGAGAGAGAGAGAGAGAGAGAGAGAGAGAGAGAGAAATGTTGACAAGGAAAAGCAAATATTATTGTGTTTGTATTGGGTTGTGATGTTGTTATGATGTTGTAGTTATGATGTACAAAAAGGGGTATCCATATGTATGATATTCATGTGTATGAAAATGTTGGTTTGTGAAATTATGCTCTTAGCATGGAGATTTGGAGATTAAACTGTTTGTGAAATGTTGGTCTTGATATTGCAATTAAATTATTGAAATAGACTTTATGAATTGAATTGAGTTAAATTAACATTTTTGTAGAAACACACAATTTGTAGAGATGCGCATAAACCAAAATCAGTAGGTAAATCAAGTTAGTAGTCCACGGTTTCAATCCCCACTAACTGCAAGAACAACCCCTTTTCCCTACAAAAAGATGTAAGCAACAGTTTGTAATCCCCTTCAAAAGAAATTTTCCCAGGATTGAGGCCTTTCAAACCAATTCTTTTGGTGAGATAGTCAAATTCCATGGTCAATTTTGAGAATCTCAAGCAATAGGCCCGTGGGTTTTCAACCAAGATACATCCAAAACGATATCACAGCCATCCAACTTTAACACAAAGAGAAGGGTTAAAATTATTAGCTTGAAGGTTTAATGGAGCTTTGCTACAATAACCCTCTCCTTGCATAATTTCACCATTTGCTATCTTCACTGAAAGTGCTTGTGTTTTATCTATCTGCAACTTGGCATTGACACCAATGAGGGGATCCACAAAACAATGCATGCTGCCAGAGTCTACTAACACTACCGCTTGTACAACATCAATTTTGCCCATTAACCTTATAGTATATGCACTTGGGGTGCCTGATATAGCATTTAATTAAATTTCTAACTCATTTTCCTCAATTTTAGGTAGTAGTGATTCTTCCTGCATAGATTCTCCCGCTACCACATAAATTCCCCCACATCAACATTTTCTTCTTGGGCTTTGTTAGAAAAACTATGTCAGAATGCACAACAGAAGTAATATTAACTCGTCGGAAATATCTTGGATCTAGTGCAGTTGTTCCACAGATTTTCCAGCGTCGTTAATTGTTCGAAATCATCCCGTCAATGGTGGAATGTGCTAGGTGATAATATACCAGAGCAACACCCACATATTCCACAGCTTAGATGCCAGGACTAGAGAAAACTATTTGAGAGAGAAAAAGCTTGTTGATTCTAAGTAAGTCATCCAAAGGGGAGAGGGGCCATGTAAATAGCCCCTCTAGTTTAAGCCCCTGGCTGGCCATTAAGGGCCAGCCATCAAGCCTTAAAAACCACTTCATAACCCTCAAGAGAATGTGAAGAGGTGCCCACTATTAGTGCCCATTTCTTACATCTCCCACTCGCACATAGTGGGCAAGACCCCAGGTTTGCATTTCTCAATATGTTCTCAATCTTATTTTTACTGGCAAATAAGTCGTGCAACCATCGAGCACAGCTATAAAAGAAAAATGGGAGCACTATACCAAATCTCTCAGAGAGAAGACCAGCATAACAACATCCCTGAAAGTGTCTCGTTATGTTCCGACTCATTTGGTCACAAACTAAGCATCCCTAATCCCTCTCGAGTCCAAATGACTCAAAGTAATGCTCAATCTTCATATAACATAATGTACTCACAGTTACATCGCAATTCCTAAGAAGCAACATAACTTGCTGGAAGTGAGTACACATCATTATCGATGTGTTACCAAATAGTATTCCATTCGCCCTCAAGTCATTCAGTTTCAATTCAGTCGCTTTCCCATCAATGTCTCTTTAGACCCAATCATTCATGGCCATAGATAACATGTCAAAGTAGTTGATACTAAAACATCAACCTTGTGACATAGTCAAAGGTCTCCTAAAGGCATAAATAAATTAAGGTCATCAGTTATGACCTTCAGGACTCACACGGTGAGAAAACAATGATCTATTTACTCACCTCAACTGTTGGTTACTAAAGCTACTACATGTAGTATGAAATACATGTTACGGTGGAATTCTCTTTCCAAAGGAAGAGCGTATATATTATCTCAATACACCGTATAGATCTTAGTGTAGTCGCTATCTTAGCACCTAACCCAAGTCTCTCCATTTGCTCGCAATCCAGAGCGCCAAAGAGGATCTCGTATCTTATTAAACCACAAACTACATAGATTTTTGGTAACCATGTACTGTCCTTAGACCTCATCTTAGCTCCCACTAAGGTGACATATTTTATGTGTCTTACAACTTATCCTTCTATGAATAAGTTCTAAATGACACATTGTCTTATCTTTGCTCGCTACCCCTTTGTAGCGTCAAAGGCGATTGTTCGTGTAAGTAAGCCGATCTAAGCCTGTCGACATGCCTTTTTTTACCAAAGCTATCAAATTTATGGTGAATGTGTGTGCTTACCAAAAAAATGCTTTTAGCCACGCCACATGATCCTAAAACACATCAGTGTTACGTGCATGACGAGCAATACCATGACGGAGGGAAATCACATGGTCAACTAAAAATAATCAAATCACAACTCCTAAGTAAAGTTTTAGAACTATTTCTCTCCGTGCACATTCTCATATATAGTAACTTTTCAAAACATACACCTTCCAAGAGACTCTACTTTTTATATATAAAAGTCATTAGCACAACCATGAAGTTAGCGATGACTCATCGCGAACCTCATTGAGGTCAAACTTACAATTTTAAATATTAGATTATAGTCAACAAGTCCTACATGCGACTTTTAAGAATTTTCAATGTGACCTCAAATGTCATTTAGCAAACTAAATTTGCGACTTTCAAAATTTCATATGAATCTCTTGTACTCAACAAAAAGCATGTGAGATAACCATTATTTATTTTTCTTTCAGGGGTAAAGCGATTAGGGTCTTTGCCCACAAAGACTATGACAATAGTCTATTTTTTACTTTTAACGACAATCGCATCACAAAGTCACTTAATCAAGTAAGCCATATTTACCCTTTAACAAGATGTCAACCTCTAACTCCCATGAACAAACCATAATGGAAACACCAAATTTTATACAAGGCAAAACTAGATTCTTTAGTATTTTCCATCTCATTAATTGTCTATGGATTTTGAACAAGAGCTCCTAGAAACTGTTTTTCTTATACACAGTCTCACAAGACATAAAGTCTTAGCNAGAAAAATGGGAGCACTATACCAAATCTCTCCGAGAGAAGGCCGGCATAACAACATCCCTGAAAGTGTCTCGTTATGTTCCGACTCATTTGGTCACAAACTAAGCATCCCTAATCCCTCTCGAGTCCAAATGACTCAGAGTAATGCTCAATCTCCATATAACTTAATGTACTTACAGTTACATTGCAACTACTAAGAAGCAACATAACTTGCCGGCAGTGAGTACACACCATTATTGATGTGTTACCAAATAGTATTCCATTTGCCCTCATGTAATTCAGTTTCAATTCAGTCGCTTTCCCATCAATGTTTCTTTAGACCGCATCATTCATGGCCATAGATAACATGCCAAAGTAGCTGATACTAAAACATCAACCTTGTGACATAGTCAAAGGTCTCCTAAGGGCATAAATAAATTAAGGTCATCAATTATGACCTTCAGGACTCACACGGTGAGAAAACAATGATCTATTCACTCACCTCAACTGTTGGTTACTAAAGCTACTACATGTAGTATGAAATACATGTTACAGTGGAATTCTCTTTACAAAGGAAGAGCGTATATCTTATCTCAATACACCATATAGATTTTAGTGTAGTCGCTATCTTAGCACTTAACCCAAGTCTCTCCATTTGCTCGCAATCCAAAGCGCCAAAGAGGATCTCGCATCTCATTAAACCACAAACTACATGGATTGTTGGTAACCTGGATTGTTGGTAACCATGTACTATCCTTAGACCTCATCTTAGCTCCGACTAAAGTGACATATTTTATGTGTTTTACAACTTATCCTTCTCCGAATAAGTTCTAAATGACACATTGTCTCATCTTTGCTCGCTACCCATTTGTAGCGTCAAAGGCGATCGCTTGTGTAAGTGAGCCGATCTAAGTCTGTCGACATACCTTTTTACCATAACTATCAAATTTATGGTGAATGTGTGTGCTTACCAAAAAAATGCTTTTAGCCACGCCACATGATCCTAAAACACATCAGTGTCACGTGCATGACGAGCAATACCATGACGGAGGGAAATCACATGGTCAACTAAAAATAATCAAATCACAACTCCTAAGTAAAGTTTTAGAACTATTTCTCTCCGTGCACATTCTCATATATAGTAACTTTTCAAAACATACACCTTCCAAGAGACTCTACTTTTTATATATAAAAGTCATTAGCACAACCATGAAGTTAGCGATGACTCATCGCGAACCTCATTGAGGTCAAACTTACAATTTTAAATATTAGATTATAGTCAACAAGTCCTACATGCGACTTTTAAGAATTTTCAATGTGACCTCAAATGTCATTTAGCAAACTAAATTTGCGACTTTCAAAATTTCATATGAATCTCTTGTACTCAACAAAAAGCATGTGAGATAACCATTATTTATTTTTCTTTCAGGGGTAAAGCGATTAGGGTCTTTGCCCACAAAGACTATGACAATAGTCTATTTTTTACTTTTAACGACAATCGCATCACAAAGTCACTTAATCAAGTAAGCCATATTTACCCTTTAACAAGATGTCAACCTCTAACTCCCATGAACAAACCATAATGGAAACACCAAATTTTATACAAGGCAAAACTAGATTCTTTAGTATTTTCCATCTCATTAATTGTCTATGGATTTTGAACAAGAGCTCCTAGAAACTGTTTTTCTTATACACAGTCTCACAAGACATAAAGTCTTAGCTACTTTTCATAAACCCACATCCATCACCTTGTAGTATGGAAAACCTCTCATTTAGGCGACAATTAATAATCTAAGACAACCAGATTATCATCTCTCTCATTAGAAACATTTTTCTTAGACCGTCAACAACTTTCAAAGGACCCCACTTTATTCAATAGGTCATTAATAAAAACGACTAGGTATATTGGGTATCTTGGAGTAGATGATTTGTTTAGGCCGCATGTAAACAGTACTATCAGCATTTTGCTTTTTATACCAAAACAGTACAAGCAACAATCATGCGCTCACAGTACTTGCACCTAAATATCACAAAAACGTAACCATCTAATTCTCCTACGAGAATCGGCTATTTGACTATTTCAAGAAAAACTCCAATAAATGTGTGATCAATGGTTATTTAAAGGCAACTCGATTATGGTTTTTCATCCATAATGACTAAGGAGATTCTCCTATTTGGTGTTACATGTTGCTGTCCCCTTCATTAGAAGGGTTCCCAAAGTTAGAGAAATTTCCGAAATGGAAAGTTTGCTTTCTCTGGAACTTGTATATAAGATCTCCTAGAGCTAGCTAAATACTCATGTATCTTAACTAGTCCAAATGTAGCACCGAGATTAATTGGATTTAACATAGGTATAGATAAGAGTATTTTATCTTTTAATCCACTAAAAATGTAACTGAGTTTATGGTGATCAGACGAGCCTCTTAATGATTCGATAGGGCCTCATTTTGAGCCTTATAGGCTGCTACTGAAGTTGTTTGCTTGAGTCTTGTTAAGGCCTCCATTGCATCATCCTATTCGTATGCAGTGGGGCCAAATATGAGTAACAAGGCCCAAACAAAAGTTTCATAGTTCATAAATTGCCCTGATTCACGTGCATCCTAGTACCATACTAATGCTTCATTTTCCAAGTGGTATGAAGCCATTAAGAGGCATTGTGTTGGGGCTATCTGGTGGAGTTCAAGGTATTGTGTTACTTTAAAGATCCAACTAGATGGGTTATCACCCCCAAAATGGGGGAAATCTAATATGACCACCCTAGGAAGTCCCCTTCTGTAAAAAGCTTGGTCACCATCTCCACCATCCTGAATATCCCTATTAGCCATATTATTTTGATTAGCAACCAACATTCTTATCATATTTGTGAGTTGGTCTAACCTTTATCTAACTTCTTGCAGTCCTTCTTCATGGTACTTCACTTGGCATTGAAGAGTTTCTTATTGTTGCCTAGTGTGTGTGCCCTCAGCCATCAAGGTCGTAGGCTTTGGATAGTAGTTGTTAGGGACCTGTATGGAGCTCCTCTATTGATTGAAATACGAGAAGAATGAAGATGCAATTAACAATGGAAGATCAAAATGTCATATGTTTCATTAAAATGGACATTGCAAAATAAAGGATTGTTCGAGGCAATCCACCTCCAGAAAGTTTTGGAAAAATTACAAGATTCGAATTACAAATAAAATTCTGCTCTCCTCCTCCTATATATTGTTTGACAATAAACAGAAAAATTCTAACTGACTGAAAAAGAAAAAGATAGAATCACAACAAGGATTTCTTCTATTGTCACTAACAAAATGTAGCGTTTCCATAGCAATGAAACGCGGCATTTTTCATCTCAATTGAACTGCAACTTGGCATCTCATTAATCCAAGTTACACACCGTTTTTAGCTCAACTTCTAAGATCAAATCCACTTCACTTCTCTAGTTTACTTCCCTTCGATTCAGAATCCTTTTCTCTCTCAAGCTAAGGTTTCCTTTGTAGTTCCTCACTTCCCTAGCTGAGTTCCTAACATACCTAGTGGTATTCGACATCGTCCCTGGCAGGAGAAGGCTTTTGTTATGGCTATAGGTGACGAGACTAGGCTACAAGAAATTGGCTTAGTCTCTTTCTGGGGTCTAGGAAGGGAAGGGAAGGGAAGTCGGGTGAGGGACAGGATACGTGGAAGAGAGGAAAAAAAAAAAAAACTAATGTAACATTTGCCATTAGTTTGTGGTATCCTTTGTAATCCTAATCATGTTTTGTTTTTCTAATTTTATTTAGAGATAAAAAAACATACTCATCATTTTACACACTATACATTATATTTCTTTTTTCATTATTATTAAATATGTGATATATGGATGATGAGTAGAAAATTTTAATTAATTTAAAAAAAATAAAAAAATTAATAAAAAATAAAAGTATGGTTTATAGTGTGTGGGAATGATGGATAAAATTTTTCTTTTTTAAAACTCACTCAAATATCTTAGTCAAAATCTATGCTACAAACATAGAGTTGTTATGTACTGAATGGACCCTGTACATAAGTAAAATGGAGAGGATCCAAAATTTGTAAAGCATCAAGATTTACTGAACATGAAACCCCAATAAACATGGATCATCCTAAACAAAGCTGCTAAAAAAAAAAAAAAAAAAAAACCTAATAACTAAAGAAAGCTTATACCTGTTTTATTTTAAAACACCCACCCCACCTTGTACAACTTCATTACATTAACCTCAATGTAACCACCATAGTTATGATATCTATGGCAGGATTTAATTCTAAACATTTCTTACAGATTAAATAGAAACACTCTTTAAAACAACTACTTAAAAAAGGACCAACGCGTAGGATTCATTTCTTTCCTAATCATTATTGCTCCCTTCAACTTCTATCACTTGAACCCCAACTTGAGGTAGAGTTGGTTCTGCTTCTTCTTGGTGCTGGATAATGCAGCAGAAGAAAGTGGCTCTGAAAGGGTGACAAAACAGGTACACAAAGCGCTTGAGTTGATAGAAAATGAACCCAGAACAAGGAGACAAGATTAAGAGCATCAAATAGGCAAACCAGAAGACTGAGAGTGGCAAAATGAGTGAGGCTATCAGTAAAATAGTCAACGGACACGACACATCTCCTGTTTGCAACCTGAGCCTCTCCACTGTCAGAACAAACTTTATTGAAATCACAAGACAGAGAAAGGTGACGCCGACGACGACCAGGAATGTCAGGAGAAACATGGGAAGGCCAAGGGATTCAAGTTTGAAGTTGCCATTTTGAGGCCAAGAGCTATTTTGGGATATTAGAAACCTAAGGGCCAGGCCTATGGGTGGCACGAATAGAAATCTCAAGTCAATGAGAAAACGCATCTTTTCATTGAAGTTCTGTGCTATATTAACGTAGTAGTATAGTAGAAATGGAAAGACGCGCTTACTATTTATAGAGTAGAAGTTTAAAGCCTGTATTGGTTATTAAAAATTAAATAATATTATCTCATTTTAATTATTATAATTTTTTAAAATTTATATATATAATATAATAAATAATTTAATTTTTTAAAATTTTAATATAAAAATAATATTAAAAAATTATATTATAATAATATTTTATTTTATTATTATTTAAAACATCTTATCTGAATTACGTAACTAAACAGAACCTCAGATAGAACCTCAGATAAATACTAGCGGAATTATATGAAATTAATATTATGAATTAACAAAGTTAGATATAGTTTATGGTAAGGTTATTTTTTTTATAAAATAAATGTAATAGATTATAAGAAGTTATGGTCAATTTATAAAATTATTTTTATCTATTCCATTACGTAGAAAGACTCTTCATGTCGATCTATGCCCAAGGGGGGATTTCTAAAAGGGCAGCCACCGCTCCTAACTCCTACGGCCGTTAGTTATAGTAGTATGTTTTTTTTTTTTATATAATTTTTTCTTATATGTATTTTTTAACACTTTAAATATTTTTTTAAAAAATTAAAAAAATCACAATATTATAAAAAAATATTTTCTTAATCATTAACTAAAAAGATAAAATAAAATATTCCAACAGTAATACCAAGCAGTAAGAATAAGCGGTAAAAATAGTATTTTTCTTTTCAACTAGTTTTCTATGCTTTCAGTGGCTTCTATGTGGAGGGTTGTTTTTGTAAAAGAAAAATGTTATTTTGGTACTTTTTTTTTATTTTTTTATTTAATAATAAAAAAAGTGATTATTAATATATTGATATATTTTAATATGATAAAAAATATATAAATAAAGAAATCAAAAAAATATGATAGGGTGCTTTTAACTTAAGGGGAGTGCTACGACCACCGCTAGGGGGCTCCCGCTAGGTTAAAAAAAAATTTTCCTTTATTGTTTTTTTCTTCAAATCATTTTTTTAATATTTTTAAATATTTAAAAAATATAAAAAAATCACAATAATATTAAACAAATTTTTTTTAATCATTAAGAAAAAAAAACTGGGAGTAGTAGCTCTCAGCAGGATCCCCTAGCGGGGGATCTAGCATTTTCCTTTAACTTAATAGTAACATTCAACGTCATATACAGGTGGCAGAATGGCACGCTCTTTTCGACAGAGTGGCACGCTCTTTTTAAAAAATTAGATTAGATTAATAATAATGAGGAGGCATGCTACACAGCAGCCTCATACACAACGTATCAAAATCTTTGAATGTAAAATAAAAGAAGGTAAAATAATAAAATTATATATTTAAGTGGTATGAAAAAAAGTGTGAAGCTGTGTGTATAATTTTCTAACAATAATAACAAATGTCACTTTCGCTTAATCGCTATTCACATCTATTATTGTTCCCCACCCCTATAATATCCCAGTCCACCTTTTTATTTTTTTTTAAATTTACTTTTTTTAATGTCAGACACTCACCGAATCCAACTTATCCGAAACCTATTAAATGTTAAGTATTTTTTATATATTTTATTAATATGTTTATCTGTATCAATTTTTTAATATACAATCAATTACATCAATAAAATAGTAAATAAAAATTATTACAATTAAAAATTTTATTTCTCTTATGTGCAGGACATGCAGCAGTTGTACGTTCATTAGTTTCTCACTCTTAAGAATGCCATCTGTGGATTTGAACTCACTTGTCTAAGTTGTCTTGAAAAGAATATCTTAACGATATTAGACCATGTCAATTAATGATGGTATTTTATGTACAATCACCGATTTAAATTAAATAAAAAAAAATCCAAGTTTTTATCTTTCAATTTCAATAAAATTGGTCTGCATCTTTTGAAGCCATGCCATGGGTTTCATATTATTATTTCGTTACTAGTGATAGATATTCGTCGACTAGATTTTCTCCTTTAGCCATTGAAACTAGTACTCAACATCCAACCATGCACCAAGGTTTACGAGTACTTCCATTGCTACAGGAAGAAACAAGTTTTTGAGACTCAGTAAACAATACAAAAGCATATAATACAAACGTCTAATTAATAGATGCCCAAAAGAAACTACAGTTTCATCCTACGTACCCTACAATGCTGTTTGCAGTTTTGTTCATATTCCTATTTCCTACTCCCCTCTGTCAAAGCAATGTTAACCTGAAATCTACTTGTATATCTAATAATCATTTTTTTATTATTAAATAAAAAAATTAAAAAAAAGTACCAAAATAACATTTTCTTTTACAAAAACAACCCTCCACATAGAAGCACTGAAGCATAAAAAACTAGTTGAAAAGAAAAATACTATTTTTACCGCTTATTCTTACTGCTTGGTATTACTGTTGGAATATTTTATTTTATCTTTTTAGTTAATGATTAAGAAAATATTTTTTTATAATATTGTGATTTTTTTAATTTTTTAAAAAAATATTTAAAGTGTTAAAAAATACATATAAGAAAAAATTATATAAAAAAAAAAAACATACTACTATAACTAACGGCCGTAGGAGTTAGGAGCGGTGGCTGCCCTTTTAGAAATCCCCCCTTGGGCATAGATCGACATGAAGAGTCTTTCTACGTAATGGAATAGATAAAAATAATTTTATAAATTGACCATAACTTCTTATAATCTATTACATTTATTTTATAAAAAAAATAACCTTACCATAAACTATATCTAACTTTGTTAATTCATAATATTAATTTCATATAATTCCGCTAGTATTTATCTGAGGTTCTATCTGAGGTTCTGTTTAGTTACGTAATTCAGATAAGATGTTTTAAATAATAATAAAATAAAATATTATTATAATATAATTTTTTAATATTATTTTTATATTAAAATTTTAAAAAATTAAATTATTTATTATATTATATATATAAATTTTAAAAAATTATAATAATTAAAATGAGATAATATTATTTAATTTTTAATAACCAATACAGGCTTTAAACTTCTACTCTATAAATAGTAAGCGCGTCTTTCCATTTCTACTATACTACTACGTTAATATAGCACAGAACTTCAATGAAAAGATGCGTTTTCTCATTGACTTGAGATTTCTATTCGTGCCACCCATAGGCCTGGCCCTTAGGTTTCTAATATCCCAAAATAGCTCTTGGCCTCAAAATGGCAACTTCAAACTTGAATCCCTTGGCCTTCCCATGTTTCTGCTGACATTCCTGGTCGTCGTCGGCGTCACCTTTCTCTGTCTTGTGATTTCAATAAAGTTTGTTCTGACAGTGGAGAGGCTCAGGTTGCAAACAGGAGATGTGTCGTGTCCGTTGACTATTTTACTGATAGCCTCACTCATTTTGCCACTCTCAGTCTTCTGGTTTGCCTATTTGATGCTCTTAATCTTGTCTCCTTGTTCTGGGTTCATTTTCTATCAACTCAAGCGTTTTGTGTACCTGTTTTGTCACCCTTTCAGAGCCACTTTCTTCTGCTGCATTATCCAGCACCAAGAAGAAGCAGAACCAACTCTACCTCAAGTTGGGGTTCAAGTGATTGAAGTTGAAGGGAGCAATAATGATTAGGAAAGAAATGAATCCTACGCGTTGGTCCTTTTTTAAGTAGTTGTTTTAAAGAGTGTTTCTATTTAATCTGTAAGAAATGTTTAGAATTAAATCCTGCCATAGATATCATAACTATGGTGGTTACATTGAGGTTAATGTAATGAAGTTGTACAAGGTGGGGTGGGTGTTTTAAAATAAAACAGGTATAAGCTTTCTTTAGTTATTAGGTTTTTTTTTTTTTTTTTTTAGCAGCTTTGTTTAGGATGATCCATGTTTATTGGGGTTTCATGTTCAGTAAATCTTGATGCTTTACAAATTTTGGATCCTCTCCATTTTACTTATGTACAGGGTCCATTCAGTACATAACAACTCTATGTTTGTAGCATAGATTTTGACTAAGATATTTGAGTGAGTTTTAAAAAAGAAAAATTTTATCCATCATTCCCACACACTATAAACCATACTTTTATTTTTTATTAATTTTTTTATTTTTTTTAAATTAATTAAAATTTTCTACTCATCATCCATATATCACATATTTAATAATAATGAAAAAAGAAATATAATGTATAGTGTGTAAAATCATGAGTATGTTTTTTTATCTCTAAATAAAATTAGAAAAACAAAACATGATTAGGAATACAAAGGATACCACAAACTAACTGCAAATGTCACATTAATTTTTTTTTTCCTCTCTTCCACGTATCCTGTCCCTCACCCGACTTTCCCTTCCCTTCCTAGACCCTAGAAAGAGACTAAGCCAATTTCTCGTAGCCTAGTCTCATCACCGATAGCCATAACAAAAGCCTTCTCCTGCCAGGGACGATGTCGAATACCACTAGGTATGTTAGGAACTCAGCTAGGGAAGTGAGGAACTACAAAGGAAACCTTAGCTTGAGAGAGAAAAGGATTCTGAATCGAAGGGAAGTAAACTAGAGAAGTGAAGTGGATTTGATCTTAGAAGTTGAGCTAAAAACGGTGTGTAACTTGGATTAATGAGATGCCAAGTTGCAGTTCAATTGAGATGAAAAATGCCGCGTTTCATTGCTATGGAAACGCTACATTTTGTTAGTGACAATAGAAGAAATCCTTGTTGTGATTCTATCTTTTTCTTTTTCAGTCAGTTAGAATTTTTCTGTTTATTGTCAAACAATATATAGGAGGAGGAGAGCAGAATTTTATTTGTAATTCGAATCTTGTAATTTTTCCAAAACTTTCTGGAGGTGGATTGCCTCGAACAATCCTTTATTTTGCAATGTCCATTTTAATGAAACATATGACATTTTGATCTTCCATTGTTAATTGCATCTTCATTCTTCTCGTATTTCAATCAATAGAGGAGCTCCATACAGGTCCCTAACAACTACTATCCAAAGCCTACGACCTTGATGGCTGAGGGCACACACACTAGGCAACAATAAGAAACTCTTCAATGCCAAGTGAAGTACCATGAAGAAGGACTGCAAGAAGTTAGATAAAGGTTAGACCAACTCACAAATATGATAAGAATGTTGGTTGCTAATCAAAATAATATGGCTAATAGGGATATTCAGGATGGTGGAGATGGTGACCAAGCTTTTTACAAAGGGGACTTCCTAGGGTGGTCATATTAGATTTCCCCCATTTTGGGGGTGATAACCCATCTAGTTGGATCTTTAAAATAACACAATACCTTGAACTCCACCAGATAGCCCCAACACAATGCCTCTTAATGGCTTCATACCACTTGGAAAATGAAGCATTAGTATGGTACTAGGATGCACGTGAATCAGGGCAATTTATGAACTATGAAACTTTTGTTTGGGCCTTGTTACTCATATTTGGCCCCACTGCATACGAATAGGATGATGCAATGGAGGCCTTAACAAGACTCAAGCAAACAACTTCAGTAGCAGCCTATAAGGCTCAAAATGAGGCCCTATCGAATCATTAAGAGGCTCGTCTGATCACCATAAACTCAGTTACATTTTTAGTGGATTAAAAGATAAAATACTCTTATCTATACCTATGTTGAATTCAATTAATCTCGATGCTACATTTGGACTAGTTAAGATACATGAGTATTTAGCTAGCTCTAGGAGATCTTATATACAAGTTCCAGAGAAAGCAAACTTTCCATTTCGGAAATTTCTCTAACTTTGGGAACCCTTCTAATGAAGGGGACAGCAACATGTAACACCAAATAGGAGAATCTCCTTAGTCATTATGGATGAAAAACCATAATCGAGTTGCCTTTAAATAACCATTGATCACACATTTATTGGAGTTTTTCTTGAAATAGTCAAATAGCTGATTCTCGTAGGAGAATTAGATGGTTAAGTTTTTGTTGATGTTTAGGTGCAAGTACTGTGAGCGCATGATTGTTGCTTGTACTGTTTTGTACAAAAAGCAAAATGCTGTAGTACTGTTTACATGTGGCCTAAACGAACATCTACTCAAAGATACCCAATATACCTAGTCGTTTTTATTAATGACCTATTGAATAAAGTGGGGTCCTTTGAAAGTTGTTGACGGTCTAAGAAAAATGTCTCTAATGAGAGAGATGATAATCTGGTTGTCTTAGATTATTAATTGTCGCCTAAATGAGAGGTTTTCCATACTACAAGGTGATGGATGTGGGTTTATGAAAAGTAGCTAAGACTTTATGTCTTGTGAGACTGTGTATAAGAAAAACAGTTTCTAGGAGCTCTTGTTCAAAATCCATAGACAATTAATGAGATGGAAAATACTAAAGAATCTAGTTTTGCCTTGTATAAAATTTGGTGTTTCCATTATGGTTTGTTCATGGGAGTTAGAGGTTGACATCTTGTTAAAGGGTAAATATGGCTTACTTGATTAAGTGACTTTGTGATGCGATTGTCGTTAAAAGTAAAAAATAGACTATTGTCATAGTCTTTGTGGGCAAAGACCCTAATCGCTTTACCCCTGAAAGAAAAATAAATAATGGTTATCTCACATGCTTTTTGTTGAGTACAAGAGATTCATATGAAATTTTGAAAGTCGCAAATTTAGTTTGCTGAATGACATTTGAGGTCACATTGAAGATTCTTAAAAGTCGCATGTAGGACTTGCTGACTATAATCTAATATTTAAAATTGTAAGTTTGACCTCAATGAGGTTCGCGATGAGTCATCGCTAACTTCATGGTTGTGCTAATGACTTTTATATATAAAAAGTAGAGTCTCTTGGAAGGTGTATGTTTTGAAAAGTTACTATATATGAGAATGTGCACGGAGAGAAATAGTTCTAAAACTTTACTTAGGAGTTGTGATTTGATTATTTTTAGTTGACCATGTGATTTCCCTCCGTCATGGTATTGCTCGTCATGCACGTAACACTGATGTGTTTTAGGANATGAGTAATATTTAATACTTTGATTCATCAGGAAAGTTACTGACGATGACGAAAATGACAGTGATGATGAGTCCAAGAGAAGTAGGATGGTAAGATATGCTGCCCCAACACTCTGGTACTCCAATTCTCATCATCACTTTTGTTTAACACTGTCAAACTTGTTCTTGGTATTTAAGGAGGTGTTCAATATCTTATTCTATCTTTGTCACATTATCATGCATGACTTATTTGTTAAGGTGTTCAGGCGAGTTTCAACTTGGATGTTTGATGTTCTAGAATCTTTTTTTCCACCTCAACTTCACAAGTGGCTGTGAAATGTTTGTCTTGGAACTTTGAATTGGTAAACAAACGATATGAGTAGATGAGTTTTTTTAAATTTGTTTTGATATATAATGTAACAGAATACCCATGTATGTAACTCGGAAGATTCCTTTCAAGACAATATCTAATCAGCAAGCATTATCTAATCAGCTTCTGTTTTTTATATAGAAGATTTTTTGATGAATTATTTCCTTTATTGCAGCTGGAGTCTGGCCACTCAACCAGCAGTGGCAGAGGAAGGGGTAGGGGCAGAGGTAGAGGTCGTGGGCGGGTTAGTCAAACAGTGGAGAGGGAGGTGGCTGCACACTCTGAGAAGTTTGAAGATGATCCCAAAATTTCCAAGCACAATCAAGGCCTTGAGAGGGTCAATAATGGGGCTGAAACCGAGGATTCAAAGGAACTAATTCTAGCTGGTAAAGCTGAAGAAGTGCCAATTCGAAATTTTGACTTGAATGTGGTCTTGGATGAGAATGGGGACTTAGAAACTATAGCTGCTGGCTCCGGCAGTTCATCTGCTGAGCCCGTTCCGGAAACGAAACAGGAGGAATACCCTGGCTGGTCCTTATCTGACATGGAAAAGATGGCCATTGATCCTAGTCAGCTCGCCAACTTTAGTAGAAGAATAGTCGAGGATGAGGAAGATTACGATGAAGAGGGTTGAATGATCATGTGTCAGTACTGGTGTTTGTAGTTACTTACCCCCCAAATAGGATGGCAGTTATTATTTTCAGATATAATAGTAGATTTCAGGTTAATATTGCTCTGACAGAGGGTTAGGGAGTAGGAAATAGGAAGATGAACAAAACTTCAAACACCATTAATTTAGGGTAGGATGAAACCTTAGTTATTTTGGGCATCTTTAGACTTTTGTATAATATCCTTCTGTATCGTTTACTGACAGTTACAAACCTAGTTTCTTCCTGTAGCAATGGAAGTCGTAAAATTTGGTGGTTGGGTGTTGAGTTTCAATCGCCAAACTAGAAAAGCTAGTGGACGGACACCTATAACTTGTAAATTAGATAAAAATAACGAAATAATAATTTAAACCATGGGGGTAAATTAGATGGATACCTATTACTGTGCTGCATGTGTGCTGGTCAGCCACGAATGTGCAATTCTTTTGAAAAGAATATCGGTCCACTCTTAAAAAATTAAATTTTTTTACGTGTTTCGTATTTATATACTTTTTTTTAAAGATGGTTCTACAATACTTATATATTTCACGACTGTAAATATTATTTTTCATGCTTGAAATTACTTCTCTTCCGTCTGTGGTATTTGTTCTTTGTTTCGGGTTGCAAACTAACCCAATTCCAAGCTCTTGTGGACATGCAATGGCTCATCCTACACATATTTTCCCACTAAAATATGTGAAAAAGTTATTTCTGAGGTGATTCCTGTTCCTAATTTATGAAGTGAAGTTTTTTCTCTCATATGGCCTGAAATATTATTTCTTTTAATTACGGTTAGATAAACAAGTGAATGCTACCAGGATTAGCGTCCCAAGAAGCACCTTTAATTACTGCTATAATGCCAGGTTGAATGGTAGATGATAAAAGCTTTTGAAATTCTTTTACCTATTTCTATGGGACTCATAGTTGTCCATTCTTTTGTGCATTAGTTCACAGGAGTTGCATAACATTCCTACCATGAGACTCATAGTCCCATAGATTCTGTCCCTGTGAATCCGGTGAGTGATTCTACATTCTAATTTGTTCCCATTTCAACAGCAGATATGAAAGAAGCTCAATCTATATGTTGAAGGTGTGAATATTTTGCATCTTTAAAATAGTAAAAGCTTAAATCATCCATGTTATATAAACTAGTTACCGTTGTTTGGTTTAATTATTGTGGTTGGATTCATAATTCTAATCTTGTTTTTTGTTTTCTCTTAGGTTAGCCTCATGATTTCTATGATAGACAGGGTGATGGGCTTCAATAATTGTGATAGAATAATAGTCATTTGAGTATTGTAGTATTGTATTGTTGTATTATTGAGTTGGAAATTTGGTTTGAGATTATTTTGAGTTGAAGTCCAGCTTAATTTGATATTTGTAATATATTGGAAAAGGCTCTTTTGATTTAAATTTCAGCATATTGGGTTACATTGCAACCCTTGTCGAATTTGTTGGGTGCTTATGATCAAATTTAATAAGCGTTCTTTTCTATACTGCTGTCCCCATTAAGTGAGTCATCTTTTCTCATTCAAGGATTGTTCAGAATAGGAAGGTGGTTTACCCATGGTCAACTCACTGCATAATTGTAGATTTGGAGGTGTGGATTGATGACAAGACTCGGTTCTTTTGTCTTCTTTTTGTGACACGTATTAGATGTTTATTGGTTCCTTTTGGGTTCCCATTGTTATTTGGTTTGATGGGTCCATTTGGGTTTCCATTGTTATAGATATGGTTCCTTTTGCTTAGGTAGGCTGTCATTCTGAACGGCAAAACTAGGGTAGTCATCCCATATCTATAGGATGCAATCCCTCTTAATTGAAAATGAAGATTTATATCGAGACGGAGAAGTTTATCACTATTGTAAACATTTTCTTTACTTGAATAAATAATACTAATCCACACCAAGCTCAGCATCTTTAGACCTGATTTGAATAGAGAGATATTTCCATTTCATCACATCTTATCTCAATATTCAAACATCATAAATATAAATATATTTTTAATTTCAAATTTTTAACTTTCTCATCTAATCATTTCCTAATTAGTACAGCTTTTTCAAACTTTTAAACAAAACATAAATAATAATTTAACTTTTTTAAATCTCAAAATAAAAATGATATTAAAAAAATAATATTATAACAATATTTAACTATATAATATTTTTATTCAATTTTTTCTCTCTCATTTTTCAAAACTACATAAAATATTTTAATTGAAACTATTTTACTATTATTCACAAACTATTTTAACTTAACTCATCTCAACTCACTATTCAAATTAGGCCTTAAACTTCCATTATTATAATTTGAGCATTTCATTACGGAGAAAAAACGAAAAAAAAAAAGAAAAAAAAGGAAAAAGAAACATAATTTCCAAACAAATGATCACCCTAATTTTGCTGTTCAAAATGATAGTCAAATAACAACGGAAACCCAACACCAAAACTAGGGTGATCATTGCTTGGAAATTTTGCTTCTTCTTCTTCTTCTTCTTCTTCTTTTTTTTTTTTTTTTTCATAAAGATCTTGGTCATCTACATCATTTTCTTGGAATTGAGTGCACAGATTTGGTCCCAACATGTTTCTCACTCAGCATAAGTATGATCGACTCGTTGACTGGCTGATTGCAAGCCTATTTACAGTTCCTATGCCCTCCAAAGGTCCATATCTAAGCTCCTCGATCCACTAAACCATTTCCTGACCCTACTAAGTATGGAAGCATCATAGGTGGTTTGCAATAGCTCACATTCACAAGACTAGATCTCTCTCACAGTGTGAATCATGCTTGCCAATTCATGCAATCACCTACTGTGGCCCATTCAGCTTCTCAAACGCATCCAAAGGTACCTTACGGATACCAGCAACATGGGGCTTCACATTCATGCCAATATTAGTCTGGACCTTTATGGTTTTTCTGATGTAGAATGGGCAGGATGCCCTCTCACACGTCGATCAACCTCTGGATTCTGCACTTTCCTTGGTGGGAACTTCATCTCATGGAGTGCCCAGAAGGAAACCCGCAGTGGCTCAATCAAGTACTGCTGAAGCTAAATACAGTTCCATGGCCTCAACTGCAACTAAACTTACTTGGCTCTCTCACTTGCTGTGTGACCTTGACATTTTTCTACCCAAACCACCTTCCCTTCACTGTGACAACATCAATGCTTTATACATGACTGTGAATACAGTTCTCCATGCTCATGCTAAGCATATCGACTAGACTATCACTATGTGTGTGAAAGTGTGGCACTTGGTTCACTTGAAACACACTTTGTTTCATCCTCCAATCAACTAGTTGACATATTTACAAAGTCCCTTCCCAAAGTTCAGTTTCAGTTTCAAGCTCTTCGACACAAACTTAGCCTTCTGCTTGATCTTCGGCCACGTTTGAAGGGGAGTGACAACAATGCCCCTATGATACCAGCTCGTGAATCATGCAATCACAATTCAACTGAAGAATCAACAATTATCAAGGATGAGATTTTGCAACATATTCCTCCTTACCGATAGATGCTTTGCCTAGTTTAGGAAAGTCTGGTTGTACATGCTTAAATCAATTGCATTATTTTTGGTAGCTAAAATTAGTTTAGTGATTCTTGTAAGCAAAGGTATACCATGTAACAGTATATATATTGAATGGAAATGCTCTCATCCACTCATTTCGTGAGATAGGTTTTTCACTGAAATTCTTCATAAACATGAGAAGTTTGAAGATGATTCTGAAATTTTCAAGCACAATCAAGGCCTTGAGAGACTCAATAATGGGGCAAAAACCGAGGATTTGAAAGAACATATTCTAGCTAGTAAAGGTGAAGAATCGCCAATTCCAAACTTTGACTTGAATGTGGTCTTGGATGAGAACAACGACTCGGCAACTGTAGCTGATGGCTCTAGAAGTTCATCTGTTGAGCCCGTTCCGGAAACGAAACATGACGAATTCCTTGGCTGGTCCTTATCTAACATGGAAAAGGTGGCCATTGAACCTTATATTCAACTCGCCGACTTTAGTAGAAGAATAGAAGAGGATGAGGACGATTACGATGAAGGTGGTTGAATGATCATGTGTCAGTACTGGTGTTTGTAGCGGTAACCGGGAATAGCTTGGCAGTTGTTAGTTTCAATATATTGATATATTTTAATATGATAAAAAAATATAAATCAAAAAATCAAAAAAATATGATAGCGTGTTTTTAACTTAAGGGGAGTGCTACTGCCACCGCTGGAAGTTCCTACTAAGTCAAAAAAAATTTTCTTTTTTATTTTTTTTTATATCATTTTTTAATACTTTTAAATATTTAAAAAAAATATAAAAAAATCACAATAATATTAAATAATTTTTTCTTAATCATTAAGGAAAAAAAAATGGGAGCGGTAGATCCCCGCAAGATCCCCCGCTAGGGGATCTAGCATTTTCCTTTCACTTAATAGTAACATGCAACGTCATATACAGGTGGCAGAATGGCACACTCTTTTCGATAGAGTGGCACGCTCTTTTCGGCAGAGTGGCATGCTCTTTTTAAAAAGAATTTTGTTAGGTACAAATAAAATCGCATACTAATTTACGTATCAATACTGATTTTTTCATATTCAAAATTTAAATTAGTCCTGTTTTCAATAAAATTTATTTTTTGACCAATCACATTAGATTAATACACATATTAATACATAATTATACTTATAACTAGATTTTTTCTTTAAAAAATTAGATTTGATTAATAATAATAATAATAATAATAAATGTCACTTTCGCTTTGTCGCTATTCACAGGCCTAAGGGGGCGTCCCTTTGGGGGACTTGGGGCCGGTCAGCTTAATAAGGATCAGAATTATTCGTGTAAACACACAAAGAATTGGCATCAACCACTATTATTATATTAGAGTAATGTTCCCCAGCCCATATCCCAGTCCACCTCTTTATTTTTTTTTTAAATTTACATTTTTTAATATAGACACTCACCGAATCCAACTTATCCAAAACCTATTAAATATTGCGTTAAGTTATTTTTACGTAAATTTTTTATATATTTTATTAATCTGATTATCTGTATTAATTTTTTAATACATAATTAATTACATCAATAAAATGTGTAAAAGAATACATAAAAATAATTACACATAAAATTTTTATTTCTCTTATTTGCAGGACATGTAGCAGTTGTTCATTAGTTTCTCACTCTTAAGAATGCTATCTGTGGATTTGAACTCACTTGTCTTGAAAAAAATATCTTAACGATATTAAATTAGACCATGTCAATGATAGTATTCTATGTACAATCACCGATTTAAATTAAATAAAAAAAAATCCAAGTTTTTATCTTTTAATTTCAATAAAATTGGTCTGCATTTTTGAAGCCATGCCATGGGTTTCATATTATTATTTCGTTACTAGTGATAGGTATTCGTCGACTAGATTTTCTCCTTTAGCCATTGAAACTCAACATCCAACCATGCACCAAGTTTTACGAGTACTTCCATTGCTACAGGAAGAAACAAGTCTTTGAGACTCAGTAAACAATACAAAAGCATATAATACAAACGTCTAATTAATAGATGCCCAAAAGAAACTACAGTTTCATCCTACGTACCCTACAATGCTCATGTTTGCAGTTTTGTTCATATTCCTATTTCCTACTCCCCTCTGTCAAAGCAATGTTAACCTGAAATCTAGCTACTTGTATATCTGAAACTAACAACTGCCAAGCTATTCCCGGTTACCGCTACAAACACCAGTACTGACACATGATCATTCAACCACCTTCATCGTAATCGTCCTCATCCTCTTCTATTCTTCTACTAAAGTCGGCGAGTTGAATATAAGGTTCAATGGCCACCTTTTCCATGTTAGATAAGGACCAGCCAAGGAATTCGTCATGTTTCGTTTCCGGAACGGGCTCAACAGATGAACTTCTAGAGCCATCAGCTACAGTTGCCGAGTCGTTGTTCTTATCCAAGACCACATTCAAGTCAAAGTTTGGAATTGGCGATTCTTCACCTTTACTAGCTAGAATATGTTCTTTCAAATCCTCGGTTTTTGCCCCATTATTGAGTCTCTCAAGGCCTTGATTGTGCTTGAAAATTTCAGAATCATCTTCAAACTTCTCATGTTTATGAAGAATTTCAGTGAAAAACCTATCTCACGAAATGAGTGGATGAGAGCATTTCCATTCAATATATATACTGTTACATGGTATACCTTTGCTTACAAGAATCACTAAACTAATTTTAGCTACCAAAAATAATGCACTTGATTTAAGCATGTACAACCAGACTTACCTAAACTAGGCAAAGCATCTATCGGTAAGGAGGAATATGTTGCAAAATCTCATCCTTGATAATTGTTGATTCTTCAGTTGAATTGTGATTGCATGATTCACGAGCTGGTATCATAGGGGCATTGTTGTCACTCCCCTTCAAACGTGGCCGAAGATCAAGCAGAAGGCTAAGTTTGTGTCGAAGAGCTTGAAACTGAAACTGAACTTTGGGAAGGGACTTTGTAAATATGTCAACTAGTTGATTGGAGGATGAAACAAAGTGTGTTTCAAGTGAACCAAGTGCCACACTTTCACACACATAGTGATAGTCTAGTTCGATATGCTTAGCATGAGCATGGAGAACTGTATTCACAGTCATGTATAAAGCATTGATGTTGTCACAGTGAAGGGAAGGTGGTTTGGGTAGAAAAATGTCAAGGTCACACAGCAAGTGAGAGAGCCAAGTAAGTTTAGTTGCAGTTGAGGCCATGGAACTGTATTTAGCTTCAGCAGTACTTGATTGAGCCACTGCGGGTTTCCTTCTGGGCACTCCATGAGATGAAGTTCCCACCAAGGAAAGTGCAGAATCCAGAGGTTGATCGACGTGTGAGAGGGCATCCTGCCCATTCTACATCAGAAAAACCATAAAGGTCCAGACTAATATTGGCATGAATGTGAAGCCCCATGTTGCTGGTATCCGTAAGGTACCTTTGGATGCGTTTGAGAAGCTGAATGGGCCACAGTAGGTGATTGCATGAATTGGCAAGCATGATTCACACTGTGAGAGAGATCTAGTCTTGTGAATGTGAGCTGTTGCAAACCACCTATGATGCTTCCATACTTAGTAGGGTCAGGAAATGGTTTAGTGGATCGAGGAGCTTAGATATGGACCTTTGGAGGGCATAGGACTGTAAATAGGCTTGCAATCAGCCATGTCAAACCGAGTCAGAAGATTTGCATACTTATGCTGAGTGAGAAACATGTTGGGACCAAATCTGTGCACCTCAATTCCAAGAAAATGATGTAGATGACCAAGATCTTTATGAAAAAAAAAAAAAAAAAGAGAAGAAGAAGAAGAAGAAGAAGCAAAATTTCCAAGCAATGATCACCCTAGTTTTGGTGTTGGGTTTCCGTTGTTATTTGACTATCATTTTGAACAGCAAAATTAGGGTGATCATTTGTTTGGAAATTATGTTTCTTTTTCCTTTTTTTTCTTTTTTTTTTTCGTTTTTTCTCCGTAATGAAATGCTCAAATTATAATAATGGAAGTTTAAGGCCTAATTTGAATAGTGAGTTGAGATGAGTTAAGTTAAAATAGTTTGTGAATAATAGTAAAATAGTTTCAATTAAAATATTTTATGTAGTTTTGAAAAATGAGAGAGAAAAAATTGAATAAAAATATTATATAGTTAAATATTGTTATAATATCATTTTTTTAATATCATTTTTATTTTGAGATTTAAAAAAGTTGAATTATTATTTATATTTTATTTAGAAGTTTGAAAAAGCTGTACTAATTAGGAAATGATTAGATGAGAAAGTTAAAAATTTGAAATTAAAAATATATTTATATTTATGATGTTTGAATATTGAGATAAGATGTGATGAAATGGAAATATCTCTCTATTCAAATCAGGTCTAAAGATGCTGAGCTTGGTGTGGATTAGTATTATTTATTCAAGTAAAGAAAATGTTTACAATAGTGATAAACTTCTCCGTCTCGATATAAATCTTCATTTTCAATTAAGAGGGATTGCATCCTATAGATATGGGATGACTACCCTAGTTTTGCCGTTCAGAATGACAGCCTACCTAAGCAAAAGGAACCATATCTATAACAATGGAAACCCAAATGGACCCATCAAACCAAATAACAATGGGAACCCAAAAGGAACCAATAAACATCTAATACGTGTCACAAAAAGAAGACAAAAGAACCGAGTCTTGTCATCAATCCACACCTCCAAATCTACAATTATGCAGTGAGTTGACCATGGGTAAACCACCTTCCTATTCTGAACAATCCTTGAATGAGAAAAGATGACTCACTTAATGGGGACAGCAGTATAGAAAAGAACGCTTATTAAATTTGATCATAAGCACCCAACAAATTCGACAAGGGTTGCAATGTAACCCAATATGCTGAAATTTAAATCAAAAGAGCCTTTTCCAATATATTACAAATATCAAATTAAGCTGGACTTCAACTCAAAATAATCTCAAACCAAATTTCCAACTCAATAATACAACAATACAATACTACAATACTCAAATGACTATTATTCTATCACAATTATTGAAGCCCATCACCCTGTCTATCATAGAAATCATGAGGCTAACCTAAGAGAAAACAAAAAACAAGATTAGAATTATGAATCCAACCACAATAATTAAACCAAACAACGGTAACTAGTTTATATAACATGGATGATTTAAGCTTTTACTATTTTAAAGATGCAAAATATTCACACCTTCAACATATAGATTGAGCTTCTTTCATATCTGCTGTTGAAATGGGAACAAATTAGAATGTAGAATCACTCACCGGATTCACAGGGACAGAATCTATGGGACTATGAGTCTCATGGTAGGAATGTTATGCAACTCCTGTGAACTAATGCACAAAAGAATGGACAACTATGAGTCCCATAGAAATAGGTAAAAGAATTTCAAAAGCTTTTATCATCTACCATTCAACCTGGCATTATAGCAGTAATTAAAGGTGCTTCTTGGGACGCTAATCCTGGTAGCATTCACTTGTTTATCTAACCGTAATTAAAAGAAATAATATTTCAGGCCATATGAGAGAAAAAACTTCACTTCATAAATTAGGAACAGGAATCACCTCAGAAATAACTTTTTCACATATTTTAGTGGGAAAATATGTGTAGGATGAGCCATTGCATGTCCACAAGAGCTTGGAATTGGGTTAGTTTGCAACCCGAAACAAAGAACAAATACCACAGACGGAAGAGAAGTAATTTCAAGCATGAAAAATAATATTTACAGTCGTGAAATATATAAGTATTGTAGAACCATCTTTAAAAAAAAGTATATAAATACGAAACACGTAAAAAAATTTAATTTTTTAAGAGTGGACCGATATTCTTTTCAAAAGAATTGCACATTCGTGGCTGACCAGCACACATGCAGCACAGTAATAGGTATCCATCTAATTTACCCCCATGGTTTAAATTATTATTTCGTTATTTTTATCTAATTTACAAGTTATAGGTGTCCGTCCACTAGCTTTTCTAGTTTGGCGATTGAAACTCAACACCCAACCACCAAATTTTACGACTTCCATTGCTACAGGAAGAAACTAGGTTTGTAACTGTCAGTAAACGATACAGAAGGATATTATACAAAAGTCTAAAGATGCCCAAAATAACTAAGGTTTCATCCTACCCTAAATTAATGGTGTTTGAAGTTTTGTTCATCTTCCTATTTCCTACTCCCTAACCCTCTGTCAGAGCAATATTAACCTGAAATCTACTATTATATCTGAAAATAATAACTGCCATCCTATTTGGGGGGTAAGTAACTACAAACACCAGTACTGACACATGATCATTCAACCCTCTTCATCGTAATCTTCCTCATCCTCGTCTATTCTTCTACTAAAGTTGGCGAGCTGACTAGGATCAATGGCCATCTTTTCCATGTCAGATAAGGACCAGCCAGGGTATTCCTCCTGTTTCGTTTCCGGAACGGGCTCAGCAGATGAACTGCCGGAGCCAGCAGCTATAGTTTCTAAGTCCCCATTCTCATCCAAGACCACATTCAAGTCAAAATTTCGAATTGGCACTTCTTCAGCTTTACCAGCTAGAATTAGTTCCTTTGAATCCTCGGTTTCAGCCCCATTATTGACCCTCTCAAGGCCTTGATTGTGCTTGGAAATTTTGGGATCATCTTCAAACTTCTCAGAGTGTGCAGCCACCTCCCTCTCCACTGTTTGACTAACCCGCCCACGACCTCTACCTCTGCCCCTACCCCTTCCTCTGCCACTGCTGGTTGAGTGGCCAGACTCCAGCTGCAATAAAGGAAATAATTCATCAAAACATCTTCTATATAAAAAACAGAAGCTGATTAGATAATGCTTGCTGATTAGATATTGTCTTGAAAGGAATCTTCCGAGTTACATACATGGGTATTCTGTTACATTATATATCAAAACAAATTTAAAAAAACTCATCTACTCATATCGTTTGTTTACCAATTCAAAGTTCCAAGACAAACATTTCACAGCCACTTGTGAAGTTGAGGTGGAAAAAAAGATTCTAGAACATCAAACATCCAAGTTGAAACTCGCCTGAACACCTTAACAAATAAGTCATGCATGATAATGTGACAAAGATAGAATAAGATATTGAACACCTCCTTAAATACCAAGAACAAGTTTGACAGTGTTAAACAAAAGTGATGATGAGAATTGGAGTACCAGAGTGTTGGGGCAGCATATCTTACCATCCTACTTCTCTTGGACTCATCATCACTGTCATTTTCGTCATCGTCAGTAACTTTCCTGATGAATCAAAGTATTAAATATTACTCATAAAATAGCTCATTTTTTTCACTCCTGGTCACAAAACAACGTTTTTCCAAACCTTCTTTTGGCAGCAGAGCGATCTTCACCAGCAGCATCAGAACCACCTAGATCGGGAACCTTGCTGACGATATCCCTCAGAAAATCAAAAACATTAAATGTCTGGACACACTGTTTCCTGTAAATATCAATCATATTAGAGCACCTAAGACTTACTACTTAAAAAAAACTAACAAACAGTATCATCTTTCCCCATACCAAGGATGAATCCTATATCCTAACGTGCATGTCATACTTGTGCATATGTGGGGAGAGAGAGAGAGAGTTAACATATAAAACTATTTTCTCTCTAGGTATTTGGAACAGTACAAACAACCATATCATTTGAAATACAACTTACAAAATCCTTGTCTCAAATAATGACAAGTAAAAACATAGGGGTGCAGGAATACAAATTGAAAGATTGGGACAGAGTGTGGCACTCAATGAACTGTAAAAACTTAATCATTCCTATCCCATAGAAGATATTTACAAACTAAATGTTAATTAATGTAATTTCACTCACAAATGCAAAGAATTCATGGTCTTTGCTCCTCTCTTCAAAGTAATTTCATATGTGCGATCACATAGATCTTGCAGAAATAGCTCCAAAGCTTTAGCTGCAAATTACACGACAACAGGTCATAAGTATCATAAACAATACGAAAACCAGAACATTATTTTCATGAAATGAAGAATAAAAAGCCAAAGAAAAAGATAAATGTTGAAGGTGAAAGAAGATCTGTGAACTACTGAATAAAGAATCATTAAAAAAAAGAATTAGAAATAAGAGATATATAAAGGTAAAGAAGTGTTAAGAGTTTAACAAATTACTCACAAACTAGAAGAGGCACAGCCATGGCAATCTTCCCAACATCCTCATCAGCTTGCATAATCTTCTTTATACGAGCCTGTAAAAGAATTATATCAAATCAAATAAAATGATCAGGTCCAAAAATCCACTGCATTGTAACACAATGTAGAGACACGACGCATACTCCATTACTGACGCATCCCAAATGAAGAAAAATAAGGGATACAACTTTTTAAAAAAAAAAAAGTGAAATGGTAAAGCAATCATGATTATGATGAATTAGGAGACCTAGTCCAAGGCCACTTGTCAGCAAAAAGTGGCATGATCAAACTAAACCAAGAGAGTAAATCTACAGCGATAAGGCCCACAATAAGCTCCCTCTTCTCTATTACCAAAATAAAACAAAACATAAAGGACAAAAAAAGAATATCATTTGTGAAGTGCACACAGGTATAATTTAGCAGAGATTCCTGGAATGTACCAAATCCATGTCAAGTCTACCACATAGAAATGCTACTTCTTTTTTTTTTTGATAAGTAAGAGAAAATTATTATTAATCAGCAAATAGGCAAAGCCCGTGTACACAGGAAGTATACATAACACCTAGGGACATAGAAATGCTACTTTTAAACCGTCTAGAAGTTCTATAGATTCAGATTGATGTCATCCTTTGATGTAATCCTTATCAGAAAGATTGATGTCATCCCTGCATGTGGGTTTACTGCTAACACAAAATTAATTAATGAAATCAAGTGGAAACCTTTCCAACTCAGACATATAGTGAAGCACTGTAGAATCAAAAGGTTTTCCACAAGCAGAACCTAAATGACACATAAGACCAGTTCAGATAAGAGGAATAGGAATAACAGTCAACAGAAATTCAATGCAAAAGATATCACAACCTGTAGACTTTCTTTGTATTAAGTCAACGATAGAAAGGAACTCGGATGGCAATGAATTTATGCAAAGTGGAGAAGCGATGGCACATGGTTCTCCTGTTAGTCCAGAAATTTCTCATGTTGGCATGCCCTAAGAACCTAAGAATCCTTAAATATGTCATGTCCATCAAATCAAGAACAAATGCAATGCTTGGAAGCTAATAATCTATTGTATCTATCTCATTAACAAAGGCGAAATATACAATAAAGATAATTTTAAAAAAAATGATGAATTTGTAGAACAGACGATGTATTCGTAAAAATATATATTTCCTTCTTTTTTTTTTTCCATAATCAAATTTAGAGGAGCATCTTTGTCACAAGCAAAAGATGGGAAGACCATTCACATGGTCATCCAATCGGGCTTCATCTAGATTGGATAGGTTTTTAATTTCTCCCACTTGTTGTTCGGATCATTTCCCTATCATGGGCTAACTTTCATGATTTCCTTGTATCTATTTCCACTTCCTAGCTAGGTGTTTTCTCTTGTATACATCCAGTGTATTGGCTACGCCTATTGATATTAATAAACTTTTACAAATTCTAGAGAAGCTGACTGAAGGAGGAGAGTGTTGAAAAGGATGTCTTGATGTCCTCCATTGTCAATTTGCAGTCCTCGAGATTATGAAAAATATTACTAAACAAATATTTATATGAAAACTGAAACAAAAGAAGATTTTTTTTTTTAATAGATAATCAAGAAGTCTTATTCATAAGAGAAGGCAAAACCCAAGTACATAAGAAGTATACATAAGGGAAACAAAAGAATAAATTATCCTAACCTACAGAGGCTGTCCCACTAAAAGAAACCCAAATAAGGAGGCACAAAGAAATTGTATAGGTAGTCACTAATTTTTTTTTATAAGTAGAATATGTAGTCACTAAATTGAGACTAGGAAGTTCCCCATGATATGATATACCCCCACTCGCACTTTTCAAACACTTAAAAGACAACTCCAGCTTCCAAAAGCTTCAGCCATTTGTCCCATCAAATTGCAACCCCAAGAATGATAAGAGTAACTAGACTGCACTTAGCGTGCATCAAAAGGGAGAGGCGGGGACAGGAACTGTAAAGGTCCCATAACCTTTAGCACAGTAAGTTGTTTGCAAAGAATTTCGACTGGCTCCTTTTGGTATCAACAATTCTTAACCTTTAGCACAGTAAATTGTTTGCAAAAAAATTCAAATGGTTCCATTGGTATCAACCATTTTTAAATTCATGGGGACAATTAAGCCGCCCATACACAATAGAGCCATTTACTTCTAGCCCACCGAGTGTCTGGTAATTGTCTCTACTTCCTGTACCTCAATTCTCCTTTTGCCTTTTTAATGAATCTTCAATACGTATCCAGAAAACTTCTCTCTAACCCGTAAGTACTACCATACTGCATGTAACTAAAATGCTATCAGATTCTACTATATGTTGATAATCTTGGAGGACAAAAATAGAAAACCTTTTAGCATGCCACAAATTGACCATAACCTGATGCTAATTAGCTATCTATTAGGAAAAAAACATCTTCTATGTGTTTGTCTCCCTTCCACTCTAGTAATATTGACGAAAACCAGATAAAGAAAGAAAAAACCAAACACGACTAAAAAAAACAGGAAACAAGAGAGGAAGTGGGCTGGGGGGGAGACTTACAGCCGGGAAACGAGTATCGAGCTTCTTCCTCATGCTTCCAAACTTCGTTGACTATTCCCTTAAGATTCCAAAAACGAAAAAGAGAAAACACAGCAAGAGAAAAAGAAAAAAAAGCCCTAAGAGAGAGAGAGAGAGAACTGAATCCCAAGTCTCAGTCCTCCAGTTCAGTTCAGTACTCTGACACAAATATGATAAAATGAAGCAGCAAAAAATTGAACCAGGAATAAGTAGAAGACTAAAGAAGAAGAAGAAGAAGAAGAAGAAAGTCTGTATTTTTATGTAGAAATAGGCTCGGTTTAGGCTTGGGCCTCTCTTCCTCCACCCAAGCCCCACTTTATACGGACCCAAAAAGCTTGCCATGGCGGCAAGATTCGTACACGATGATGATGAAATTAATCACCAGAAATTAAAAATATATTTATATTTATGATGTTTGAATATTGAGATAAGATGTGATGAAATGGAAATATCTCTCTATTCAAATCAGGTCTAAAGATGCTGAGCTTGGTGTGGATTAGTATTATTTATTCAAGTAAAGAAAATGTTTACAATAGTGATAAACTTCTCCGTCTCGATATAAATCTTCATTTTCAATTAAGAGGGATTGCATCCTATAGATATGGGATGACTACCCTAGTTTTGCCGTTCAGAATGACAGCCTACCTAAGCAAAAGGAACCATATCTATAACAATGGAAACCCAAATGGACCCATCAAACCAAATAACAATGGGAACCCAAAAGGAACCAATAAACATCTAATACGTGTCACAAAAAGAAGACAAAAGAACCGAGTCTTGTCATCAATCCACACCTCCAAATCTACAATTATGCAGTGAGTTGACCATGGGTAAACCACCTTCCTATTCTGAACAATCCTTGAATGAGAAAAGATGACTCACTTAATGGGGACAGCAGTATAGAAAAGAACGCTTATTAAATTTGATCATAAGCACCCAACAAATTCGACAAGGGTTGCAATGTAACCCAATATGCTGAAATTTAAATCAAAAGAGCCTTTTCCAATATATTACAAATATCAAATTAAGCTGGACTTCAACTCAAAATAATCTCAAACCAAATTTCCAACTCAATAATACAACAATACAATACTACAATACTCAAATGACTATTATTCTATCACAATTATTGAAGCCCATCACCCTGTCTATCATAGAAATCATGAGGCTAACCTAAGAGAAAACAAAAAACAAGATTAGAATTATGAATCCAACCACAATAATTAAACCAAACAACGGTAACTAGTTTATATAACATGGATGATTTAAGCTTTTACTATTTTAAAGATGCAAAATATTCACACCTTCAACATATAGATTGAGCTTCTTTCATATCTGCTGTTGAAATGGGAACAAATTAGAATGTAGAATCACTCACCGGATTCACAGGGACAGAATCTATGGGACTATGAGTCTCATGGTAGGAATGTTATGCAACTCCTGTGAACTAATGCACAAAAGAATGGACAACTATGAGTCCCATAGAAATAGGTAAAAGAATTTCAAAAGCTTTTATCATCTACCATTCAACCTGGCATTATAGCAGTAATTAAAGGTGCTTCTTGGGACGCTAATCCTGGTAGCATTCACTTGTTTATCTAACCGTAATTAAAAGAAATAATATTTCAGGCCATATGAGAGAAAAAACTTCACTTCATAAATTAGGAACAGGAATCACCTCAGAAATAACTTTTTCACATATTTTAGTGGGAAAATATGTGTAGGATGAGCCATTGCATGTCCACAAGAGCTTGGAATTGGGTTAGTTTGCAACCCGAAACAAAGAACAAATACCACAGACGGAAGAGAAGTAATTTCAAGCATGAAAAATAATATTTACAGTCGTGAAATATATAAGTATTGTAGAACCATCTTTAAAAAAAAGTATATAAATACGAAACACGTAAAAAAATTTAATTTTTTAAGAGTGGACCGATATTCTTTTCAAAAGAATTGCACATTCGTGGCTGACCAGCACACATGCAGCACAGTAATAGGTATCCATCTAATTTACCCCCATGGTTTAAATTATTATTTCGTTATTTTTATCTAATTTACAAGTTATAGGTGTCCGTCCACTAGCTTTTCTAGTTTGGCGATTGAAACTCAACACCCAACCACCAAATTTTACGACTTCCATTGCTACAGGAAGAAACTAGGTTTGTAACTGTCAGTAAACGATACAGAAGGATATTATACAAAAGTCTAAAGATGCCCAAAATAACTAAGGTTTCATCCTACCCTAAATTAATGGTGTTTGAAGTTTTGTTCATCTTCCTATTTCCTACTCCCTAACCCTCTGTCAGAGCAATATTAACCTGAAATCTACTATTATATCTGAAAATAATAACTGCCATCCTATTTGGGGGGTAAGTAACTACAAACACCAGTACTGACACATGATCATTCAACCCTCTTCATCGTAATCTTCCTCATCCTCGACTATTCTTCTACTAAAGTTGGCGAGCTGACTAGGATCAATGGCCATCTTTTCCATGTCAGATAAGGACCAGCCAGGGTATTCCTCCTGTTTCGTTTCCGGAACGGGCTCAGCAGATGAACTGCCGGAGCCAGCAGCTATAGTTTCTAAGTCCCCATTCTCATCCAAGACCACATTCAAGTCAAAATTTCGAATTGGCACTTCTTCAGCTTTACCAGCTAGAATTAGTTCCTTTGAATCCTCGGTTTCAGCCCCATTATTGACCCTCTCAAGGCCTTGATTGTGCTTGGAAATTTTGGGATCATCTTCAAACTTCTCAGAGTGTGCAGCCACCTCCCTCTCCACTGTTTGACTAACCCGCCCACGACCTCTACCTCTGCCCCTACCCCTTCCTCTGCCACTGCTGGTTGAGTGGCCAGACTCCAGCTGCAATAAAGGAAATAATTCATCAAAAAATCTTCTATATAAAAAACAGAAGCTGATTAGATAATGCTTGCTGATTAGATATTGTCTTGAAAGGAATCTTCCGAGTTACATACATGGGTATTCTGTTACATTATATATCAAAACAAATTTAAAAAAACTCATCTACTCATATCGTTTGTTTACCAATTCAAAGTTCCAAGACAAACATTTCACAGCCACTTGTGAAGTTGAGGTGGAAAAAAAGATTCTAGAACATCAAACATCCAAGTTGAAACTCGCCTGAACACCTTAACAAATAAGTCATGCATGATAATGTGACAAAGATAGAATAAGATATTGAACACCTCCTTAAATACCAAGAACAAGTTTGACAGTGTTAAACAAAAGTGATGATGAGAATTGGAGTACCAGAGTGTTGGGGCAGCATATCTTACCATCCTACTTCTCTTGGACTCATCATCACTGTCATTTTCGTCATCGTCAGTAACTTTCCTGATGAATCAAAGTATTAAATATTACTCATAAAATAGCTCATTTTTTTCACTCCTGGTCACAAAACAACGTTTTTCCAAACCTTCTTTTGGCAGCAGAGCAATCTTCACCAGCAGCATCAGAACCACCTAGATCGGGAACCTTGCTGACGATATCCCTCAGAAAATCAAAAACATTAAATGTCTGGACACACTGTTTCCTGTAAATATCAATCATATTAGAGCACCTAAGACTTACTACTTAAAAAAAACTAACAAACAGTATCATCTTTCCCCATACCAAGGATGAATCCTATATCCTAACGTGCATGTCATACTTGTGCATATGTGGGGAGAGAGAGAGAGAGTTAACATATAAAACTATTTTCTCTCTAGGTATTTGGAACAGTACAAACAACCATATCATTTGAAATACAACTTACAAAATCCTTGTCTCAAATAATGACAAGTAAAAACATAGGGGTGCAGGAATACAAATTGAAAGATTGGGACAGAGTGTGGCACTCAATGAACTGTAAAAACTTAATCATTCCTATCCCATAGAAGATATTTACAAACTAAATGTTAATTAATGTAATTTCACTCACAAATGCAAAGAATTCATGGTCTTTGCTCCTCTCTTCAAAGTAATTTCATATGTGCGATCACATAGATCTTGCAGAAATAGCTCCAAAGCTTTAGCTGCAAATTACAAGACAACAGGTCATAAGTATCATAAACAATACGAAAACCAGAACATTATTTTCATGAAATGAAGAATAAAAAGCCAAAGAAAAAGATAAATGTTGAAGGTGAAAGAAGATCTGTGAACTACTGAATAAAGAATCATTAAAAAAAAGAATTAGAAATAAGAGATATATAAAGGTAAAGAAGTGTTAAGAGTTTAACAAATTACTCACAAACTAGAAGAGGCACAGCCATGGCAATCTTCCCAACATCCTCATCAGCTTGCATAATCTTCTTTATACGAGCCTGTAAAAGAATTATATCAAATCAAATAAAATGATCAGGTCCAAAAATCCACTGCATTGTAACACAATGTAGAGACACGACGCATACTCCATTACTGACGCATCCCAAATGAAGAAAAATAAGGGATACAACTTTTTAAAAAAAAAAAAGTGAAATGGTAAAGCAATCATGATTATGATGAATTAGGAGACCTAGTCCAAGGCCACTTGTCAGCAAAAAGTGGCATGATCAAACTAAACCAAGAGAGTAAATCTACAGCGATAAGGCCCACAATAAGCTCCCTCTTCTCTATTACCAAAATAAAACAAAACATAAAGGACAAAAAAAGAATATCATTTGTGAAGTGCACACAGGTATAATTTAGCAGAGATTCCTGGAATGTACCAAATTTTGAAAAATGATAAAAAGAAATTTGAATAAAAAATATTATAAAATAAAAATATGGTAATAATATAGTTTTATAATATTATTTTTATTTAAAAATTTTAAAAAGTTAGAATTATTTTTTATTTTATATTTAAAAGCTTGAAAAAAATTATAATAATTAGTTTAAAAATTTTATTTCTGAATTATGTTTAAAAATAATATAAAATGAGATAAAATATGATTAGACCGATGAAGATTTTGTCTCACCCCACGCCCCAAACCAACCCACCTCTACTCTCAAATATTACTGTTAACCCGACCCGAGCAGAAATTGTTCAGTATCCGATTAGACATTTCAGGCACTTTTTTTTTTTTTTTTTTCACCGTCAATGACTTTCATCCAGTTTCGTAGTGCTTGCATTCTTAACACACGCCAATTCTATAGTAATAGTTCTTGGGGCCGGTTTCTTTACGAGATTTCCCGACGCTTCCTTTTGCCTGTACTCATCAATCTAAATTATCTAATATTTGACTGTCTTTAAGTTGGGCGGCTTAACTATCCGTGTAACTAGAATATTGTAGATCATGTCGGACGTATGTTTAACCAAAGTACTACAGTATACAAGTGTTTAGTCACAATAAGATTTATACAAAAATAAATCTATAAAATGAGTGGTTTAATATGGTATGTTAGATTGTAAAATTATCTTTATCGTAAAATAGATCTAACATATATATCATATGAAGTCTCCTACATCTTGTTATATATTTAATTTTGTGTAATTTCTTTATGTCTCTAACACTTCTTATTTCTCTCTCTCTCTATATATATATATGGACACACACAGATATTGCATGCATGCAGTACATACACTAAATCCAACCCAATGCCATAGCTCTATTTGGATATTGAGTTGAGTTGAAATGAGTTGAGTTTTTTATTAACAGTAGTGAGTTAAGATGGTGGAGTGAGTTTTATGGAGTTCAACTAAGATGAGTTTAGATGTGTTTGGATGTTAAGATAAGTTTATATGTATTTACGAAAAATTACAAAAAGTTGTAGGTCCCGAGTGTAAAAATGTGTTAAGTTGAAAAAGATTATAGGTCTCACGTATAAAGAACTTTTGAGTTTTGAGTTCAGATGAGTTATTTGAGAGTTGGGTATTTAGATGTTAGACTAGTTCCTAGCTAGAAGCTCAAGCGGGTGGACTTAGAGTAGGTTTAGATAATGAGATGATAATTTTTTATTTTAGATGAAAGTTTAAAATATTATTTTGTAATATTATTTTTTTTTAAATTTAAAAAAGTTGAATTGAGATTTGAAAAAGTTGAATTATTTATTATATTTTGTGTATAAATTTTAAAAAATTATAATGATAAGATGAGATGAGATTAACATTTTATGTCTCTTCCTACTTACCAAACCTGATATAATGGTTTTGCAAAGAAACAAAACTAAATTAAAAAATAAATAAATAAATAACTCATTGCTTAATGTAAAAATAATAATAATAATAGGCAAAGAGCAGCTTCGAGGCACGTTATAAGGAACATGCCACAAGCACATATATGGATGCTATTGGACGTGCATGAAGCGTTGATGGCACGTCGGTTGTTCATACTTCATACAATATTGAGTAAAATATACTGTCGTTTTCCAGTTATTGAATATAAGAGTATGCATATATAAGAGAGTAATGTTAGGGACAACTTCTAAATATACGAGTCTTATGCAATTATAAATCCAACCCAATGCCATAACTCCATTTGGATATCGAGTTGATCTGAAATGAGTTGAGTTTTTTATGAATAGTAATGAGTTGAGATGGTAGAGTGAGTTTTATGAAGCTCACCTAAGATGAGTTTAGATGTGTTTAGGTATTAAGATAAGTTTAGATGTATATTTACGAAAACTTACAAAAGGTTGTAGGTCCCGAGTGTAAAAATGTGTTGAGTTGAAAAAGATTATAGGTATCACATGTAAAGAAGTTTTGAGTTTTGAGTTCAAATGAGTTATTTGAGAGTTGGGCATTTAGATGTTAGACTAGTTCTTAGCTAGAAGCTCAAGCGGGTGGACTTAGGGTAGGGTTAGATAGTGAGATGATAATAATTTTTTGTTTTGGATGAAAGTTAAAAATATTATTTTGTAATATTTTTTTTTTATATTTGAAAAAGTTGAATTGGGATTTGAAAAAGTTGAATTATTTATTATATTTTGTGTATAAATTTTAAAAAATTATAATGATAAAATGAGATGAGATCAACATTTTATGTCTCTTCCTACTTACCAAACCTGTCCTAATGATTTTGCAAAGAAACAAAACTAAATTAAAAAAAAAAAACCTCATCTCTTAATGTAAAAAAAATAATAGGCAAAGAGCAGCTTCGAGGCACGTTATAAGGAACATGCCACAAGCACATATATGGATGCTATTGGACGTGCATGAAGCGTTGATGGCACGTCGGTTGTTCATACTTCATACAATATTGAGTAAAATATACTGTCGTTTTCCAGTTATTGAATATAAGAGTATGCATATATAAGAGAGTAATGTTAGGGACAACTTCTAAATATACGAGTCTTATGCAATTATTTTGTTAAAAAAATAGATCCACTAAAAAAAAGTGAATTTTTCTCAACTTTTTATGATGGAGTTCCTTTTTTATATAAAGGGTATGCACGAAGCTTCTACATCTGGGAATATTTTTTTATATCATTATCTTATATTAAAACGCTCGATGAATGATTGATATTGCATTTAGTTTGGTAGATGGCACGAAAAAAAAATTACAAAACTAAGATGCCATGTAAATAGTGAGTTGAGATAAAAGTTAAAATTTGAATAAAATATTGTTAAAATATTATATTTTAATATTATTATTATTTTTTATTTCAAAAAATTGAATTATTTATTATATTTTATGTGAAAATTTGAGAAAGTTATAATTATTAAATTAAATGAATTGAGATCACTTTTTATATCCAAATCGGACATAAACTAAAATTCACAAATTTGATCTACATATCGTTGATATATATATTTCACAAAAAAATTCATAAATGAATAATAATATTGGTATTAATATTGAATAAATATTAACAGTATATATACTTTAAATTAATCCAGTACGTACATCTACCCTTCTTCGTTAATCGTTGATACTTGATTTCAAATTTCAGTTTTTCGAACGTTGGAGCCTTAAGGCGGTAAGAATTACCTGCCTATGATTTCAAATTTCTGGTTTTCGAACGTTGGATCCGTAAGGCGGTAAGAACCTGCCTATATAGGATTAGAACTGATCTCCGCCTCTCGAATACTTCCAGTTTAAGGATTAACAATAACGCTCGTCTTGTTAGCTCTTCATGATCTCCTTTGTTGAAGGTTTCATTCTCTGCGTGCAACACTTTTCGAAATACGTATATGATTCTTATTTTTTGAAGATCTTTCGAGTTTCAAGAACGAAAGTAGGAGAAAGATGATAACGATCATGACAACAGTGGAGGAAAGGAAGATGGAGTTCGGACTTCTCCCACTGAAGAAACGCTGGACTTTTGACGCCAACAACTTTGAGAAGTTCTTGAATACTCTTCCACCCAAGAAACGCTGGAGGCCGTTTGAATGTAATAATATCTCAGCTGCAAACGTCAACAACTACCTGCATGCAGAAGGCCGAGAAGAAGAGTCCAGGAAACCCAAAAGGAAGAGGAAGAAGATGAACTACAATCAACGGATGCTTGATCCACCTGTACCCGACATGCCGGCACAGTTGATGAACAAAATCGTGATGGAGCTGCATGGTTGCGACATAAAGCTCGTGATCCAAAAAGTTTTGACCCCCACCGATTTGGATGAACATCAAGCCCGGCTTTCACTTCCAAATGGAAAAATCAAGGCTGAGTTTCTCACCCAAGAGGAAAGAGATACATTAGGAGAAAGAGAAGCAGATGGGATTCATTGCAGAGGGTTGGAATTGCCATTGATAGAGCCAAGCCTGGCCGTATCAAACATCAACATGAGGAAGTGGAAATTGGGTAAAACCGATGCATACATCTTGAGTTCCCCATGGTTAGAGGTTGCAGTTGCAAACGGGCTACGCGTAAACAGTAGTATACAGCTTTGGTCCTTCAGAGTTGAGAAAAGGCTCCACTTGGCATTGTTTAAGCTGCTAGACAATTAATAGACTTTTCTTGTACTCTTTTTTGTTTCTTAACTGGTTGGAACATACTGTGAAAAAAGTGTTAGAATTTAATTGTATTATAGTTTTAATACAAAGAGATTACCAAAGGCCGCTTTACAGTCCCATGATTTTGCCATCTGATCGGTATTCTGGCGCACTTGGTCGGGTCAATGCCCGCCTTTTCTCGTTAATTAAACACCCTTTTCCCTATCGTCTAGCTGCATTAAATGTGCCATTGGCCTTTTCTCATTGTCAAAAAAAGGCTCTATCATCCCATGTCTTGTACAGAGGCGTCCTCCATTATTCATCATCATTATAATTGGGTGGGATTGCGTAATACCCTTCTTATCCTTCCTTTTTTCTGAGAAATGGGAAGGGTATCACAATTTTATAATAGATAATCAGTCACAAAATTACTTTCCTGTTTCAGAGAAAATGATAGAACTTGTTGAAATGAAAGGATGTCATCTTAAATATTGTAATACTTTCATGGTGGACATTTATAATTCAAAACTTAGTGGACAAGTATAACTTAAACTTCGTCTGTACAATGAGATGAATTGAGATAAAAATTAAAAATTAAATAAAATATTATTATAATATATTTTTTTAATATTACTTTTGTTTTGAAATTTGAAAAAGTTGAATTGTTTATTTTATTTTGTGTGAGAATTTAAAAAAAAAAAAATTGTAATGATTAGATAAATTTTAAGATGAGATGAGATGGGATAGTTATGAAAACAAACGAGATCAAATCAAATTCAAATCTCACTCCAGAATTAATATTGTAGATAATATAGTAGACCTTGCCTTAAAGACATTAGTTATGCATATATATTAGTGCCATCTCCCAACCAAATGAGAGATCGAAAATCATGTCACCTGAGTCAAGATCTGAGTACCCCTCCATATCCTGTCCTACAAGGACTTTTTAAAGGGCAGTAACCGATTTTATGAAAAGAGTTAGGCTCATAAATTTTTTCAGATAAAACCATCTATATTAAATTTTAGCATTCTACGAAGACGCTGGCAACAAATTAAAACAGGTTTTTTAACCATTGCTTGATAGAGTTGAGCTCAATACTTTTAAAGAAAGGAGGGCATCAAACGAAAGAACCTGAGATAGCTTTATCAACATATTCAATTCTACCAGCCAATGATGAACTTTGTTAATTACTACAGAGCACACCAACTCCTAGCCATTATGGTAATGATCATTTCTTGCCAACCATATCTCCCATAAAATGAGCATGGGAGTGACGGATGCAAGAATGGCTTTTTTATCCTTTCTCCTTGATGCCAGCCACCATCTTGATTATCTGTGCTACCATGGAACTTGGAAGTTGCAACATGGAAGAAAACCCATAAATAACGGCAAAATAATCCCAAACAGCAAAATAAATGGTAACAGATTCAATTTGAGGAGTAAGTTCAAAAACAGCACTTTGGGACTATAGAAATACCACAACTTTTAACAACGGAATCTACTGGCACAGCTCCAAAACATAGTTTCCAACCAAAACTGGAAATTTTTGAAGAAATAATAGCATTCCACATCATTTTTGCTAATTGGAACTCAAGATCCATCAAGAGAATTCTGCCAAACCCTTTGATCCAAACCAGATTTCAATGAAACTGGACGACCTAATATTTCTTGTACAAAAGAATAACCTCCAAGCTGATTCAATACTGGAATATTTCAATGTACACCCACATTAAGATCCCTTAGTAAAAGGGAAGGATGAACCACAACATAACTTTTACAGGAAAGAGAACCACCATTCCAATCCTTGAAACCAAAAATTACCAAATACTTCTCTCATCTTCTAAGAACTACAATTAAGAACTAAAGGAACTAATTTATGGATCGATTTCCAGAGAGGAGTGGTAACATCTGGTATTTTGTTGGGAAAGATCACTTTCAGATTTTCAACCCCATTCCTCATTCTTCTATTGGCCAACAAATCTGGCTCCAAAGCAATCCAATTCCTTTAAAGGGTCCTTCATGGGTCACCCACAAAAAAGGACGAAAAAATCGGTTGTATATGCTTATATAACTCTATGGAGAGTATTAACAAATGAGAGAATGTGAATCGGTATGGAGGATAAAACATGTTTTAGCAACAGAAGTCTGCCTCTAGCTGATACACATTTTCCTTTCCACCCAGCTGAGAGCTTCTTGTATGCACGGGACCATCCAAATATGTAATTGGAAAAAATCCCTTCCTTGATCCGGGCAGCTTGAGATGAACTTGGAAAATTAATTTTATGAAGGTTTATTAATTGACCAGATGCTATCTTGAAAAATTACTTTCATCTTGTGCCCCATCTTCCCTTCCTTTCCCTCGCCTAAAGTTAAACTTCACCCTCCATCTCTTTCATATAGGGATAGGACTGGGAGACGCCATATGAGTTAAAGCTCTTTGGAAAAATATAAAACTGAGCTTCCATGCCACCCAATTCCTTTATGACCAGACAGATTTCGAGAGTCTGAAGAAGAAGCAGAAACAGCTCCTCTGAAATAGCAAAAACAAAATCAACAACTGAACTGGGAGAGTCCTCACTTTTTCTATCATTCAATATCCACGAGACTTTCATCTCGTAGCTGATCCAAACACGAAAGCTCCGATCAGTGTGCATTAGGGCTGATCTTCATCAACTAGGTTATGACTAGAACCAGCAGCAAAATTCAAAGCCAAGGCTGAACAGAGCATATACCCCATCAGACCTGGCACTGTGCACTCTGGATATGAAACGACCCAATATGCCTACAAACAAATTTCCAACCCAATAACAAAGGCAAGGACAGATAAATGTAGCGGACTTGCCAAAGCAAGAAATCATAAGCATCCCATCTTTTTATAAAAATAAAAAATAAAAGATGCTAAGAAGCACCTATTTACTTTGCATTAATTAGATGCAAAGAAGTACTTATCGCAGTTGCATATACTTTTTGATAACAGACTGGTTTACTGAAATCAGTTCCACTCTACCTAGCACATTATCATTTACAATAAAGTGAATGTAATCAAACTCCAATTACCTCTCAAAAAGTCCGACATAAACCAAACTCTAAAACCAGTTCTAATTCACCCACTTCATTTACAAGCCTTAATGGTATGCCAAGTGAACTTGACAAGGAAAGCAATCAAAAGTCTTAATAATTAAAAGGCCATCCAGGGTAACTCATGTCATCATTCTGTTCGTGAGTGGCTGAAGTGTTTCTTCCACTATCTTCAGCATGATGACGATTGCTCGAATTTGATGAGCGGAAAGGCCACGTAAACGACCATGGATTCCTCCTTCCCGGATTCTGCGAACTATTCTCCATACCACCAGAGCTACCATAGTTGCTGCTGCTGCTGCTGCTGCTATTGTTCCCTCCACTACTTCGACGAACACGAGGACAATCAGTACCTTGAGCAGGCATTTCAAGGCGACAAACAGGGCATGAATTGTGCTGAGCCAACCAAGGAACTATGCAATCAGAGTGGTAAATATGGTTACATGGCATCTGTCTTGCTTCAGTGCCCAACTCAAATCTTTCCTTACAGACTGGACAGTGTGAGTCAGTGCGCATATGCGCTTGTGTAATCTTGATACTGGGCATTGAATCAATTAAGGAACGAGGTGCTGGGGGTGGGCCCCGTCGATCATTCATCGAAAGCTGTTCAATTAGTTCTTCAAACCCTTGGCCAATAAAGTAGTCACTAATATCAGCATCCCTAGGTCCACTTCCTGTACCACCATTAGAGAAGGCTAAACCAGGAGTACGATTGAAAATAAAATCAGGATCAAGCCCATTGAGAAACGTCCAACTCTGTTCAGGAACCAAACCAGACCTCACTCTAACATCAAAGTTAGGATTTCTTCCAGCCATTCTCTGCCTCATGAAAGCATCAACACAATCCACTAAATCAAGTCTTTGGTTGGGACTTCTGCGTGTCATTAGAGCATACAGAAGGTCCATTATATCAGGTGCTTGACGATAATGATCTCCTGAAATAGGTGTAGAGACATCTTCTGGTGCCATGTCCTGCATCTCACTGAGTTCTTGAATAAAGCCTCTATCACAGTAAGGGCAAACAACTTCTCCCACTTCCAGCCTGAATCGCACCCCACATTGGTAGCACCAGTGTGTGTATGCAGTACTTGACATCTCTTTTGAATAAATTGTAAAATAAAAAACTTTGTCAGGCCTCGGTGCCCCCGGCAATAGAAGGTCAACAACAACCTACTAACAAAAAGAGAAAAAGAAATAAACCTATTAAAATGTCTTTTAACTTGTCAAAAACATAAAAACATAAACCTAAGAGTTAAGCTATATACTATGATCACATTCTACTCTCATCCTATTGTGCTGATGTGACACTGTCCAACGGCTCTTGGATCAGCTCTTGTTTAAAAAGATAATAATTCAATATCTGATAGGCAGTGCTACCTCAGCACAATGGGATGAAAGTATAGTTCTTCGGATTCCTCCATATTCAAAACTAACAGAAGCCAAGAAAAAACTGGGATTTTTATGTCACGATCCACAACCATTTCTCCATCTCCACAACAGGTCATAAATCTAAAAAACGATCTATACAAATCATGCCCGAAAATATCAATTCGATTCATATTGCTGGTCACACATACTCAGTCAATAGGTCAGAACCCATACTCAGTCAATAGTTCAGAACCCATGACCCTCTTCCCCTTTATTAGGCTGGAGAGAGAGCACTATTTGAGTCGGGGCTGAATGACAATATATCAAGAGCAATTGATAACTTGAATAATACATGATATTAAAAGCAAGCATACGTAGGGTTCAAAGCAATATTAACAAGCAGAACCAAAAACAAATAATAAAAAAATGCAAATAATCCAATAATATCAAGTAAAACTGCTACTTAAATTCTATTACATCCATCCATCTCCTAGGTACCCTATCAAAGCGAATAGCTTCATTGGAAATTATTCCCAAAAAACATGCACAGGCGTGGAGAGTTTCCCTTTTAAGTACTTACAGGACTAAGACAAAGATCCAAAAGATTCAACGAAGAAAGATAAAAGTAAGAAGGAAAGAAATAGAACCCAATTTATGTGATGCCACAGATACTACGATCTTTATCAATATCTCTAGCACAAAGCAGCAGTTCCATTCCTTACATATATCAAAATAAATAAAAACCCTGACTTTCATTTCAAATCCGCCAGAAAATACTCAAGAGACACTGTAAAAAAGTAAATCTGACAAAACGAAACCAGTTACGATGCCAAAAAATTGCTATAATGAACCAGACCGAAGACACAAATCCACAAATACAAGAGCACAGTCACTATTATCAACCATCAAACAAAATAACTGCAATAAATTCCCGAAAAAAAAAAACAATTTCTACAGAGCGAAGAGATGAAAAGGGTACAAACCGGAAACGAACGAGAAAAGGAGATGAAAAGAACTGAGTTCCGGGTGGGATTATTTATAAATCCCACTTATGTATGATTACAGCTACAAGAGAAAAGTAAGAGGAGGAGACTGAATCCGGGCTGCCTCTTTCTGCGAAAGATGGGTGCATTTTACATAGCTTAGTGGTTGGAAAGATAATCTGTGGGACATTCAATCCCTACTCCCATGAATAAAACAAAAACAAAAGCATTGTTAAATAATTCTGTACCTCGTTGAAAGTAAATTTCTAGAACCTACCGACAAAAAAAAAAAAAAATCTCAAATATAAATAAATAATCAAAAAGTAATTTATTTAAGCACTTCATTAATATAATATTTATACTTTTTCTATTAATATAAAATAATTAATTTAATTAATTACATCAATAAAATATATAAATAATATATAAAAATGACTATATATAATAAAATTTATAAATAAATAAATAATGCTAGTATATTCTCACATTTTGTCATGTCATTTTGACTGTTTATGTATTTAATTTTTTTTAAAAAAAATTAACTTATTAATTAAGGAAGTGACTATTGATATCTTAGTATTTTTTTATTTTTTACAAATGCTTGAACATGTTTAAAAAATACTTGACATTAAAAAAGTACATATATATATATATATATATATATATAATTTACATCAGGAGCCAAACTAGACAAATTGAAAAGGTATAGTAACACTATCCTAAATAAATAGTAAAAGATGAATAAAAAATAAATAATGAATTATTTTAGCATATAAATAATGAAGTTGGATGAATACTTTTAATTTCTTTTAACTCTCAATTTTATTATTTTTATGGAAGAATTTGAATTTTGTTAATATAGTTTATCTCCTTTGAATGCCAGTAATGATTGCCTATATTTTTTTATATCCAGCTGTGAATGTCTCCAAATATCCTCTAAAGATATCATCCATACTCTGAATATATTGTATATTCCTTTTTATTTGAAAAATTCTTTTATTTTTTTTAATATATTAGAATTATTTTCATTAGCCACTTAGTTTGCATTTTGCAACTCATATATGTTTTAAAAAAATAAATTCATTTTAATTAGTGTTTTTAATTTCATGATACGCTGTGATATGATGAAATATCGCGTCACCCGTACTTCATGAATATTGAATGCCTAATAATTATATATATATATTGATAATTAATAGATTTTTAAAATCATATAATGCAAGCATAAATTGACCATTATTATTACTTCCTTTTTTTTCTTATACAATTAAAGTATTAAATTATGGCACATCACTTTGTAATATGAGTTGCCATATGGTTTCTAAACCTTTTTTTTTATTTATATTTTAAATCAACGAAATATTTTTTTAAAATTTAAATAATTTATGTCAATCCGAATTAAGCGTAGGCTAGCATGAGATAAGGATTCAATTCAAATTTATCAGTTGTTTATTTTGACTTCTCATATAAAATATAATAAATAATTCAACGTTTTCAAATTCTAATTCAACGTTTTTAAATTCTAATTCAACTTTTTCAAATTTTAAAATATTATTATTATTAAAAAATAATATTTTATTCAACTTTCATCTTTCATCTAAAATTATCTCATCTTATCTCATCTCTAAATCCAAACTAAACCTAAATTAATAACTACATGACATATCAATTTTGAAATGAATGGAAGGAAGTTTCCCATTGTTGCCCAAATGACTAACACAAAAGGGGGGTGAATTGAGTTGTATTTAAAAAAATAACGATTATAAATCAAATATATAATATAAAATATAAACAAAATATGAAACAACAATAAATATACAAAGTAAGGGTAAGAGAGAAGCAAACTCAGTATGTTAACGAGGTTCGGCCCCACTGCCTACGTTCTCGCCTCAAGCTACCCCTTGAGGATCCCCGAATTCACTATTCAATCTCCTTCAGGTGGAGATAGAAACCTATTACACCTTTGAACAACACCGCTACAAAGGATCCGTGTAGAACACCATCTACATTTGCAATCACCTTACACGTGGTGATTCAACGATTCCCTGTGTAGAACACTTTCTACACGCACAAGGGTTGTACACACCCTTTTACTGATACAAAAATTGATAGTGGGTAGGATATCAGAAAACACTCCTCAATGAGTGAAATAAGAACAATACAGCACAACCTATATCTCTCAAAATGAACAAGGGTTAAGGCTCAATGCTTAGAGAAGAGAGAATGAAAGCTTTGAATGAGAGTTGTATGCTCTTGGTGTTGTGAATGTGAAGCTCTCAAATGATCTATTTATAGGCATATGAGACTTCATATTCAAATTTAAAAAGATTCACATGTCAAAGACATCATCATTCATTTTTCAAAAATTTAAACCTAATTTTTTTACTTTTTGCATATGACAAAAGGAGCACACTTTGCTTTTCAAAAATTTCAAACCTAATCTTTTACTTTTTGCATATGACAAAAGGAGCACACTTTACTTTTCAAATTTTTCAAACAAAGACATCTTCCTTTTGCATAAGTCAAGAAAAGTATCAATCACTTTTGAAATTATTCAAATAAAACATGCACATGTGAAAGATGACAATCAATCATCTTTAATATTTTCAAAGTTCAAACCTTTAATCATGGCATGCACATGTGAAATATAACAATCAATTATCTTTCAAAATATTCAAATTTAATTTTCAAAAATATTCATGCACATATGGAAAATGTATTTTAATGCTTTATGATAAAATATTAATTTTGAGCTTTAATCCTAATTTCGAATTTTAAGAGATTTACAACATTACTCTATGACTTTCATGTGAGCTTGTTCCCTTCTTGCTCATGCTTGGTTTCTTGATGTGCTTGACTCCATTGTGTAGATAACTTGAGCTTGAAACTCTTTTATTCTTTGAATTCATTTGTTATCATCAAAATCCATGTGTAAATATATAATTACACAAAACTTGAAACCTTAGGTTCAACACCCTTAAACAATTTGGAGGAAAACTCATCTTATTCCTTATGTGGCACTGCGTGATTGTTGAATAACTAAAATAGGATAAATAACTTTTCAATATATGATGTCATAAATTAATTCTTTGCTATATGATGTATTTTTTTACAGAGTTTTTTATGATAAATACATCCCACAACTACAAAATCTCAAAATAAAATAAAAGTCATATATGATAATTGCAATCGTGAGTACATAAGTGCCGTATAATTATTATAAAAAAAGTGAATAAATACAAGATTTATATAAAAAAATTAATTTTTTAATAGTAAACTTTACTCTTTTTTAAAACAATTGTATACTATATGTACTATCATTACTCATATATCATAGACGATCACATTATTTATAAGAATTCTAGAGGGGTTTGTCATTATTCTATTTTCAATGAAGCCAAGGTAACAACTTTTTTTTTTTTTTTCATTTGACTTTAATTGACAATTAATAAAAGAGTTCTTCTAGGTACAAGCAGTTCGCGTACCGACTGTGCACCAAAAGATGATATGGCAAGGGGCATTTGTGTAATTGTTCAACAAAAAGAAATACATGTCTGTCGTTTTCATTCCAACAGAAGAACGGAGAAGCATCTTCATACGAACACAGGAAGAAGAAAGAAGTGCCCTCCGTCTCCCCTCCCCCAAATTCCATCTCGCCCCTTATTTTCACCATTTTCATCTCCGTTGCAGATTGGCCGATCTTCTCCGCGACCCACCTCCTAAGCAAGCCTCTCATGGTGGATAATAATTAATTTTGGATGCAAGCTGCTCATTTTCAGTAATTATTACGAGTTTTCTGCATTTATAAGATGATTGTAATTGCTTCCCTTCATAGCAGGTGTCTTGGTAGCCAAAAGAGCTGAGAGAAGGAAGAATTGATGACATAGTCAACAGGCCAAGTCCCTATAATCCCATTCACAATCGAAATGGATTAGGAGCAAATAATGGTTAAAGTTGAAAAAACAGGACATTGAAAGACAGTAGGATTGACTAAAAGTCTTGTGGTAGTAGCTGGTTTGGATCTTGTCCAAGATTGGCAATTGGCTTATGTCTAAGGGCTCAAAGAATCTTGCCACAACGTGAAGCTTCTTTATTGGAAGTAGGCCACCATCGGGTTCTACTTCTTACCAAATAATGACCATTTCTACTGTCTCATGGAGTAGATAAACATCTTCGTGAATTCTAACTATTAAATAGACTACTTAACCTCACCTATAGCAGCCATACCCATACGTAACAGAAGCTTGACATTTCACTTGGGGTTTGTATTCTTTTTTTTTTTCCCCCTTTTGCAGTTACGGTGTGTAGTTTTTTGATTGTGTAGTATTACTTCTTACTTTATTGCCAATCTCAGTGATAATTTGAGAGTTCTGCAACTCTTGGGATCAATTGTTCTTGGTCTGGAGATTACTGATCTTGGGTGGCAGTAGACTAACCTCTCAGCCATTTCCACACCGGAAACACAGATGTCTCTATTCATGAAACTTCAGAAAAATTAAATATTCAGAAGCAGTTGCTTATAGAAAATGATATTGGGAGGATTTATAGAAGTGGAAAAGAGTATTAGATGTGGATCTTCAAGTGCCAAATTTGGATCGGAGGGTGGGTCGACCTTTGTGGTCAAAGGCACCATCGATGGTGTCTAATAGAAGTGGAGAGCTGATGGTGGGAGATGTCGTGAAGACTATCGACACGGATAATTCGAGAGATCATGGCCATGCGTCGCCTGCAGGACCATCCCAACATCCTCAAAATCCTTGAGGTATTGGTCACCCAGACCAAGATCTATCTCATCGTGGAGCTCGCTGTGGAAGGTGAGCTTTTCTCCAACATCTCAGCGCTACATTTCTGCCACCAAGATGGCGTTGCCCACCACGGTGTAGCACTCCATGCGGTACCCTGGCTACGACAGTTCCAAAGCCGGTCTTGCGGGGTCATCCTCTTAGTGTTACTTGTAGTCGATTGGAGAAGAAGAAAAAGGGGAACTTGGTGAAGAAGGGAAGGGGAGGTTGGGCTTGGGGAATGAAAGAGAAGGCGAGATTAATTCTACACCAAAACGCAGCGTTTTTGTTTTGCCAGCTCACATTTGGTGCGCAACGGTGCGCAATATGCTTGCATTTAGACTTTTCTTTAATAAAATCATGGACACGTCATGCCTATCGATATCTCGTTTGCGTGCGAAGGCAAGCTTTCGGTGAATTCATAATTTTCATGCAAATTTATGATTTTAGAATTTATAGTATTTTAAAGGACTTAAATTTGAAAGCACGTTTTAAAGTAATAAAATGTTGATCTCATTAAATATGATTTAAATTTTGTCTCATAAATTATCATAGAAAATCTAGTGGATCCTCCTGAAATAACATGCGTCTATTCTAGATATTAATCACAAATTAAATAGAAAATTAAAAAAATTAAAAAAAAGGCATGGGAAGTAATTAGTAGGGAAATTAATAAATAAAATTCCCACTTAAAAAAGGGGAAACAAAAGTCTGAAAATTTAAATCCATAAAAACGATTTTTAAAATTGGAGGAAAATAACTAATTTGATATGGTGTGATTGCATTTGGGGTGAAATACAATTGCATTATCCTACATCATAAATAGACACATCAAATGGATCCGACAACATTTATTGCTGCTCATATAAATGAGCAATAAATAATGTAAGCCCCCACCTTACACATCCATCTCTATTCTACTTGAGACAATCTAATTCGAACAAAAACTTGAGGGGATTGTGATTTCAAAATAAATTATCATCTCAACTCCTAGATGTTAGTTCAAGTGGTAAAAATTTTGGGTTTGAGACGTAAACAATCTTTAAGAGTCATCAAATTGAGAAATTTTCTCCTTAAATTATCCAAAGTACATTTGTAGAAAACTCCTTATCGAGAACCTATGCACCTCTGGAATTAGTCAAGACATTGTTTCTAGACACCTAGTACCAATAAAACAAAAAAATTATCATCTCACTATCCTACTTTATAAGTAGTTGGTAATAAAAGAATAATCATCAACTGGCTGATGCAATGGCTAGATTCTTTTAAGTCAAGATTGTTTAATCGCAAGTGGTATATTCCATGATGTACACAAATCTACGGTTGAATATTTCAAAGATTTCAAACTCAAATTCTGGTAAGAATTGTTTTCTATCTTAGTTTTTGTCATATTTTATATTGATATCTTCTTTTAAGTGATCGATCTATAAAATTATTTAAAATATGTCGTATCAACACCTAACTCTACAAGAAATATAGGGCAGAAATGTTAAAAATTAAACCATATAATATTGTTGATAAAGAATATCTATGTTCAACTTGAAAAAGGATGTAAATGGTTTGAGTCACTCGGCAATATAAACATGATACCGATCTTCGATCTTATCATGTGCCATACCACAACATTTCACATACACTAAAATGCAAGATGAGTCGCTTGAGTTACATGCGATGCAATCATGAGTCCAAGACTTCAAACCACACGTCTCTTTCTATCGGCTATGGCTTCCCCAACTAATCGATCCACTTGTTAGATCAAAGCAAACGACTTTTTGGTGGTTCCCTTCTTTAATAAAGGAACACGAACATGTAGCTCACTCACTGTCCTCTTTTTCTCTTTTGAGCATTAGGTTCGTTGTAACGAGACTTTTTTTTTTGGTGAAGGACAGTCCTCTTGTATGTCTAATTTGATTTGAATGCATTATTGATCGAAAAATAAATAAGTAATATAAAATCTAGCAATCAAATTTCGTTGTAAGAAATTTAGATCCCGGTTTGATATTCAACTCAGTTGACATGAATTAAATTTTTTATAAATAGTAATGAATTGAGATATTAGAATGAAAGATGAGTTTAAATGTGTTTAGATGTTAAGATAAAATTTTTATATATTTATAAAAAATTAAAAAAAGATTATAGATCTCACGTGTAAAAAGATTTTGAGTTAAAATAAATTTTATAACTTAAAAATTAAGTATTTGAATGTTAGACGTAACTTTAAATCAGACTGAACTGTTCAGTCCAAGTTCCAATTGGGTATTTGCGTGCCAAAATCGTCCATGAATTTTCTTGTTCATCTACTTTCAATGCCTTACCAAACATGTTTGGGTTGGAGAATATGGCATGGAGCTGGCAGAAAGGATGAGCTCAGAGAGTGAAGAAAATTGTAGCATAAGGACTAAGATCTTCAGTATTTTGACTAAATTTTTACAATTCGGGAAAATATAAACATAATCTATAAACCCAAAAATTATACTAAATCCTGCCTATAGACAATGAGGAGACATATTGTCTAATATTGTTTTATATCAATAGACAGCATTCGCATTAGAAAATTATAGAAAACCATGATCCTGCATATTGCATACGTGAGAACCAGACGAGTATAATCCTTCAGTATTTTTATGTCAATATTTTTTCTTCCTCCAGAAGCTTTTCTTTTCCTAATTAACATACGGATTCTAGCTCAACCCAATATTCGTATGCGAACAAAGGATTCTATTAGAATATTGTTCGGTAGGGAGGATGACCAAGTAGAATCAAATGTTCATCTCACAATTCTAGAGAACAAAACCACAACCAAAGCACAAGGCTAAAGAAAACAGTAAAAGAGGATGACAAATGACCAAAAAATAAATAGCCGAAAGACTTGGGTACCGCTGCAGTCTGGTAAGAAGGATCTCAGATTTTGTTGAAGGCAACAATGTCACAGCTTTGGATAAATTCATTGCAGGGTTCCGCTGTAAGACGGTCCTCAATTAGGTCATCCACAGATACAAGGTCATCCACAATTGTAAGCATGATGTGCAGCTTCTTTATCCCATAGCCGACTGGAACCAATTTTGCTGTAACAAATCACATGAAATGGTATTCCGGTAAGAAAATTGTTTGAAACTGTTACGTACACATCTTTATATAGAAAAACAAGGATTTTTTTTTTTTTTTGACACAATTGTACAAATGCAAATGTATTTCATCCGGTTAATCCCTGGACCCGTGTAAGAAGAAACAAGAAATTATATCAATAAAGAACTAAACCGTACATGCACCCCAAAAGAGACCAGGCATCTCAATACTACGAACAGCCTCTTCCAGCTTCTTCATGTCAGTCTCATCGTCCCAAGGCTTCACATCCATAAGGACAGATGATTTCCCACCTACAATGATTATAGGTTAAAAGATTAAATGAATAGACATAAGAAACACTAATTAGTCTTGGCAGGCAATTTGTTTCAAGCCAAAAGAAGTGACAGCCGTTAAGACGGGCAAAAGTCGCAACTATGCTCAATAACGTGAAGATGCAATCCTTAAGATGATTTGTGGGAGACATGATAAACTACAAGCAGAAAACAAAGCATTTTTTATCTAACACGTTCCTTTCGACAAGCACTTCATGTAAATTAGATTTTTCTTTTTTTGATAAGTAAAATATTATATGTATCAATAAAAATAACCAAGTACACTGGACGTATACAAGAAAATATCTAGTCTATAGTAGAGAGCTCCTAATGACCCAAAAAGCCCGAGAAAAACTACCCAAAATACACCAAGCCCGAATTGGAATGGAACACACCTCCCCAACCTCTCCCTTGTTTTCCATAAAACTAATACTCTACCCAAAACTTTCTCCTTGGGACCATCTTTCACAATGCCCTCTATTTAGTCTTCCCTCGACTTGAGCTATCGCAGTTGATTGTCCAAAAAAGACGCTTTAACTCCCTATTTTTTTTAATTCGGTTTCACGCGCATGGCTCGCCTCAATTGCAGTGAGCAGTGCTTTAAATTGGTCTTCACATCCTCCATGTGAAATCCCCACGATATGCTGAATCTCGTAAACTTTATTCAGAACCCAATCCGATGGTGAATCCGCTATATTGTTTATCGTTAAATTAGATTTTTATTTTGCAATAACTTCATGTAAATTAGATAAGTTGACAATAAAAGCTTACTCTCTTTCTTTTTGGACGATGCCTTCTTAGCTGCCTCCCTCTCCTCTGCTGCCTTCTTTTCCTCCTCTGTTTCATCACCAAAGAGGTCAATGTCATCATCATCTTCAGCAGGAGCAGCCTGAAAATTTAGTATGTGAATGAGGAATGTTCTGATTAATTTTAAATAGCATCGGCATTATAAACTTCAAGTAAGACGCTGCTGTTTTCAACATCAACTAAATTAGCAAAACAAGTCACTTTTATGGAATCAGATGACATATGCTATCTAATAATTTGTGACATCCACAGAAAAACAGCACGTGAATAGAATGCATAGAAAGAAAACAAAAGCTCATAGGTACACCTTAACTTCCTCGGTAGGAGCAGCTTCAACTGGAGAGGCCTTGCCACTCACTCTCACCCCAACAGCTTTGCCAGGGAAGCTACCAATAACAAATTCCCAACACAAAACAAATCAAAATACAAGAATTGCAAATAAATAAGTAAATTTGCCAAAACACAGAATGGTATTTTAAAAGTAAATGACAGTGAAGTACAAAGCCAGGAGTGAGAGAATGAATCGAACCTGGCAGCAAGCTGGGCCGAAACAGCATCGTACCACTTGCTGGCATTGGGAAAGGAGTTTCCGGGCTTCTCCAAAACGGCTGCGTATACCTTTATGTCATCCCTCGTAAGCCCATCCCTGTAAACCCAACGGTCAATATCATCAAATATAGCCTTTTAACAGTCTCGATTAGATGAACGAATGAAAAAGAATTCAAACGGAAATCAGAAGAAGGGATTGATACCCAGAAATATATGTTTTTCCGGAAAGAAACTCATCAAGAGATTTGAGGCCCGACTCGGTGTGGAGATCTGAGAAGGTGATAGCCATTGAATTCGATTTTGATCTAAGAAGAATTGAGTGAGTGGGAGAGAGTGGACTTGAAGCTTAAAAGGGCGAGAAGGGAGGCCGAACTCCAGTAACACCGAGCGAAGAAAAACGGATCGTGTCCATACGAATGGTATTTATAGTCTTAATATTATGCGCAAACCCTAAAGGATATTCCCTTTCTATTTTTGCTTTTTTCCCAAGCTCTAAACTTCTATTCTGTTTTCCCCAACTCTTTTTTTTTTCTCCAAATATTATTTATAAAAGAATGTTATTTATTATCTTAATTATCATTATTCTTTTATTATTATATAATATGTAATATTAGATAATAAATTCATAAGTAAAATATAATAAATACTCTCTGATAATCTAATATCATATCATGAGATGATAAAAAAAAAATGATGATAAATAGATTTTTTTATTTATATTGTTGCTCCTTTGAAGAAAGAGATTTCCTACTCATCATTCTACATACCAGACATCATATTTATTTTTATTTTATTTTATTTTTTTAATTTTATTTTTCTTTAATTAATTGAGTTCTATTACTTTTCATCTATATATCACATATTTGATAAGATAAAAATATAATAAAAAAATTATGTACATGTGGAATACAGATGAGGAATATAATTTTTTAAAATAATAAAATTTTACATTTTCATCCATTCTATTGAGATATTATTATTTATAAAATTTTAAGTTTTATAGAAAGAATTAAAAAAATAATTGACCAGTCAATAAAAAGTACCAGATCAATGACAAGGAACAGTGAAGAAATAGAGACGAGATAAACCTTTCATAAGTTTTTGGGTAAATGGATCCATTACTTAAAAGTATGTTTAAATATAAAATAATGAATTTGTGACTTGTGTAATATTTATCATTTAAATTATTTATTTCAAAACAAAAAGAAAAATATCTCCATCGTGGCCATCGACTTTGATCTCCAACGATTTCCGGCAATACTCCACAACGAATACTCACATCGCTAAGGGAGATGATTGGAGTTGGTACTTGCTATCCTTTATAAGCTGATAGGCTCCACCAAGCCTTCCCATTTAGGTCATTTTGAAGGATGTGTGTAGATTTATGGATGTTTTGTGAATAATAATTGGAGGGACCATTCTAACCAAAGGGTCCTAGAATGTATAAGAAGGTCCATAGTACAAGAAAAACTAAGAAGCCTAGAAATGGACCCAAGAGCCATAAAGGGATAGTCAAGAAGAGTTAGAAGAGAGATATGCATGGCGTCACCTTTAATGAAAGGATAGAAACAGCAAGAAGTGACGCGATTATTCAAAATCCTAAGTGGTAATCCGTTCCGATAAATCCTGAACGAGATATGTACAACAAACGAACCTATATATACATGTAATCTTTGATAATTAAGGATGATTCGAATACAATGTCCTCTTAACTGACTTAAGCATCGGAGTGTTTGCAGGAGGAGCACCCTACAGGTTAAACCAACAAATTACGGTCGCATTGTGGAAGATTGAAAGTGAGACACGTCCCTAACATTTGGCGTCGTTTGTGGGATCTTGATTCAGCGTGATTCTCACATGCCAATTGTAACACGTTCAGTAGCAAGCCGAACGATGGACGCCGTACCATCATCTGTTGAAGCACGACTAGCAATAGTAGTGAAAAAATTGAAACAGGCTCTGAGGCCATGGGAATCTTACAAAAGGAGAACGTTCGACTTAAGATAGAAGAACGCCAATTCCCATAATGCCTATGTGCCCACTCACAGTGAGCAAGGAGAAGATAAGGCCCATTGCAGGACCAAAAAGCATACTGAACGAGCAAAGAAAGAAAGAATGCATGACGAATTGAAGGAGTTGGCGGGAAAGTATGAAGAGATGGCAAAAAAGATGGGCGGTTCTTCCTCGATGGAAAGTCTACTACACCAAATAGATCTGCCGTACATCACAAGTATTATGGCTGTGCCGCTCCTGCCGAAATTTAAAGTTCCCCAAATAGATATGTACGATAGGTCCAAGGACCCGGTAGATCATCTGGAAAACTTTAAAGCTCATATCAAGCTCCACGATTTCCAAGGGGAGATTGCGTGCCGGTCGTTCCCTCTGACCCTAAAAGGGACTGCTAGGGGATGGTTCGGGACCCTCAAACCGAAGTCAATAGATAGCTTTGAGGAACTGGCAAAGCAGTTCTTAACCCAGTTCATGCCTAGCCAGAGACTTCGGCACCCACCCGCCTACCTATTAACGATTAAGCAAAAGGAGGATGAGAAATTAAAGGCCTACTTGGCTCGTTTCAACAAAGAACGCTTAACAACGACTGACTAAGATGAGAAAATCACTCTGGCCACCCTCTTAGGAGGGGTATGGCCGCGCAGTCCTTTCATGGCGGAGTTGGCCCGAAGGACTCCTTCCACCCTCAAAGAGTTCATAGACAGGGCGGATGATTTTGTCAATGCAGAAGATACTTTACAAGCGTTGGTGGACCCTTGTAAAGAAGATGCCAAGATTGAGCAGAGAAACAAGCAGGCTAATAAGAAGAGTAAGTCAAGTAGGCGAGAAAGAGCAAGAGAAGGGTAGTCGGATCGCAACCTCAGATTGGTGCACAATAATTTAAGCGTACGAGAAGAAGAGAGAGAAAAGGAAAGTTGCCGCCCTATCAAAACAGACGATCGGTATTGCAAGTATCATCAGACGAGCTCGCATTGGACTGAGGATTGCACGACCATGAGAAAGAGAGTTGCTGAGTTAGCAGGAACCGGCGAGTTGGAGCGAATGGTGGCGGAGCGGTCAAAGCCTAGAAGGCATCAGGAGACTACGCAAGGAACAAGGCGGAGTTTCAATCTAGAAAGGAGGCGTCACTTCAATGACCGCCAAGATAAGGGGGTGAGATCACCCCTAGAGGTGATAGGACAGGGCGCCCATAGGAGAAATAAAGACTATAGTAGGAGGTTTTGCTGGAGGTGGTATCTCCACATCCAGTCGAAAGGCGTATGCACTAAAGGCAAGATATGAAGAGGTATTCGTGGCGGATAGAGCACCCAAACAACCAAAGCTTAGTAATGAGCGAATGGTGATATCCTTTAAAGAGGCGGATAGGGAAGGAGTCCTGTATCCACATGACAATGCTCTAGTGATAACCCTTGTAATAGCCAATTATACAACCAGGTGGGTGCTAGTAGATAATGGGAGCTCGACTGATATATTGTTCTGGGAAGCGTTTGTCAAAATGGGGATTGATGCTAGCAAACTGAGGCTCTCCCATACACCATTAAAAGGTTTCTCAGGGGATACTATTCAGCTCATAGGAGTAATCACGCTTCCTGTAATTGCAGGAACTGGGACATGGACGGCAACCATCATGACCGATTTCTTGGTAGTAAAAGCTCCTTTCTCTTACAATGCTATATTGGGAAGACCGACACTCAACCATTTGAGGGCGGTAACATCCACCTACCATCTCAAGATGAAGTTTCCAACAAATAGCAGCGTGGGAGAGGCAAGAGGCGAGCAGGCCCTAACTCGAAAGTGTTATGTGCAAGAATTAAGAAAAGTCAAGAAGGAAGTCTGCATGGTGGCAGGACAAGATGGGGCCTTGCCGCCCCTCCCACCACTGGTAGTGGCAACTTACGAAAGAGACATAGAAGCCAGAGATGACCGGGGTCAGCAATATGCAGAAGGCAACGAACCTCTAGAACTCGTGACATTATACGCTGACCGCCTTGGGACTACTACCCATATCAGGACACAAGTCTCGCCAGCATATAGAGAAGCCCTGATACAATTATTGGTGGAACACAGAGATATCTTCGCGTGGAGCCATGAAGAGATGCATGAAGAGATGCCTGGTATAGACAACAAGGTCATCGAGCACTACTTAGGCGTATACCCAACACATAAGGCAGTGCGATAGAAGAGGAGATCGTTCAGCGCGAAAAAGTACGCCACTATTAGTGAAGAAGTTGAAAGATTGCTCACAGCAAGCTTCATCAGAGAAGCCCACTACCCGGAATGGTTAACCAACGTTGTCATGGTGAAGAAGGCAAATGGGAAATGGAGAATGTGCGTAGATTTCATAGATTTAAACAAAGCTTATCTGAAAGATAGCTTCCATTTACTACGCATCGATGTCATTGTAGATGCTACGGTGGGGCATCATATGTTGAGCTTTATGGATGCGTATTCAGGATACAATCAGATACGGATGAATGTAGCAGACGAAGAAAAGACATCATTCATAACAGACCGAGGGCTATATTGCTACCAAGTTATGCCCTTTGGCCTGAAGAATGCAGGGCGACCTACCAAAGGCTGGTGAATCGGATGTTCAAGGAATAGATTGGGAGATCTATGGAGGTATACGATGATGATCTGCTAGTAAAAAGCAAAGAGCCCGCCCAACACCTCGTGGATTTGCAGATGGCGTTTGGAGTCTTACGCTGTTATAAAATGAGGCTGAACCCAACGAAGTGTGCTTTCAAGGTCCAGTCAGGGAAATGCTTAGGCTTCATTGTGTCTGAAAGAGGAATTGAAGCTTCTCCAGATAAGATAGAGGCCATAGTCAGTATGAAACCGCCAAAAAATCTAAACGAGACTCAACGACTGGCGGGGAGAATGGCTGCCCTGGGAAGGTTCATAGCCAGGTTAACAGATAAGTGCCTCCCCTTTTTCCAAGTATACGGAAGGTGCATCCTTGGAATGAGCAGTGCGACGAAGCGTTCGAAAGGTTAAAACAGTATCTGGCCAATTCACCCCTTTTAAAGCGACCAAAAAGGGGCGACATACTTTACGCATATCTAATAGCCTCCCCACATGCTGTATCCGCCGTTCCCATAAAAGAGGAAGGAACCGTCCAACATCCGGTGTACTATGTGAGTAGAGCACTCAGAGGAGCAGAAGCAAGGTATCCTCGAATTGAATTATTGGCATTCACCTTGGTAATGGCGGCTAGGAAACTCCGCCCTTATTTTCAAGCCCACGTAGTAAGGGTACTAACGAAGGCTCCATTGGCAAAAATTCTGAGGAAGCTTGATTGCACAAGAAGGCTGATAAGTTGGTCAATCGAGTTGAGCAAATTCGATGTATAGTATGAGCCAAGGAAAGTGATTAAAGGACAAGCGATGACGGATTTTATAGCAGAATTTTCAGACTTTCCCCAGGAGGAAGCAATAGCACCGTCAGGGAAGCCGTGTGTGCTATTTATAGATGGGTCGTCTTACCGGGTAGGCGGAGGCCTAGGGATACATTTCTTGAGCCCTAACGGCCAAGAGAGGTATTACATGGCCACGCTGACGTTCAAAGTAACTAACAACGAAACCAAATATAAAGCGCTTGTAGCGGGATTATCTGTGGCCGCCCAAATAGGGGCAACCGAAGTGGATGCCAGGTCAGATTCACAGGTGATAGTAAATCAAGTTTTGGGCCTGTACGCTACGAAGGGCGAGAAGTTAAAGAAATATCTTGCACGAGTTTATGAAATACGCGATCTTTTCTCATATTTCGCTATAACCCAGATACCAAGAGCGGACAACGAGGTCGCAGATAGGTTGGCACGAGCGGCATCAAGAGGGGAGGAAGTACCCCTGCCATGGAAAGTAGAGAGAATGATCATTGAGGTCCCAGCAGTTGGCATAGAGGTAGGAGTCCTAGGGTCAAGCACCCCAAATTGGGCGAACAGTGTAGTAGAGTACTTGGATGAAGGAAAATTACCAGAAGAAAGAGAAGAGACGAGAAAGATAAAGAAAAGGGCGGCTCGATTCCTGCTCATCGATGGAATCCTTTATAAAAGAGGCTTCTCCGTCTCTTTGCTGCGATGCATCTCCACTCCAAAAGCACAGTATGTCCTAGCTGAAATACACAAGGGGATATGTGGAAATCACTATGGGGAAAGAATCTTGGCTAGAAAAGCAATCCGGGTAGAATATTACTGGCCTAATGCTCTAAGGGACACATGGGAGTTTACAAAAAAATGTGCAAAATGCCAAACCTATGCACCTATACCACATGCCCTTCCTGAGGAATTAACATCGGTGACAGCACCATAGCCTTTCGCCCAATGGGGGGTAGATTTGGTGGGGCCCTTCTAGCCAGGAAAAGGTGGTGTTAAGTTCATGATAGTCGCCGTCGATTATTTCACAAAATGGGCAGAAGCAGAGCCGTTAGCAACAATCATAGGCAAAGTGGTGACAAAATTTTTGTGGAAAAATGTCGTTTGCAGGTTCGGAATTCCTTAGAGTATTATAACTGACAATGGGCGCCAGTTCAACTCAAACCACTACAGGGAATGGTGTGCTGAGTTGAGGATCAAGGCGAAGTACTCATCCCTAGGCCATCCCCAAGCAAATGGCCAAGCTGAGGCGACAAACAAGGCGTTACTCCCAATCCTTCAAAAGAAAGTCACGGAGAATAAAGGAGATTGGGCGAACGAGCTGCCAGGGGTACTCTGGGCTTACAGAACTACAGCAAAAACTCCGACAGGGGAATCCCCATTTACAGATAGGAGGCGGTTACACCAGTGGAAGTAGGGTTACCAACCTGCAGAACGAGCCAATTCTTGGGAGCCCATAATGACAAAAAGATAGAAGAGTACCTCGACTTACTTGAAGAAAAAAGAGAGATGGCAGAAGCTTGGATGCTGCAAGAAAATAAGAAAGCTGAGCAGTACTTCAATAAAAGAGTAAGGCAGCCTAGGACTTTTAAAGTAGGCGACCTGGTTCTAAAGAAAAGCGGGGTAACTACCCAAGACGAGAGGAAAATGGGACCCCAATGGGAAGGTTCTTATCTAGTAGTAGCCAACAACAGACCCGAATCGTACCGGTTGAAAGACAGCGAGGGCAAGGAACTACCACACCCATGGAACGCGAAGCACTTGAAGGAATTTATCAATAACTTTCGTATTATTTTTTATTTAAGTATTCCCTTCCTTTGCTTTTGTTCGATGTTTGCATTATCACTATTTATGGATACATTTCGTTTTATTCATTGAAAATTCTATACGAAGGAAAGAGTTCCTGGGGGTGAATATTGATTTTGCAAAAAGAAAGGTCAGACCACGCCTACTCTAAACACCAAAGATAAGCCTTAGTAGCTTGTGGTGCCATGAAAAAAGGGCGCATAAGTCCTCAGACCACGCCGACCCTAAACACCAAAGACAAGCTTTAGCAGCTTGTGGTGCCATGAAAAAATGGCGTGTAAATCCTCAAACCACGCTGACCCTAAACACCAAAGACAAGCCTTAGCAGTTTGTGGTGCCATGAAAAAAGGACGCATAGGTCCTCAGACCATGCCGCTAAACACCAAAGACAAGCCTTGGCAGCTTGTGGTATCATGAAAAAAGGGCGCGTAGGTCCTCAGACCACGCCGACTCTAAAATACCAAAGACAAGCCTTGATAGCTTGTGGTGCCATGAAAAGAGGGTGCATAGGTCCTCAGACCATGGCAACCCTAAAGCACCAAAGGCAAGCCTAAGCAGCTTATGGTGCCATGAAAAAGACAAGAATTAAAAGGACATAGTAGCCTAAGCATTCAAACAGAGCAAATCAAAGTCCATTGTTACAAATATACGAAATATAGAAACACCAAAAAATTATCCACATTCAAATACACTAGGGGCAAAAACGATTACGGGGAATTGTCAGGCGGGAATGCTAGAGGCACATTTATAAAGGCGTCAGGCATTTCTTTCCGCCCAAACTCGTCAACCGTGTGGCGGGCAATTTCCTCAGGATAGAACAACTCTCGATCGAGAATCCTAAGGTTGGTTGCAGGATCAACTAGGAGACGATTCCTCAGCCTCAAAATGCCACAGCCATGCCCATAAGCAAAAGTGTCGTCCCTTGTAGCAGGGACGTGGGCCAACTGGGCACGGAGCCGTGCGACCTCCTCCTGAGCAGCAATTAGCTCCCCCACCTTCTCAGCCAGACTCCGCTGGCAGACTCTAAGAGCTGAGTTTGCCTCCCAAAGACTCTCCTCGAAAGACTTGCAGCTGTCTTGAGAACGAGCCAGGTCTCTACGAAGAGAGGATAGTGCCTCATCACGGGCGGCAAGCTCGGATCTTGAGCGAGAGCTCTCAACCTTAAAGGCCTCTTAAGCCTCTGAAAATCGCAGCCTCGCTAAGTCTCTCACAGAGAGGAGAATGGACAAGAAAAAGTCGTCTTTAGCTTTGGCCACACTTGCTAGGTGGACAACCTCTCGCAGCTCCAGGAGTTCGGCCTCGCACATCTCAAGGTCGCCTTGCAAAGAGTAGGAATAACCCTCAGATTGCTCTGATAGGGCCTTCAACTCCTCCCTCTCCTCGGCCAAAGCTGCCAACTCAACTCTATCAACTAGCCATCTCTCGGAGGCACGTTTGGCTATGTAGCATAACTGGCGCAGCTCTTTAACCTTATCCTCAAGACGGGAACGGTCAGCAACTATCCACGCAGCCAAATCATTGATACCCTGCAAGAAGAAAAACAATCAACCAATATAAAGAGAGGCGAAGATACGAAAGGAGTATATGCAAAAGGGGACAAAAGGCATAATACTTCAAAAAACCAACTTCTCAAGCGGTTAGCCATCTGGGCAATAGCCTCAACCTGTGAGTTAACAGCCATTGAGGAATCACCACCGTTGGTGTCCCCCCTCACTATCTCGCTAGGGTCTGGAAGGGTTTCTCCCTCAGGCCTCACAAACGAGGCCATCATCCTCCCCGATGAATCAACCAAGTGCACAGGGAGCAGAGCAGGAGACGAGAAGGCCAGGTCAGCCTCACGAAGACAGGCGTCTTCCTTCAAGAAATTCACCCACTCCTCCTCAAGGAAGGAGTCAGTATCCCCGCCAAAAGAGGAGGCGTGGAGAGGAGAAAGAGAGAGTCCAGGCCCGCTACCAATTGTCGAAGGGGTTTTTCCCCCTAAGACGGTATCTAGTAAGCTCTCTGGAGGAACACTCCTTGTTGCACCTTCTGTCCCATCCAAAAGCGAGGCGCCCGGTGTCTCCATGTGGTCACTTATGGGCAGAGCAGTGGCCGCTTCAACATGGGCAGCAGTGGAAGAAGGGGGCAAGCAAGCTCTTACCGTGGTGATGGAGTCAAGGTTAAGGGCTGCAACCACCTTTGCGCCCAGCTCGAACTGACTCACCCGCCCCTCCAGCACGGGAAACTCAAACGCAGGGGTTGGAGCTGTGACAGGCTCTTACGTCCTAGGCACGACCTAGAGAGAGGAAGCCAGATCAAAAAGGGACAAGTTGGCTAAACCCTCCACGTCCCTCAGGCTACGAGAACGTGGCGGCGACGGGAAGGGAAAAGGTGAGGGAGGCGTAGTGGTACCAGGCGGGGTAGAACCTTGACTGCGGCTTTCCCCTGAGGATACGGCTAGGACCTCCGGTTGGGGCGACGAAGCCTCAATGGCGGCCAGCTGCATAGACGCTTGAGAAGGTGTGTCCTCCTGCAACACCAGGGCCTGGGCGCCCCCTGAGGACGCCAGGGTGTCTTATTGATGAGAAGAAGGCGGAAAGGGATCTCCAGAGCGAGCTTTCTTTTGGCGATCGCCAGCCTCATTCTTCTTCTTGCTTCTCTTTTCCCTCTTTTCGGCGGCCTTTTCCATCTCTCCCTCGTTCTTTTTCTTGCTCCTTTTTTCTCTCTTCTCGGTGGCCTCCTCCTTCTCACCCTCTTCCGAATGAACCTTTCTCTTAGAAGGCTCAGACTTCGAAATTTTCTCAATAGGTTTCGCCATGGGGGGAGGAATGGAGGTTGAGATCATGAAATAATGCCCTTGAAAATAAGACCGGTTGGGAGACTTCAAGAACCGATCAATATGGGTGGAGGTTAGCAGAAGGTCAGTCCAAAGCGCATCAGGGTTAGCTTTGGCCCAATAATGAACTGTCTCGATTCGAGCCAGAGGCGCCATTCTAAGCCACAACTTATTTTCGTCGGGAAGAGGGCGCTAGATTGATTTGACTGGAAAGTCATGGAAAACTTCTTCTGTGCCAAGGTATTCCCAACCTTGACCGGAGATATAAAAGAAGTTGGAGGTCCACGCCTTAGCATTGGAGTGGCATGTCTCAAACTAGGCCAATGCTTGCCTATCGTCTTTCTTGCAGAAACTAAGAACATTTCCCTTGGCAGCTTCCCTCAAGGTATAGAACGCCAAAAATTCCCGACCAGTCAGGTCAGAATAAGGGTCCCCAAGAAGCTCCAAAACCATGCGAAATACGATACAGGCGTAAAGGTACGCCCTTAATGCGAAAGGGTGTAATTGAGAGAGAGCTATGTTGAGGAGGTCCAAGATGTCACGGAGAGGGCGGCAGAAGGGGAGCCTCAACCCATTTCGCAGAAGGGAAACAGAGATAGCCACTTTAGTAGCAAAGCCCTCATCATCACAACATCCAGATTCAGGAACTCCCAAAATAACGGTTTCAGGAATACGAAAGTCTTCCCGAATCTTGGTGAAATGTTTCTCTCGGATGGTTGAGCGACATCGGTATCCAACGAAAACTGTGCCCTCAGGGACTTCGAAGGGGTTTTCAGAAACCTCGCATTCACTACCATTAAAATTTTGGGAAGAAGATAACAAGAAGGGTCGGGATAAGCGAAGAGCAAAAAAGGGAATGGAAGGACAAGAAGCGTAGCAGAGGAAGGAACGAAAGACGATGGGAAAGTGAAGTATTTGAAGGGTAGCGAAATACGAAGCGCCAACGGACAAAAAGTAACCCTGTTCTGGTGAAGAAGACTAACCAACCCAAGAAAGCCTTCATTTTTCTTTGACACAACGGCGGGAAATGGTAGGGAACCCCCGATTCTTAAAAATAAAATCTTTTTAAGGGAAATGAAAAGGTATAAAATGGCAAGCGTGATGAGCTTGGAGACACCAAGAAGCCGTGGGAAGCTTGGGCCCGTGTCCGTGTCTACTTGTTTTCCAAATTCCAGGCCCATGCAATCACGCCCAGCATTTTCGCAAAAACGAGTTTGATTAAAGTGAACTCCGTCCGCCAGAAGGCGAATGGAATTGACGGGATAACTGGAGGGACCATTCCAACCAAAGGGCCCTGGAACGTATAAGAAGGCCCATATTATAAGAAAAACCAAAAAGCCCAGAGGATGGGCCCAAGAGCCATAAAAGGGATAGTCAAGAAGAGTTAGAAAAGAGATATGCATGGCACCACCTTTAACGAAAGGATAGAAACAGCAAGAAGTGACGCAATTATTCAAAATCCTAAGTGGTAATCCGTTCCGATAAATCTTAATCGAGATATGTACAGCAAATGAGCCTATATATACAGGCAATTTTTGATAATTAAGGATAATTCGAATACAATATCCTCTTAACTGACTTAAGCATCGGAGTGTTTGCAGGAGGAGCCCCTACAGGTTGAACCAACGAATTACGGCCGCATAGTGGAAGATTGGAAGTGAGACACGTCCATAATAATAATAAAATAATTTATGAATAAAAGTGAAATTGTTTTAGTTAAAATGTTTTATTGAGTTTTAGAAAATGAGATAAAAAATTAAATAAAAAATATTGTATAAAGTTAAAATATAGTATTATTCTTCTCTTTTTTTGAAAGTTTGGAAAAGTTGTAATGATTAAATGAAAAAATTGAGATTTGAAATTAAAAAATATTTATATTTGAATTATGTTTAGGAAGAAAATTATTAGAAATTTTAATATGAGATGAGATGAAGTGTGTTTTCCAAACAATCCCGAGTAACGATACCATACAACATATTTTATAATATATTTTATAACACATATTGTAAAATAAAGGTATTGTGTAAAATATTGTTAGTTTTATAAGGTAGTATACAGAAAAGAAAAATACTTTAGCAATAAATAGATTACATAAAAATAAATTTACAAACTAATGTGAGTTGATGCGGTATGACAGATATTTTTATTATAAAATAATTAAAATAGATTTCATGAAAATACAACAGCTTCCGGATTTACTTTGTGTAAATATTTTTGTTACGTAAAATGTTGTGAAGAATGATTTATGTTATATATATATATGCCACGGCCCACAATAGCTTCTTTCTCAATCGCTTCCTATATATGTAGCTCTATCTTTCTGTTCATTTCTCCAGAGAATACCAACCAACTAATTCGCAATATCTTCTCAGTTTTCCTTTCTTCTGCTGCGATTCTTGGTTTTTTTTATTCTGTTTCTCACGCAGGTTTTTTTCTCTCTCCCTCTCTCTCCACCCTATGGATGACGATAAAGAACAAGATCAAAACGAGTCTGAAGGAAATTATAATTCCATACCAAGTGAAGATGAGGAGAAGATGAACGAGTTCAGTACATCTGGAACCACGGATAATGGCGACGACGGGTCGAAGCCAAAAGATATAAAAGAACGTATCTGTGACGTTTGTGGCAAAACATTTAAAGATGGACGTGCTTTTGGAGGTCACAAAGGATCTCACAGTCGGACAAACCAAGATCATTTTCTTTCCAAGAACATCAAGAAAAGTGATCCTTCGGCTTTGGATAGGGGTCGGAGGAGGGTTCAATCTCCCCAGCCGCCGCCGCCGGAGGTTGACAGAAACGGTTCTAGTGTGAGCAGTTCAGACTCTGTGGATGATAGTAGCAATGGTTCAACATATTCAAAATTTACGGGGTACAATATTGATCTTTTGAAGTCTCTGTCCAACTGGTCCAAGTCTGACAGAAGAGGGCGAGGAGACACAAGGGCAGTTTGGGCTGCCGAAGTTCTCTTGTCTATTACTCGTGGAAAGCATTCAACTCGTCCCAACCAAATCCTCCCTGCTAGTAATAGTGGCTCGACAAATTGCGGCTCTGTGATTGACAGCAAGAAATCTGAACTTTCGATCTCGTGCATGGATAAAATAATTGATTCTTTGGACACGGAGAAACAAAGAATGAAGAAGCTTGTAATTGATGAGACTAAAGGGCATGGCAGAGATCAAGAACATGACGAGAGAGATAATACTAGTGAAGATCACGGTTATCAAATAAGTAAAGAGAAGATGAAAATTAAGAAGAAAGTGACGAATCATGTGAGGCATTCAGGAATTCATGATCAAGAAGAAGAAGCACTTGGCTTGATTGATAAAACTCAGAAGATGCCTCGAAGGTATGAATGCAGAGATTGCGGCAAATCCTACCCCACTCACCAAGCCTTGGGTGGTCACAGATCTGTCCACAAGGGAATGCAGAATAAAAATACAACAAATATTGCATCATCAGTTGGGGATGACCAGGAAGAAAGCAGTCCCAATAATAGCTTCGAAACCGATGAGACTAAAGAAAGCGATAAATGTTCTGAATGAACCTAGTCGATCCTGTTATATATAGAGGTGAAGATTCTAATTGATCATGTCAATGAACCTCCTGATGCATGTTTAATTTAGTCGTGAAATGCATCAGCTTGGCTCAAAAAGTTAGTCAATTTGTTGAAATATTTCTGTATTTGATGCTTCTTGATTGGAACTTCGATCCATGCAAGCTGATAATTTAGTTTCTGAAACCTTGGTTTCTCAAATATAGTTATGTCTCTGATCTACTTCTTAAACCCTTTTGGCCATGGGTAATCCGGTTAAATTGGAGCATCTTCTTTGTGCAATTGGAAGTATCCAAATGATGAGTTCTGATTCTTTCTTTCTGATATGAAGATGTTCATGTACTCTTCTTGTGTATTTTTGTCATGATCTGGTTAAGCTATTATGGGATAGCTCATTCATATATACATGATTCCTCGCTCTATCATGACAAAAATAATAGTAGGAAATAGCTCTAGTTAGCTAAATTCAATACTATTTCCTAGTTAGCTAAATTCAATACTATTTCCTACTATATACAAATACTTGCTACAAAAAAATAAAACAATGTATTTGTGGCTAGCTATTTCCTACTATTTCTTACGAAAATGACTATTTCTACTAAAACGAGTCTGTATTCATCGCAAAATATAGTCATTCTTGTCTCAAATCACTACAAGAGAAACGGATATTTGTGGCTAGAATTTAGTGACCAAAAGGATTATTTCCGGCAACTTTTGCCGGAAATAATCCTTTTGGTCACTAAATTCTAGCCACAAATACCCGCTTTTCTTGTAGTGAATAATCCGTCACAAATGCTCATTTTTTTTTGTAATGTTAGTGGTCATACTACCTGTAAATGATCACTCTTAATTAAGTTTGCAAAATTTATGCCCTTAAATCCCGACCCTTTTCACTCACATAATTTCTTCTTGAATTTGAAGGAAGATTCTTAGAACGATACTAATTTTAGCACTATAATTCAAAATATAATAAAAATTGAAATGAAAAAAAATGATAATGAGAAATGAGAGAGAAACTGAGGACTACATTTTTTTTAAGATCATCCGAGTCTCTGTTCATAGGAATGGAAATAATACCAACTTAAATTCTTTTAAAACTATTTTGTAACTCTTTATAATCAAATTGAAGGTAGTTTCAAATGATAAACCAATACTCTTTTACAATTAGTTTACACCTCATTTAACCTATGTAAACACCCCCACTTCATCAGAAAATATATCAATATAATAAAACTATTCTTCATTTAATGTAGAGTTATAAAATAATTCTAAGAAAACGATAACATGATTACAATTATTTTATAACTCTACATCAAATGAATGGTAGTTTTATAATATTAAAATTTATTTTTAATGGAGTAACATGATTTTATTGATTGTTTAAAAATGAGTTATAAAAGTGCATCATTATTCTTATTGAATGTTTGTTTTTTAAGATATTGAAATTTATCAATAAAGTAGCATTATTGCATTAATGGTCAATTGTAAAATGAGTCGTAAAACTTTATAAAATCTTAAAAAAGAGTTGAATAAGAAAAATAAATAAAAAATTATCCTAACTCAAGTAAATTTTTTTTTTTAAATCTTAAATCATGAAAATATAGGCCATATTTCGGCCTAAGCCCAAAAAGAGCAGACAATAAGTTAAAAATTAAGCCACTAATAGGCCGAGGTGAGTAAACAATGGGCTGAAAAAGCAGCCTTGGTATTAAAAATGTAATACAGGGTTTAGTTTGTTACAAATATTAAATTATTTCATTTCATCTTATTTTATCTATTAATTATAATTTATTTATATATTCACATAAAATATAATAAAAATCATTTTTTTCAAATTTTAAAATAAAATTAAATTTAAAAAATCATATTATAACAACATTTTATTTAATTTTTAACAAAATATCTTATCTCATCTGAACTGTATAACCAAACGAAACTCTACCACTTTTCAAATTCGAAGCTAGCGGTCTTGCTGGTAATTACCTTTTGTTGAATTGATTGCTTTAATTGGTATGTGTAGTTATAGAAATTTTAATTTTTTACATGTAGGATATATTTATTTTACAATATTTTAATTAAAACTTGGTTTTGGAAATTTTATAGCCCAAACTTCTTCTTTAACGACAGTTTTTCTCTGTTATAAAAGGAAAATGATACTTGGACCTGTAATTTTGCCACTCAAAGTCATTTAATTAGGACTGGAAAGCCTCCTTTGGTAATCTCTTTGTATTAAAACTATAATACAATTAAATTCTAACACTTTTTGCTCGGTGTGGTTCAATCAATTAAGAAACAAAAAGCAAAGAAAAAGAGTAAAAGAAATCTAAGAAAATCTATTAATTGTCTAGCAGCTTAACCAAAGCCAAGTGGAGCATTTTCTCAACTCTGAAGGACCAAAGTTGTATACTACTGTGTGCGCTGAACCCGTTTGCAGCTGCAATCTCTATCCATGGGGAGCTCAAGATGTATGCATCGGTTTTACCCAATTTCCACTTCCTCAAGTTGATTTTTGATACAACCAGGCTTGGCTCTATCAATGGCAGTTCTAACCCTCTGTAATGAATCCCATCTGCTTCTCTTTCTCCTAATTTACTTCTCTCCTCTTGGGTGAGAAACTCCGCCTTGATTTTCCCATTTGGAAGTGAAAGCCGGGCTTGATGTTCGTCCAAATCGGTGGGGGTCAAAACCTTTTGGATCACAAGCTTTATGTCGCAACCATGCAGCTCCATCACAATTTTGTTCATCAACTGTGCTGGCATGTCGGGTACTGGTACTGGATCAGGCATCCGTTTATTGTAGTTCATCTTCTTCCTCTTCCTTTTGGGTTTCCTGGATTCTTGATCTTCTCCTTCTGCATGCAGGTTGTTACTGATGTTTGCGGCTGAGATATTACTACATTCAAACGGCCTCCGGCGTTTCTTGGGTGGAAGAGTTTTCAATAACTTCTCAAAGTTGTTGGCTTCAAAAGTCCAGCGTTTCTTCAGCGGTAGAAGTCTCAACTCCATCTTCTTTTCTTCCTCTATTGTCATCATGATATCTTTTTCCTGCTTTTGTTCTTGAACCTTGAAACTCGAAAGATGTTCAAAGAGTAAACATGAATCATGTACTTATTTCGAAAAAGTGTTGGATGCAGAGAAGGAAATCTTCAACAATGGAGATCATGTAGATAAAGAGCACTAATCCTAAAGCTGTTAATATTCGTAGATGATCAAGCTGAGAAATCCTATTCCTAAATCAAGTAGGACTTGGAGATCATATATTGGCAGGTAATTCTTACCGCCTTACGGCTCCAACGTTCGAAAAATTACCAAAAATTTCAAATGAACGAATCAAAGAAGGCTGTACGTACTGGATTATTTTAAGTATATTATTATTATTATTATTATTATTATTATTCATTTATGAATGATTTTTGTGACATAAATCAACGATGAATAGATCGAGGTTGTGGGTTTTAGTTTTGTAATCCTTTTTTTTTTTTTAACTTTTTGGATAAGCTTTGAATTCGAACTGCAGTAGGAAAAGTCATCCAAAATTAAATTTTGAAAGTTATATTTTGTGATTCGTTACATCATTTTTTTTAATAAAAAAAATAATTAATTTAACCAATCACTTATAAATTTTAACTAGTTTTAATATTTAATTATGTGACTTGGAGTGCTATGAAAAGAAAAAAAATATTTACAGTCTTAAATTATTCAAGTCTTGCTTAATGTATTTAAAAAATATGGTTAAATTTAAGACTCGGTCATATGAAAAAATAATTTTTTAATCACGGACCTTATTTTTTTTAAAATGAGTGTACAAAAATTATACATTATATCTAGTAAATAAAAAAAAATTAAAATTGAATAGAATTACTTCATATATATCTAAACTTATATATACTTTTTAATTTGAAAGTGATTTTCAAAATATTATATCGCAAAAACTGGGCCATTTGTCGGTATCAGATTCGAGCATACGCATGGGAGAAGAACTGGTTAATATTTACAATTTGCACACACAAATAAATAAACTTGTTAAAATTATGAGCGTAAGACTTCCACATATACTTGATCTCTACATCAAATATGGCACTTCTATTTAGAGAGTAAATTAGAGGATATACAATCAAAAACAAAGTTGGTTACAACTCATTGCGCCACCACGTGAGTGTATCAATTTTTTTATCAATGAATTTTAGCAAAATTTCACCTCTTATAAGGAGCTAATTCTATTTTGATAGAACGGCGGCATTCATGATTATAGTACTTAAAAGTCCTAATTAAGACTAAGCAATGAATTGTAATGACCTATTTTCGAAAAAGAAGTTATAAAGCAATAAAAATATATCGATATTGCATGATTAAAAGAATTATCCACTTACATCTCTCTAATTACCAAACTACAAGTGTAAATCGGTTCGAACTAGATTGGACTGAACATCTGTAGGTCCGGTCTGTTCGATCTGGTCCAATTATTTTTTCTTAAATAAATTAATAAATTTCCTTTTTCTTAAAAAAAATTATTAAATTAAAATTAAGTGAATTATTAATGTGGATTATGTAACTAACTTATTAAAAAAATATTTTACTGTAATTATATTTATGATATTGATAGTTATTACTTACTAACTTAGATGACTTTATTCTTTAGTTTGCATAATTATTAATAATGTCATACATTTTATATATGATTAATGAAGATCAAATAATTTCATTGTATATAGATTATTCATGTTTGCTTGCAACTTAGGAATTTAAAAAAAAATTACCTAATCATTTTAATTAACTGTAAATAGTAGAGTATGTCTAAATGTTTGATGTATTAACCATTTACATATATATAATGACATAAATTATCACATGATTTATGATTTATTATTAATTGATACCATATATTATTATATATTTTATTAAAAATTACATCAATTTATATAATTACTATATAAAAATAATATATTAAATTATTAAAAATATTTTAAAAAATATTTATATAGTGTTCGGTCCGGCCGACTAGTTTACAGCCTTACAATACCAACTATAGTCAACTTTCAAAATATAAGTTTCAAATACAGCTTAAAGGTTGACATATAGTATACTAATTAGGGCTAGACAACATGGGCACGTCCCCCAACCTACATGCTACCGGGCAGGAGGGACTAGCCAAAAGATTTTTTATAATCGAGCACGATAGATAGTAGGTAGGATATCCACCCGTCCATATACCTGCTCACCCGCCCCACCTATATAAAATTTAAAAACCCTAATCTCACTCTTGTGTCCCATCTCACCTTCTTCTTCTTCTTCTTTTTCTTCTTCTTCTTCTTCTTCTCTGGTTCGTGATGTCGTGGGTCGCAAACCAGAGACCCACAACATCGTTCTCAGGTCTCAAACTAGAGATCCACATCATCGTTTTTTGGTCTCGAATCAATTTTGGTTCAATTTTTTGTTTGAGTTTCATACGATTTTCGAGTTTTGTTGGTTGATTTTGTTTAGTTTGATTTTGTTGGATGATTTGTCATTGTATCAATTTAGTTTGGATCTGGAAGGTATGGTAGAGGGTTTTTGACGTCATTTGAGAATGGAGGAGTGGTCGATTCCCGCCTCCACCCGTCCTCCCGTATGACAGGGACGACCTTTGTATGACACAAACATGAGGGGCTGGGGGAGGAGAGGGCTGCTACCTGCCCTATAAATACTAATGTCATGTGGAATTCTCTAATTAGTTTTCTACCAAGAAATTGACACAGTGTGCCAAATCGTGGTTAACAAAGCTGGGAATACTTTTTCCCGCGATTTTTCTCGTGGGAAATATTGTTTCTAGCAATTGATTTGAGCGGGACAAGGTTATTACTAGCTATGGTTATTGTGGAAAATAGATATTTGTGGCGAAGATAAGTTTCTGGAAAAACTTTTAAAATTATAAAAAACTTTGTAAAATATGACCACATATGTACAACTCTCTCATTAATCCAAATACAACCCCCAAACCACAACATCAGTTGTATGTACTTGTAATTGTGCATCTAGAATGTAGATACCTATAAACATGTACTAGTCCTAAACATGCAATGAGTTGTATGTACTTGTAAGTGGCAAATAAACATGCAACTAATTTAGCTAACATTATCACCAATACAAGCATATAAATTACTACAAAGCTCTACTAAGGAGAGATCAATTAAAGAGAGTCAAGTACAGTACTAGTGTATGCAAGAAAGGGATTGGTTGGCAAGCCAACAGAAGTTCAAAAAGTTCCCTAATGCATGAGGTTGACTATTTGCAAATATATTAGATACCTCAAATGTTTATGATGTTTCAGACTCACCCTCTGTTGAAAGTGAAACGAAAGAGGTGAGAAAACATGTATAGAATTACGAAATAGATGCAATAATTAAATATTGACCAGCCGAGTGTTTTAGACATCCCATGTATTGATGGGGATGGGGATGGGTCAACATGCCAGAACTAGTTATAGAACAAAAACTAGTTTTAGAGACCTTGATTAAGGGTGAAAATTTAAATTGAAAAACTGAAGAACCAGCTAGAACCGATTAGTCCAGTTTTCAGACTGGACTGGTTCCTACATTTTAAAAACCGGTTAAATCCAGTCTAGTTTCGGTTCTTAACTTTTTGGGATCGGACTAGTTTATAAAATATATATTTAAAAAATTAATTTTTAATATTATATAAAATATTATATATATAATTTACATTTATAATATATATAATTATATATGAAATAATTTTATGTTATAATTTATAACATAAAATTTTAATCTTAAATATGAATATTTGTTTGATCATATGTTATTAACATAAAATATATATATTTATTACATTTTATGACCTAATAAATTATCAACATATTCTTTTTGATAAATACATAATACATTAGTAATACTAATATACATTAATATATTAATTAAATTTTACTTTAATTAATTAATATACATTAGAAAATTATATTTTTTTTACAACATCAACGCTTGATTTAAACTAGAAAGCCGGACCGAACCGGTAAAACCGGAAGTACCGGTTTAGGAGGGTAACCGATTTATGATTGGTTCTTGAAAATGCAAAACCGGAGTATGTTGGTTCGGTTCCAAATTTTGTATAAAACAGAATTGAATTGAACCGGACTGATTATACCTCTAATCTTGACTACTAAAGAGGTAACTATTTTTCTCTTGCATATTATTTAAGAATGAACATTCCTAAAGCATAAAAGACTAACACCAATAAGTCTAGCATGGAAAAGCAGAAACAACACGATAGGACAGGTTTTTTCTTGAATTAAATGCATTTCACATGTTACTAGACTTGATTCAACTAAAAGAAATGAAAAGATCAATTTGAATGACCAAATACAGGAACCATGGAGATTAGTTTTCCCAATGTTTTTACTACCTAAAGCAGTCAAGTTTTCTAGAATGAAGAAATAATTGTTCTAAAGCATCAATTAGTCAAGGTTGGCTTATGGCCCTCTCACTTAGGCTAACGGGCATTGTAGTTGCTCAATAAAGATTTTGAACTGACCTTTAGAGTGAATAAGCCAAAGAGATTAGACCTACATGGAAGTTTTTCCTTCAATGGTGATTTGGTGTCAAGATTACTGACAAAGAGCTCATAAAGACCCATTCCAAAAACTAGCATCACAGTTCCCAAAAGATAGACATCTCTAAGTGCAATATAGTAGTAATTAGTGATTTGAGTGCACTAACAGAGAACAAGGGCAAATGGCCTATCATGAGGGGATTTATGGAGATCAAGTCCCCATACCCCAAACCTTGCTTAAAGAATTTTCTATGTCACTTACGCAATGTGTGGACTTAAGAACCACCTAATTAGATGGATGGAGGATCATGTTTTTCTGTGTCACTTACACAATATGTGGGCTTAAGAAACCACCATAATCATCTTCCAAGGATTGGGGAAGATCAAAGTGAATGAGTGTTACAAAGAGCTTTAGACTTGGCAGATTATGAGAAGTTGAAAAAATAGATGATTTATGAAGGAATAATTGGATTGAATCATGACCTCTAGCTAGAAGTTCATTAATGAGGTTGTTGTGGTATTTGATTCCTTCCATGTTCACATCCCACTTAGCTTTCCATCTAACACAAACATAGAATAAATACTACGACGTGTAATTCCAAACCAAGATAAAAACTTGATGTTGCCCATTTTTATATGCATTTTTTCTTCTTTTTCCCTTTTCTATCCTCCTCATTTTTCTCTAAATTCTTATAACAGGTCAATTCAAATCATTATCTTACTTGGTAAAACTCGAGACCATGAGACTAAGAACCTGTATGCATCTAAACCCATATGCTTCATAATCCCAACATCTTCCTATGTCAAAAAAAATGAGAAGGGTCATAAATGTTGCAAAATCATCTAGAATTTCTATATCTGATCATCTTTTATATCATGCTAGGCTCAAAAACAAGAAATTTCAAGTTATCAAAATGGACATCAATAGACAACATGTACTCAAAGGTTAGTATGAGTGACTCTCCTTTTTTTTTCTTTCTGTACTATGCACCATAACTTATAGTGATGATATTGATCAACAATTACATCTCCATTACAGCGATCTTGTATCCTACCTGCAATTTCAAAATAAAAAAAATGCATTTAGAATACATTAAAGGAGTATTTTTCTACAATAATTAGGGATATAACTAGGAGCCAACTAAAACTAGCAAATATCTCCAAGAAGATCTAGACAGGTTAATGTGGATCTGCAATTTCAAAATTGGCATGCAAGGTAATTCAGCTAAGGGAATGTAGCCTATCTTATCGGTGGCTACAGCTACATTATGAATACCAAAATTGACACTATCCGCAATTTTTTAACAAATCAAGAGGGAAAATGCATGAATGAGTTCCCAATGTGCTATATAACATAGACAATGGACTGATCTACTAGATATTGAAAGCTCAGATATGACCATGAGTGAGTCCCCTTCCAAAATAACACTCTTAAAATTGAGCAAAAGTGGGTCATTGATAGTTATTTTTGCCACTTTTGTGCTCCAGAACCTTAATAGAGCATCTATAAAATAGGTATTGCCTTTGATTTCGGTGTCAAATTTTACCTTTATGACACCAGTTGGGGAAGGTTTGGAAAGATGAGTCTGAACTTGTGCCTCATCTTCTTTCCATGCTTTTAAATGCTTGCTGGCCACTGAGTTGATTTTCTCTGACGGAGAAAGGGCATCTACCAGGATGTGGTCAAAGACTTTTTTCTTATTATTAGTTTTCCCACTAGACCAGAATAAGGCAAAAGTATGAAAATGAAACAAGTCATTCAAATTGATTTTAAAAGAAGGATTGATTTTAATAATAGGCAGTATCCACTCAATGATTGTATGGTTTGAAAACAACAAATTATCAAGAGGCCAGCAATAATTTCTGCAAATGATTCTAGCAATAGGGCCATTGAGGAACAAATCCACTAATGTTCCATCTGCATCCTTGAAAAGGGGATGGTGAATGCTCTTTGGATTTAACAACTTGAATATGATCTGCAATAATTAATCTCTTCGATCCCTTTATTTGTGTACCAAAATTAGTAGTGTTGGGCTACATTTTCAAAGCCTATTTGGGTTTGGCTAAACAAATTGATATGAGCGGGTAGAATATTCTTGTAAATCTTCCATAGGAGCAATTCTAATATTTCGTGCAATTTAAATATCCATAATTAAGCCCATTCAGAATACGAAAATGGAGTATTTGAAGTGTATTGATTAGTAGCAAAGAATTGAAATGCAGATTTCACACACGGGGGAGTAGGACTACATATATTTTTTGAAGCCATTTGGGATCGAGAATATTGGGTATCCAATGATCAGTCTAATTATGGAAAGAAGATTAGGAACCAACCCGAAACATAATACCCTTTGCTAATAAATATTTGGTACGTAAAATCGCTTTCCAAAACTACTAATCAAGATTGAACTTCTTAACCTCCCAAAAATTTGAATGCTTCATATATTTTGCTGACAAAACCCAAATCCAAATTCTATCTGAATAAGCTAAATTTGCCACCCAAGCTTGGCTACCAATGCAAGATGGCTTTCCAGAGATTTTGGGGGGGAAAAACCCCAAACCACCACGCTTTAGGAGTATAGAGAGATTCCCAATCCTTTTCAGTGAAATGTTGACAACCATCTGATTTGAAGCCCCAAAATAAAATTTTTAATTTAGAGTTGAAAGCTGAGTACATGGATCTTCAAGCAGAAAGAACATAGGCTTACTATAAGAGGGAATGAAGGATGCAACTATCCTCGTCAAAGCCACTCTTCTAGCTTGAGAGAGGAGTTAGGCATTCCAGGCCGAGATTTTGTTTTCGATTGGAGGGATGGTCTCTGAATAGCATCAGACTTTGAATTGAGAAGATTAAATAGAATGCCTTAAAATCTCAGCATTTATTGAATGCAGAATGTGAGAGTGAGATCTATATATAACAAATGTTATAATAGCAAAATCTGTACCATGTAGTTTGAAAATAAATGTTATAATTACACGTTGTAGGAATAAATATTGTAAGACTCGTTTCATATATCTATACAAGTTCTTACAGAATTTAAGGGTAATTTGTTTCTAGCTCTCAATCCTCATATTCTTCAACAAAGTTCCTTTTCTTCTCAATTTCTGTCTCTACTATTCGAATTATCAACTTGTCTTTTACTTCATTACTTGGATTGATGGGACCAATCCTCACATCTTTCATCGTTGAAATTTCTTGACTTGATTCATGTAGTGGAGAATGACCCACTTATTTTTGGGTCCATGTGATCTATTGGGGCGGAATACGTGCAACAGAAAAAAAGTTTCATGCATGGTTGAAAAAGGGCATGTTTAATCCACTTCTGCACATGGCCGAGAATACCATGACTCAGAATTTTTCAATTATTTGCGCACAAGTTAGGTTATGTTACCATAAAAATAAAATGAAAAAAACTAATTGCCAGCTTAGATTTGATCTTCTTAATTTGATCGAGTACTATAAATCGTGCTTACATTATTATGAATGCTTTAATGTTTGGATATCAAAATGTTTAACTTTTTTGGAAATATATTCTCCTTGCTTTTTAACTTTTTCAAAAATATATATATAAAAAAAAGGGAACCTCAATCTCACTTGGTGCTTGAAGATGTGAATGGAAGCATTGCAAAAGTGCGTGTTCAGGTTTTTCATGAACTTTTTACATTTTTCTTCAGTTGGATCTTGTGTGGGCATGTTGGTTCTAGCAATGGTTGGCCGATTTGGAAAGTAGCCCCCATAAGCATATTGACCGAAGTAGACAGTGGCATGGTGGCTGGAAGTCACCCAAGTGATCGTTGTGGGGATTTCGATTAGGTCTTTTTGGGTTTTGAGAACCGGCCACCATGGTTCATCCTTCTTGTCAGAGTGGCCAACTATTCGAATTTCCGTCCATCATGATTAGAGCTCTTGATCAGACTCCACAAGGCTAGGGTCAACACAGTAGTGGTTGACATAATCTGTGACCCACTATTTGATGGAATCCCAGAGGATGAGACCATCATTGGCATAGAGGTAGTCTTTGATTGTTAGCCTAGTCCATGAAGAGCAGTTGGATCCTTAATGGCCATTCCCCTATGTACACAATTGTAAAAGAGCCGATCGATCTTAACATTTGATAACAAGTGTCCTTAGAACACATGATAATTTATAAGCATATGCCTTTTTAAAAATCTAAATTTAAAAACTGTATATGATCTCATGTGTCCTTCATTAAGAAAATATGTGTTTCTTTGCATGCTCAAAGGACACATGAAGAATTTTTAAATGTGTTTGGAGGAAAACTCTTTTATTTGATTTTTTATTTTTGAAAATCTAAAAGATTGGCTAATTGGAAACTAGGTACCTGGTAATAAGGTTAGCAGGAAGTGACTGCTGGTCGAACTGCCACTTGAGATCATTGGCGGTAGAGCATATTTCCATCGAATATTTACCAGCTGCGAATGTAGACTCACTGGTGACACCTGCATTGACAAGTGCTTTTCCAGCCAAATCATTGATCTCCATTGTGTAACGAAAATGAGGGTCACTACAAGGATTTAGGCCTTTTGCAGCGTCGAAAATCCTTGCAAATACGTGCTAAAAATGCTGAAATTAATCAATTGCAGCGTTTTTACCTTGCATGTTAGACGGTATTAATTTTTTTTTGAATAATTGCAACAAAATCCAAAAAACACTACAATAGATATCAATTGCAGCGTCTTTATAGCGCTGAAAAAAAACCACAACTCATGCTGCAAAAGGCCTGTCGATATATATTTCATAGCGCTGCAATTTATCCTTGCAATTTCAGAAATAACGCTGCAAAAACATTATCATTAAACCAGCGTCACGTCGTTTACGTTGCTTTACATAGTTTTTGCAACGCTTTACAACGCTGGAATAGATCTATAAGCGCTGCAATTGAATGTTATCAAAAGCAACAATAAAAGCTTGCGCTGCTATTACTATCAATTGCAGTGAAGAAGTAATGCTGTAAAACTAAGACAACGCTGCAAATATTTGTTGTTCAAAAACAACAATTTATGATGTCGTTGCTTTAAACTTTTTTGCAACATATCTAAAACGCTGCTATAGATTAATAAGCGCTGCAATTGACTAACATTTAAAGCAACGATCAAAATCTGCGCTGCTTTTGAGATTTATTGCAACTATATAGTAACTCTACAATAAATAAGAAAACGCTGCAAATCTTTAATATATAGCAGCAATTTTACGGTGCCGTTGCTTTAAAGTTATTGCAACATTAAAAAGACGCTGCAAATGCTTAATAAGCGTTGCAATTAAAATTGATCAAAAACAACAAAGTTTAACTTTCGTTGCATTTAATTCTATTTGCAGCGTGCTGTAGTGGTTGCTTTAGAGATTTTGCAACGTTAAAATAACGGTGCAATTGGACTATTGAATCAAATATGTTATCAATTGCAACGCTTGGAGTATACCTTTGGTGGGGTATTTTGCAGTGATCAAAAAGCACTGCAAAAGGCCCAATACGCTTTTTTTTTCCGTAATTACGGCTAAAGGCGTGGGTATTATTATTTGCTTCACACAATCAACTATATTATTATAATTTAAATCACTAAATTATAATAATGTCCAATTATAATCTAAATCAATAACTTATATTACCTAATTTTTTCTATGTCCAAATACCCTAATGAAATTTGTTTATTAATTTTGTTTTAATACCTTAAACCCAACACTTTGAATTTTAATTCAATACGTTTTCACTTACATGAAACGACCACACCTAGCCAAAACCCAATATTGAGTAGTTATAACTTAGTAAACATAATAGAAAATCCTGAAATTTCCCTTATATGCACTAATGAATATAGTGGATCAAATTAAAAAAGCACAATTTCATTGTATTGCAATAAATCAAACACATTCATTCATCTATCCCAGTTGATAAGTCACATTAATGTAGTTATGGGCTATACAATGGGGTGGACCAAATGGAACCAAGAACTTACAACTTACAAACTACTAAATATATAGTGCACAATGTCTTACTCTTTTATATTTAAAAATGTTATGTAGACCAAGTGCACCTGGGCATTGTAGGTTGGATATAACTTCATCACATGTACTTGCGGGGGGAATTCTTTTTCGCTTTCTTGATAACGTCTCTTTCTCCAACTCCAACCTAGCAGTGAGAAATAAAATAACTAGTCAGGTGCTTGCAAATACTTATTTATATCGATTTGTGGTATGCGCAAACACATTTTTTTCTCCCGAAGCTTGCTGGAAATAGAAACAAAAATATAAAAATAAATCAACAGTTACTTGACATAGCCTCATTAAACCCTGTATCTTCTTTGAAAAAGAAGTGATGTGTACCTGTTGACTGCTCCTCACAAGTCCCTCCATGGTTTCAACAAGTTTCACTCAGATCATCAGCTAGAGTAATGACTTCTTCGAACTTCACATTTTCTAGCATGTACAAGGAGATTTTAGTGAGATTTAAGCAGTGACATAAAATTAGTAAAACCCTTATCTAATATATAACTGTATTAAAACAAGCCATAATCCCTTCAATGCTTCCTTGCCTAGATTCAACATCTTAAGAATGTTATGCTTCTTGAGTCATGCAATCTCTCATTGGAGGCAAAATGACATGCAATTATAAATATTCACCAAAAGCCAACCTCGACTAGCATGACAAGGCTAATATGCAGCATTCATGATGCCTTTATTTTAGTGCTTCTCTGCATCACCTAAATCTTGTTCATAACATCTAAATATCCCAATCTAAATACCGTTTAGATTGTTAGAAAGAATTTAGTTATAATGAAACATCCATAAGTTCCCAAAATTCACTCTTAGACATCCTTCTACATGCTAATGTTCTCGTAAAACGGTATACACCTCATCTTGAACTATAAAATACACTTTCAATGTCTATCTAGCACTACTAGTAATAACATGCACATGGAGAATCCAGATTTTCATCTCTACTTCACTATCCACTCTTTCTGCTTGCTTAGCATACAGCCACATCTAAAGCAGCTGAAACATCAAACCCAGGGAAGCTGAAAATCACAGCAGTCACTTAGATTTATAAACAAAATATTTAGTACATAGATATGATCATATTCTACTCCTGACTAACTACAAATAACATGCATTACATCAAGCATTCTCCAATCTGTCCATTTAATGTCAACATACTCATTTCAAAACCAGGACTGAACCATGCAAGAACCAGCACTCTGGCTTGAGAGTTTATGAGAATAGAAAGTAACTTACTGCAGCATATGATGTTTAACAATTGCAAATCTGACAAGATCAGCATATTAGTAATATTTCAGGAATACAAACCACTACATTTGACAAGTGGTTTCTACACACAAAGAGAGAGAGAGAGAGAGAGAGAGAGCATATACAATAGAATATTTATTGTATATAGAACATGGTGAATGAGACCCATTATATGATCTTGGGAACTTATTGTATTGGCCGTTTTAGCTATATCCAAAACTTTAAATGGTAGGGTGATCCACATTGTACATGCTATCCTAACATATTAAAGATGTCCTTTTCTTATTATATATTTCAAGGCATTAAAGTATTATTTATTTAATTTTTGTCTTTTTAATTGTGTGAAATCTCAATTAGGTAATATCCAACTTGCAATCTAGGTTTTATACCTCATCCATGTAGTCACAAAAGTTTTAAGATCAAACTTTGTTTGTAGTATATATATGTTTGATATATGATAGCAACTAGGATTATCTTATGTTTTAGAAAGTAGTTGCAGATTTTTTTTCACTAATATATCACCAGCAATCTAAGTAAGGTGTGATTGCTAGATGGTTCAGATGAAATTCTAAGTTGTCATATTGTTGTTTCTCGTGGTTTGCAGTGCTTCAGTACAACTGATGGTGTAAGATCCTTTTAATTTTTTTATGGCTTGGAAGGTGTTGTATGCTACAGCAGTAAAGGTAACTGTTGTTCACCTAGAAACAAACATCTTTTATCAGATTTAGGAAAGTTTAGAAATTTCCTACAATTCATGTACTTTGAATGTAAATATGACAGCAACAAATTTAAAATACCCAGCAATACCAAGTATATTCATTTATTTTCATTCTTTGTTTTGTATTCCTCACAATTTTCATATTGTAGATTTCTTTCCCTTTTATGAATAAATCCCTGCTATGTCAGAGAATTGTAAAAAAAATTTCAAAGACATCTGAAAAGAGATGCCTATCTTCATCAACTTCATCAACTTATCTTGTAGAAAACTTGATCAATCAAGTTTTGTATTTTTTCATCATACCTCAGTATTACTAGCAGATATATGTAGCAGGGTATCACAATTACAAAGCCATCACTAACCAGTCAAAATACATGATGAACCATCCAATGAAATGCAGTAATAACAACTTGTAGTGCCCAAACATTTGTTTGTAACTGAGCAAGTGTATCTGCTCAGTAACTCTACAAGTATCATGAGCTATTGTGCAAAGTTATATAACAGTTTAACAACCAACGAAGAACCAACTACTTGGGGATGTACTGGCTTAGAAGTGTTGTCAATGACAAAAACCTGTTGTTATATCGTCAACTCTAATAATGCCTACAAATATCTCATGATCCTAAAGTTTCATGAAACCCAACATCCTGTTTTGCGTCATAAAGAAACCCAAAACTCTAAACACCATAAATATCTGACAGCAAGTGCTACCCTTCACTTTTAAGGTCTAACAGTGAGAAAGAAACACATGTATTAAATTACCTACAATGTCCCAAAGTTACATCGCTAACCACATTCAGATTGTGCAATAATGCCTTCATTCAAGGGGAATCAAAATCTTATGATGGCCAGAGACTTTTAGCAGCCGTGCTAGATTCTAGTGTTGCTTTACCTCTTGGTTATGTTTTAAAGGAAGAGGAAGAGAAACCAAATTAATCTTCCAAAATAAACAAAAATAGTAGAAACTCAAGAAAACTTAAAAATAATGCATTTACAAGCAATAACTTTCCAATAGACATACCTCAATAGATATGAGACCCCGGTCACTCCCTCAAGAGATATGATGGAAAATAATATTGAAGTGCTGCAAACCAATTTAGGCCATCATCTTTCCTATTGAGAGTCAAAATACATTAAAAGATTAGCCACAATCTCAATACAATAAATATATTGAAAAAATAAACACAATGCAGTAAGGTCCACAACATAGTATGTATAAGAACACATGTTATGAGAAAATGTTTGAATTATTGATCACTTTCTTTACTTATCCATTAAGCTAGCCTTAATGAAGGTGTTCTGAAGATAGTTAAGCATTTAGAAGCTAGAAAATACATACTAAATACTGGAGTTGAAAGAACAATTAAGGTGTAATATAATTCCATCACTTGGAGTGATATTATAAGGCCTAACTTATTATATCACCCCAAACAGTGTAAAATAAAATGTACGAGCAGGAAATCCAAACGCTTACTTAACTTCCATAGAAATGTACATCTACTCCACTAACTTAAATCCTTGTCATAATTGCAGTGTATTGTGCTGAACATTCTTTTGAGCCCACGCCATTCACTTCCTTATCCAACAACATCACTTTGACTGTATGACTATTCATACCCTCAAGCCCAAAAAACCCCTCATGACAATTGGCTCCGACACATTGCAAAAGTAGACAACCTTCCCCTTTATATATATATATATATATGTGTGTGTGTGTGTGTGTGTGTGTAGGAAACTATATATATATAGTTCATATATTGGCCACCCACCATCTCCCAATACCAAAAAGTGCCCAAACTACTCAAAAAGCACCATCTCCTTATTTATCCTACACTCACGGAGTCTCTCTACGAGACTGGAGAGACTTCGTGTTCGTATGGAAATTGAGAAAAAATTCCTTCATCATCTTATCAGTTTCATTTTGCCTCTCACGAAGTTTCATTATTTCATCCTAAATTGCATCAAGCTGTGTCTTGTACTTGTCGGCATCTTTTCTATAATTCTCAGCATCTTTTTTGTAATTGTCTGCATCTTGCTTGTGTTTTTCAATCAAGGCAAGGTACTCTTTTTCTCTTTGGATGTCCTGTTGTCTTGTCGACTCCGGGATGACCATCTCTCCTAACCCCCTTGCATACCTAGTCTAGAGCCAAGGACCTCCCTGAAGACACTTGCTGCTGCCTCATTTGTGCGTTGCTCAGGCTCGAGTCCATCTAGCTTCCCAACCATCTCCTTCTGCACGTGAAAATTTTAATTGATTATTGTTAAGTCGTGTAGTGACATATGCAAAATACTTGTGGGAAATCCAATGTTGGAAACCATCAATTTAATTGCAATATATAACCTAAGTTATATATCATACTCACATAGGTTGCTTCAGTTGCTGAGGTGACAAATTTCCCGGTCTTCTTTGACCAATGAGTCTCCTTATAAAACTCAACCAAATCCGCATTTGCAGCCCGCTACAAGTTGTAATTTTGTCAGGTATATAATATCAGGAGCAATATTGATTATCCGGGACAAATATGCACATATGCGGGGTCAACCACACAAACATATCAAGTGTGAAACAAAATGCACAAATTTGGAGACATTGTACATTTATTAATTTTATAGTCACAAATGAAATTGTGTATTATGCAAGAAAACCCCGCTCAAATATTAATTGCCTAGACTATATCACTCCCATGCCTCATTCGCACAAACTAATTCTCTCATTCTATATAAGAGGTCATCATCAACCAATTCAATATCATATGTTAAATAACATTAGGATGGCCATGAAATATAGAATTCGTAGACTAGTGGGAACGTATCAATAGTGTTGTGATAGAAAGATTATTGGATATGAATGGGTTATTACATCAGACTAGGTAGAAATGTTGAGAAATTACATACCTTCTCCTCCAATATCCTAACAAAGAATTTCCGACCTGCTGTGTGGTTGATGTTTAATGCCTTCCTATTCTCCCGATTTCTCCTTGACATTTTCTGCCATTAAAACCCAATGTCAGCTTACCCAAACCACATAATAAACAAGCTATGAGACTTAAAAAATATTAAATTCCTCTAGCTTAATATTTTGAATAACGAATATACATACCTTGAAATCGTCACTTCCCCACCTCTGACATAAGGTAACCCAAACGTTCAAGTCAACCATTGAACAACCAGCAGCCACTGCTTCTTTGTGGCTTCCGTATGATTCATATTTTTTGTGTAATTGGTAATGGAATGCATTGAACCTCTTATGCAGTTGCTTGAAGACGGTCAACCTATAATTCTCTCGATCCCAGTCCAACACGAAGTCACCCTACATGGATCAACATCACGTTAACATCATGAAGCAATGTACGCCCAATCCAATAATAATGTCATTATGAAAGGCACATCTCGTACCCTCACACGGTCAACCAACTCGTCCTTTTGTTCCTGTGGCACATCCATCCATCTTGCATAGCTCATGTCGCAATGTTGTTTTATGATTTGCGTTAGCCGTGCAGTGAACATGGCTGAGTTCATACAGCAGGGTGCCGTTTCGCCGTCATTAATTTTCAAAAACACTTTTCCTTGCTTTCTCAACATCTCGAACGCAATACACTTAGCTGGCCCACGTTTCCGTTTTGTCTGCTCCTGGTTTGTTGCAGGCAATGTAGGGGCAGTCGCAGCTGTATTACAAGATAACAAAAAGAAACTACCAATCATAAGAATGCATCTTTTCTTATTTACACATGGCTTGGGGGTTTTGCAGTAAAAATATAACAGAAATCACAAACGTACCGATATTGTCTCCGTTGGGTGATGCCTCAACCGTTGTCATATTGTCTCCGTTAGGTGGGGTCACAACCGTAACAATATTTTGCCCTATAGGTAGGGGTTCTCAAACGGGTGAGGGTTCTCTACTCCGCTCGGGGGGAGGGGTGGGGCATCGGAATGGGACATGGAGGCTCCCATGGATGACTGGGAGGCTGAGTTGAGTCATCCGAGCCTGACTCATTATCATCAACCAGTGAAGGGCTGTGGTATGAACTGATACGAACTCCTCGTGGTCGGCGTGCTCTACATGAGTATGGTACAAATCGACGGCCTCGAAAACGTCGTCTAACCCCTCTTCCTAGTAAACTTTCTTCCATTGTGTCACCTGCATTTATTTACATAAACCCAATTTAAGTTAGAAGTGATTCCAACTAATTTAATAAAGCATGGATTGGGCGTTAAACTAAAAAAAAGAACGCTCATATACCTCTTGGTTATACGACTAATATTTACTGCAGATAATGTATTACTAAATTTTGTGTAATACACGTAGATAGCAATCCATCATTCATATTCTACCATTATTGGAAAAGTGCCCGCATTACCAACTATCAAAAAGTACTTGATTGTCAACATATTTACCTCAGGGGTTGATCCACCTGGCTTGCAGACTGAATTTGGGAATAGTCAAACTTTTCACAGTTCCCACCTGTGCCTTTGTTAAGACCTGGTTACTAGTCATAGAAGAACTATAAGCCCACATTGTCATTATTAAAATCATGTACATATATACATATGTAGTAATCCCGAGTCCATATTTAATTAAGCAATAGGAGTTGGAGTTGGAGCTAGTTAAAAAGATTAAACAGCGTAGAAAATGCTATATAACATAAAGTAAAATATACAAATTGAGAAGTAATTAAGGAAATGAGAAAGTTGAAGGGCTGTAATCACTGCTACCTAGCTTTGGAATTTGTAAGTTATCCTGCATTAACCATGCCAGACACATGCCTGCACAAGCTATTAATTACTACATTAAATTAAATGGTTATTGAATTGACCCAAACGGACGACTCAAAACCAACCGGATCATTACAACTTAGTTGAATGGTAATTACATGTTTTCTTCATACCTTATATTGTCCATATACACATTACAAGATAGATAAACTCAAAGTGCAGAAGTGCCTCAATCTAATTAGCCAGTTACCTAGGCTGATAGAGACTCGTCGTCTGTGGAAAGGTCATCCTCATCTGAATATTCCCCATCACCAGAAGAATCTCCTGAACCAGAATAAATCATGTCATCGTCAATAAAGTCTGTCGACCTTGCGTTTTGATTAGCCGAACTTGTCACTTCTCGTGCATCAATCAAGATAGGTTCTATATCATTCCTATTCAATGGAGTTGACACTGGACATGCATCACACTACAATGGTGCATAATCATATGACTCCTCAGTTTCTTGATATGCATCATCATCACTTGATGAGCCATCAATATCTTCTAACACTCTTGGCACCGATGGAATGTCATATACATTCTTGTTTGTGTACTTTTGCACCACAAACCATCTCCATTTTGCCCTTATATCTCTAATGTAAAAACACTGGGAAGCCTGGCATGCCAACACAAATGGTTCATCCTTATACCAAGTCCTATCCATGTTGATACTGGTCATATGGTTATCAACTCATACCCCTCGTCTTGGATCACCAACGTCAAACCAATCACACATGAACAAGTACACCCGCCACCAACCCATGTAGTGTAACTCCACGATCTCATTAATAACACCATAGAAGTCTACATTATTAGTATTTTCATCCCCAGTTACAAACACCCCAGAATTTTGTGTACGGGGACGAAGTTCACGTTGTTTCATATGGAACCTTTTGCCATTTATAATGCAAGCAGTATAGGATGCAACCCACCGTTCAGGACCACAAGCTAATGCATATAGATCATCGATCACATCAACTGAGTTGGTGATACGATGGGCCTAAACCTACAACAAAATTTTGGTGGAAGGTCATCATTTATAGATTTGACAACTTGATCAGAAAGGGTCGGGTTAATCTAACTAGGGTGGGAGCAAGTTAACTTACACGTTTCTTCAACCAACTTGGAAATTCAGTACGATGTGTTCGATCAATACAATTTGGGCTGTGCACCCTACATTTCTTGTAATGCTCCCTGCATTTGGAAAACACTAATTCGTTCAGCAGCTTCAGAAAGATACGCTAAGGACATATAACATAAATGGATTGTCCCCAAAAAGCCATAAAAAAAAATTGTTTAAACTTGAGGGATAATGGATGCTTACTCTAGGTAGGGTCCAACCTCAACGCAGTTGTTGAGGACGTACCAGGTTGCTTCCATCAGGAGTTTATCTGATAATTGCCAAGCAGAAGCTGTACCCATAGGTCGAACTTTATGGTTGAAAATGTTGAATCCATCTATATTCTCGGCTTCACCATCAATGTTGCGGTCATTTCGAATAAACTTCGTCTCAACATCTTGGAGATACAATGAGCAAAATGTCAGGCATTCAATGTGAATGTAGGTTTCGGCTATTGAGCCTCTTCTTTATTCTTAACATACCGCTTGAACTTGCCGAGATATCTCTCGAATGGATACATCCACCTATATTGTACTGGACCCCCAAGTATGGCCTCACGGGGTAAGTGGACAGCTAGGTGGATATTGATATCGAAGAAAGACGGGGGAAAAATCATCTCCAATTTGCATAGAATCGTGGCAATATCAGTTTCAAACTGGGATATTTGGTTAACATCCAGGGTTTGAGCACACAATCCCTTGAAGAAAGTGCACAGTTCAATCAAGGCCAATGCAATATCAGTTCGTAAAAAACTTCCAACAGCAATAGGAAGTAGTCTTTGCATGAAAACATGACAGTCATGGCTTTTCAACCTTGAGATTCTGCAATCTCGTACAGAAACACAATGCGAGATGTTCGAAGTGAATCCATCGGGAAATTTCACATCGGCCAGCCATTCACAAAATTTTTTCCTTTCCTCACCATGTAATGTATACAATGCTTGTGGCATTGTAACACGTTCACCGTCATACTTCAAATGTAGTTCTTTTCTAAAGCCAAAAATCTCAAGGTCATCACGTCGAGAATTGATATTATTTTTAGTTTTACCAGGAATGTTCATTAAAGTGGACAACATATTATCAAAAATATTCTTTTCAATATGCATGACATCTAGATTATGTCGAAGACGCAGAGTTACCCAATACGGCAGCTTGAAGAAAATGCTATATTTTGTCCAGTTCAACTCTTCAACAGTGCGTTTTCTCTTTCGATGAGATTTACCAAATTGCACATCCCCAAGCATTATCAGTTGGGCTAAAATATCTGATCCTTCTAAAACCTTTGGTGGTATGTGATGATCTTCTTTACCATTGAACAAGTTTTTTCTCTTTCGCCACATGTGATCAGGCGGTAAGAAAAGACGATGTCCCATATAACAATGTTTTCGACCGTACTTCAACCAATTAGAGTCTGTCCCCTCATTACAAGATGGACAAGCTAATCTTCCTTTTGTTGACCACCCAGAAAGAATCCCATATGCTGGAAAGTCATTGATTGTCCACATTAAAGCAGCGTGCAACATGAAGGTTCCCTTTGTGGAGGCATCATACGTCGGTATCCCCTGTTCCCAAAATTCAAGCAGTTCATCGACTAGCGGTTGCAAGTAAACATCAATGTCATTACCTGCAGATTTTGGCCCAAGAATAATTAAGGATGTCATGAAAAATTGATCCTTCATGCACAACCACGGAGGCAAGTTATATGGTACCAAGATTACTGGCCAAATGCTATACGGTTTAGCCATATTGTTGAAGGGATTGAAACCGTCACTTGCCAGACCAAGCCTAACATTGCGAGCATCCTGTGTGAATCAACTATGGTCGTCATCAAATCTCTTCTAGGACTCTGCGTCTGCAGGATGTCTCATACTACAATCATCGGTTGGCCGTTGTTCTTTATGTCATCTCATATCACGTGCTATATTTGCAGTCATGAAAAGACGTTGCAATCTTGGCTTCAAAGGAAAATGCCTCAACACTTTTTGAGGGATAAGACAAGCCCTGTGTGTATTAGGCACACACCTTGAAGCCTTACAGATAGGACATTCATTAAGATTAGCATTTTCCTTCTAGAATAAGATGCAGTCATTGGGACATGCATGAATTTTGTGATAATTCATACCCAAACCCCGCTCCAATGACCTTGACTCCTCATATGAATGTGGCAATTCAGCATCAGGAAAGGCAGTCCGCAACAAGTTAAGTAGCATATCAAATGACTTTATTGACCATCCACCGAGTGTCTTAATGTGTAACAATTTCACAATGAATGACAATTCTGAGAATTTTGTATAGCCAGCAAAAAGTGGACATTGGGCATCCTCTAGTAGCTGCTCAAAAGATGAACTTGGGAAGGGATCTGGTATTGATCCACCAGTTGACAATGGATTACTATGAGCTTGGGGGACATCAACAAATGTGCCTGCCCGAATGTCATTCAACATATGGTCCATATCATCAATGTAGTCATCGGCATAATCAACAACACTATCATCATCGTTGTCATTGTAACTTCGTGTTTCCTCCTCCCCATGAAAGATCCATTGGGTATAATTTGGATTGATCCCTTTCATGAATAAGTGAGTCTCCACATCAAATATAGGCAAGAAGAGAAGATTACGGTATGAACGGCATGGACATCGAATGCGATCACTTCCTCGGGCATGGTTTCGTGCCAGGTTGAGGAAAGTGTTGACCCCCTCGGCGTATGTAGGCGATTGAAGTCTATCGGTCAAGTTCATCCAACTTTTGTCCATCTAAAATGGTTGAAATAAGCATATTGGTTACTCGAATGGTATTTCGGGATAAATTTAGAAATTATAAAGATGGGTAAATCATTTGAGATAGTGCTGACTGTTTTGCAAAATAAGCAGCCGAGTAGAAGCCACAAATGTAGTGGATCATAAGAGAAGATAGAGGTTATGATACTAACCGGGCTTGTCATGCAGATAGTTGTGGATAGATGAAGGTTGTGTTGATGAACTTGATGTGTCTATGCCAGGAGTATTGAAGTGCTGCAGAATATGTCATCTTGTTAAACATGGTACTATCTGGGATATTTGTTGGTATAGGGCAGAGTAATGAATATAAAGATGCTAACAAGAGTTGGAACTAGTTTGGAGGTTATGGAAGGGTGTAGTTGGTATACTTAGATAATTTCATTAAATATAAGGAAAACAATGATTTAATGAATCAAGTGATTCATGCTCAAATGAACGACAGCGTAGTAAATTCTCATATTGGGCAATATGAGAATGTGATTCACACCAATGTGATTATGTCATACAAAAGTTAGTGATTACTAACTTTGAGCCACAAGTATTATGAGATTTGAGCCACAGTTGGAATTCAACCAAGGCTATCAACACATTGAATCACTGATGTGTTGATTCTGTGATTCCCATACTCTCAAATCTCAAATGATTTGCGTGATTCTGTCAGTTGCAAGTAGGTACATTGATAAGGTTTTAGCTATAATGTGATATTTGGCCAATATTTGTTCTAGCCATGTATTTCGCTTACACAAAAGCGATTTGTGTTGTCTTGAGTAATGTTGTTTTCTTGGTTGGCCTTATTTTGATGTTGCATTAGGGTTCTCCCTAATGCTGCGTGTGTAGTGTAAGGAATAGAATGATGGTTTACATTTTTATTAAAAATATAAAAGCACAAATGTTGTGAATGGGGCTCAATCGATATGGCAAGGTAACCGGGATGGCCATCTTTAGGGTGATAGTTTCATAAAATCAACTAGAATTAAATGTGTTGTAGTCATTCTATATTGGACTTCTTTCCTACACGTGCTGTTTTAAAAAAATTTACAAAAAAAATAAATACAGACATGTTATGAGAAACATGTTTGAGCCTCATGAGGAAACACTTGTAATACTTGGCTGTTACTTCTGTTAAATTTAGGCCATATATAATTAATTCTTGTGGCCGTTTCGCCTCCCCTATTTACTTATCTACAATTTGGCAAACATTTGTGTTGTGGTCCTCATATCAATGCAACAATGCAATTCTACCTAGTGAGAAAATAAAAACTTTAGGACAAGTCTTGCCTTATCCCATGAAGGGGCTATTTGCCCAAGTTTAGTCTACAAAATATTCAGACATCCACGCATATTTATTGAAGAATAAAAACAACCAATCATAACAAAGACAACACTTCAAGCATCAACCACATTTATGTTAAAAAACTTTTGTAAAAGGTGCGAGGTGTGTGTATAGTTGAGAGGTAGTCCTTCATGAAGCAAGTAGTAATTATGCAAAACTCTTAGAGTAATGGAATCTGTGTGCTTACTAGTATAAGTATGCTAAAAACATCTGCAACTACTATGTTCTTAAGATTTGACTGTGAGTAGGAATAATAATTAATTATACTTAACTATATCAGAATTTAAAACTAGTGACCGGGACAGCATATCACAAAAAAAGGTACTCTGTGAATAAATGATGAAACTATGATGTTGTAAACTTAGCAGAATGTCTATCTTAAAACTTTGGAGTAGGTATTTTAACTACATTATAAGTGTGACAGCTATAGTTTCCTATTTTGAAATCATCGAAGAAAAAAATTTGAAACGTACTCATGTAAATTAAACTCCAAGATAATGAAAATTGTGTATGATAGAGATACTTATATATATATATATATATATATATATATTACCACGTATGATTCTTCCTAGCGTAGTTATCTGTTGTCGCAGATCAGCAGCCTTTTGCTGGTAGAACATCAATAAATAATGTACAACAAGGACTGTTAGGTTGTGCAGAAATTTTCAATCTAATATAGATGCTCATGAGTCCTTAGCAATTTATACTTATAGCGCAAACACCAAAGACATTGCAACAACACATGCATCAAGCACTATTTCAAGTCAGTAAGACCCAACCATTAGATGCTCAAAGAAAAATCTCATGTACTTACGATGCAGATAGCTGAGGCTAGCTAGATACAAATCCTAAGGGATTGGCAAATTACTAGATTGAATAGGTTTGAGATTTCAACTAATCAGTCAATGTTTTAGATCAATATAAAGTTAAAAATATCTTTATTTTAGTTGTTGAGGGAATGTTGGAGATAATTTCAAAAATCATGATTAGTTGATTTGATACAAGCTTGATTTGGTGGTCATAAAAAGTCCATCAAAATAAACAGTTGATAAAATGTTGATTGTTCAAAGTCAAGATGATAAGATATTTTTCTGAAATATCTTCGCGATGTACTTTTTCATATTGTAAATAGGGAGTTATGCCTTTTAATCTCCTTACATTTTAAAATACAAAATAAATATTGTATCTCTTTCCATTCTTTCTCCCTCTCTTTTCTTCATCTCTTTTCTTCAACCAAGTTGGCTTCACCTTAAATAGATTTGAGGAGAGAGAGAGAGAGAGAGAGAGAGAGAGAGAGCAATGGAGGAGGAAAGAGATTGGGAGGGAGATGACAAGGGTGGTGATATGAGAATTTTGTGGGGGAGCCAACTATTCACTGCAATAAATACACACTTTTTATTTTGATAGAATTCTTAGGTATTTTATAATTATTAATGGGTGTGAAATGAAGTTACACACCCACCTGGCTGCTAGCCACTCTCATTATTAATATATATATATATTAAGATATCAATGTCACTCGTGTTGATCAAGATCATGTTGTGTTTTTTCCAAACACATGTATGTATGCTGCATATAAAGATGCTCCATTTCTTTTGTTTATCACAATGAGAAGTAATGATTGTAAAATATCTGAGTTTATCCTGGAAAAATACATTGAATAGAGGTAACAAACCATCAGTTTACCTGAGTATTAGCTTCAGAAACAGACCCAGTATTGACACAATCTGCGCATGCTCTCTTGTACCTGTCAATGAGAGAGATTATAACATATTATAAACAAATATAGGTACATAGTTTGAAAGGAAGATTATAAGTTATTAGCTCATTCTATATGTAGGAGCATGGTGAATGAGATGATATAAATGAGAATAAAAAATAACATATGCTTGGAATAACCTTCAGAAGTGTATCATGTCCGAGGGCATAAAGTCCATAGATATTCGGATGGGACTTTGGTTGGACTAATCCAGATTTTTTTCTGAGTTTGTCCACATTAAGTTAAAATACCAAAATCATTAAAAATAGCTACAATCTAATATTACAATATTACAAGTAAATGGATTACTCCATTAAGCACGTCTTACTAGCCTCAAAGTTTCCTCACCAGAGTTTTTAGTGGAACACAGTGGCCTAGAGTATGGGAGATATACATACAAAATGGGCAACCAAAAACAATTACTAATACTAATGGTGCACTCCTTGTGTTAACTCATGGAATTGCTATAAATGTTGCAGAGTCCACTGCATATCTATCTCTCTCACACTCAAAACTCTAAAGTTCGGTCCAGCACTCAAATCCAAGGTTATCAAATCCTAACAGTGTAGTCCCAAAACTGATCTCGTTTTAGAAAGTATGGTGTCTTGAGTATTTATTTGGTTCACACAGATAGTTGATGGTACAATATCAGTTTTGACTCAACTCTAAGACGTAGAAGTGCAGAGAGGTAGACACATGATTCAATTACAGCTGATATATATATATACACTACAAGGACGACGGCCTTTTGCAATGCTCATGCTACCATTAATACTTGGGAAAAAAACCAAATTACATCCTGGTTTTTTGGCCCGTATGGTGAAGTCTTTATAAGTAAGACGAGTTTATCGAACCATTATCCCAATAGCTGACTTACAACATATAAGTTAAAAGAAAGGGCGAGTGAATTTACAATAGAAAAGGGACTTGTTTCAGCCAAAAATAGGTCCCCAAGAAAAAAATAATTACAAATAACACAAACCAGAGCACAACATAAACAAAAGGTAAATATACAAGAGTTAAATGGCAAGAAAGATAGGGCTTTCAGACATGAAACAACGTAGCTAGCATTAGGAAATGGCTCTCTGTAGTCACAAAACTTTTTCATATTTCGGGATATGTGGGGCTAGACTGCATGCACATGATTGACCAACTCCAAAAACTTCACCAGCTAACGTTTCACACGAGTATATATAGTACATAGTACGTAAACCTCCAACCCTAGCTACCTAGCAGCTGTTTTTACAAATATTTAAATAATATCTGTATATTATTTAAAGTCCTTCACCAAGCCCCAGTGTCAATCAATAGTTAGTATTCCAATTCATAGACATAATTAGAAGTACTATCTGATGAAGGTTACTAGATATATACATATATTATATATAATATATAATCCTGTTAATATAAATGAAGATATAAAATGCAGAGAAAATAGTGGCAAAATGACAGATACTAAGATTATAGTTTATATTTAAATAAAAGTTATAGGCATACACGAGATTGGATATGATACATGGATATACACTAAACTGCAGATAAGAACATCCAAACAAATATAAACTATAGTTATTGAATTGCAAATATTAATGTGTGATTTGGTGGTTCTTAGAGCCGATGATACTGAAAATGAAACTTTGACATAAATACAAGAACTGAATTTGGTGTATTCCAGTATAGCTTAATCAGTATCTATTTAGGTCTACAAATATGAGATGGAGTCCTATGTCTGAGTTGTCTGAAGAAGAGTCAATGTCTAATCTTATTTATCCTATAGTTAAGGGAATACTATAAATATGGCCAAGCATTATTTGCTTTTGCTCACTAACAGTTTATAGTGAGCCTTCATCTGATAAGCTACGTGCCCCAATAGCAGAATTCCTGTGTTTTGAAGCTGATTCGGGGTTTGGAGTTAAGACCTAAAAGTCTGAAACTATTCCTGTGGGTGATGTTTTGCCAAATTATAAGATTTGGCAAATTTACTGGGGTGTAGAATCTCTTAACTATTATTGCAGGTATCTTGGGCAGAATTAGAGGCATCTTGAGCTTCCTTTGGGGGCCTATTTTAAAGCTGTAGAAATATGGGATGGGGTGATTGTAAACATTGAATGCATCATTAGCGAGTTGGAAATGATCTAAATATTCATACAAGTTCTCTAGAGTTCTATGAATCCATGGAATTCAGAATATCCTATATATATATATATAGCACTATTATGAAAATCTTGTGGTTTAATGTAAAGCATCAAATATATAAAGTTTTGTTCCAAACTTTACAGTGCAACAGCTACCTAGATCAATCAGTATAGTTTGCGCAGAAGACTTATTAATGGCAACATACATATATATATATATAAACATGACAGTTCTGTACACTATTGGATCTTTCGCCTATAGTTTCAAGTACGTACCTGCTATATAGATATACGACTTAGAACTACTAGGGTCAAATTAGTAGTAAAACTAAACTCGATCATCTCTCAAACAGAGGGAAGACATCTTGTAGTCATAATAAATTTGGAAAACTAAATGCCAAAAATAATATATAACGCTACTTTGTTCAGTAAATATATAGTCCTCCTATATATTTATATTAATTCCCTTCTCATAATACACTTCTTTCCTTTTCAGAACTAAAGATTGATAATTTATAGTTTTCATTAAGTCCTTGTATAGGAATCACTAGTCACAAAGATATAGTCTTTGTGCACCAGCATATATAAGCAGTGTCACAGCATGAGACAAGAAGTTAATTTGGTAGTTACATCAATTAGTTAGTTATATGACTAAATATGAACTTGCTATAGAACATGAAAGTGCATGCATATGTTTAAAAAAAAAAAAAGGAAATAATATAATTTATATTATTTATCATCTGAATGTAGTCAAAATCAGAAGCAGCTGGCTCTCTAATATATAGCTAGAGAAAATTCTAGCTGGCCGTTTCTCAATTAATTTCAGTAAGATGACACAGTAATTGAGTTTTCCAGATTGGTGAGACTTATGATGACGAGAGAGAGAAAAGCATATGGCTTAATTGGCTCCTCGATCGATCCGGCGACAAATATATATGAGGTTTGCGATGTGGTAAGAAAGGTGTGGCACAAACACTGCTTATGAAGTTAATTTTCTAATGACAATTACACCAGGGGATCTGTTGATTCTTAAAGAGACAAGAACCACATTCAGCAGTACTACTGGTTAAAAGTTTAGAGAATTACAAGTCGTACACGATAGACTTGATCAATCAGGGGAACATCTACTGCAAAGCTGGGTTATGCATGATGCATGCATGGGATCATCAATTAATAGTGACACATTAATATTTATGACCAAAACATATACACTATAAAAAGTTAGAAGTGTTGGTATGGCACAGAAATGAGCATGTATTTAATGTGGCTAGAGGTTTGAGCATCAACTAATATATAGTACTCTGATCAATGAGGTTGGCTTAAGGTACTGACAAGTATGATAATACAACTTGAGAAGCAGGGGAAATTTTTTCCTGCTTAGCTGCATGTTTAATTTGACCATACTTATTGTTTATCTCTATACATAATATGAATCACAGGGGAAATTTAACTTCATATTCCAAGCCCTTTATAAATCAAAATCTGGTTAAAGCTAGCTATTGAACATGATTAAAATTTTTAGTCCAAATCGAAATTGTTTACTCGTGTAAATTTTTAGGAAGTAAAAATTGATTAAAGAATGGACAGGTGTAAGAATAGCAAACTAGTAAAATTTAAAATACTTGTATATATGTAGCATATATACGTTGTCTATCTTTATATAAATCAGAAAACAGATATACGCTGAATATATACGTTGTCTATCTTCTCTCTATCACAAAACATATATACCTTGATATATGTAGCACTTTTACAAAATACTTGTATAAATTTTGTTGATTTAACAATCTAGTATTTAGTGCAAAGTCCCACTTGAGGGACCAACTTTGGTACTTTCATGCATGCCTAGCTAAGAGCATTAACATTGGAATAGGCAACCATTTATATGATCTGGACAAACCTTATTTTTTGCATATAAAGAAACTTTTTAAAGCACCAATGATGATGGGGGGAATTGAGGACACAAGGCTACAAAGCAGCAAATGAATTTAGAAAGGATGGTCCAGGGAAAATTGCTCTAAATAAATTACTGCAAACAATTTTCTGATGTTCCCTTAGCAAAATAAGGCCCCCATGAATAGTTAGTCTGAACTGATGTCCAATAATGTAAAATATTGGAACGCTGCAGTGTTCAGTAGTCATGTTCACATTGGTGCTGCAACTGCTACCCAACTTACTGCCTGGCTAGAGTTGGAAGGTAAGGAAAACATATGGGACATCATGAAAAGTAGTAGGAATTCAGTTTTGATAAGCTTTCAATTTTTATTCAAACTACAAGGAATGCTGCACCATTTCAGTACGAGGATAGTGATCAATAAGATACTTGTCTGGTTTGAGCCCTATATATATTGGATGTTTGAAAGTTTTTATGAAAGATACAAAACCATAATTTTAAATCCTCAAGAAATGCAAACTTTCCTTATATATATATATATAAAAGTAAATATATATACAATTATATATATAATTGAAATATTGACTTAGTACTGCAGGGGATAATTTTTGTAATATTAAGACAGCAAAGCAAGAGGGGGTAAAAAGAGGAAATTATATTTAAGTTAGAATGTATGCCCCTGCATCTTAAAACAAAGCCAACTAATATCTTAAGGATCTAAAGTTAATAGTGATGAAAAGAGAAGCGAGGCTTAAAATTCATCTAAGTTGCCAGGCTTGAGAGTTTGATAGGCAGAATCCCTTTCATATATCAGTCTCCATGAGCTCACAGTAGCATCCATTTGCAAACAGTGGTCTTGTTTGCAATAAAAGAAGAAAAAGACAGATAGAAACTACTCCTAAAGCTAAAATAACAAATTTAGTACATCACAAAGAGAAGATGTTTGACAGATATATATGATGTTCAACTAAAAAAATTTTCTGCACCATTATAAAAGGGTAACTATCTAATGAAAAAGAAAAGAAAGGAGGAAAAAGGAAGAACTACAGTTTCTAGCATGCACAGAACCAGTCATTAATTACATCCTAATGAATATCAATCAAGAAATATATTTGTAGACTTCACCATATATATTTCTAAACCAAAATAACTAAGATGCTGCTGCCATATTCAATGGTGACCACTGTCACTTCATCACAGAGGAGCATTGCAATGCTTTGTCTCTCTTGGACACTCTCTTTTCCCACTAGTTTTGCTACAGTATTGGACTAGAACTAGAATGCAGTAACATTATATGAAAGGCAGAGAGGTGAGAGCTTAGTATATGTATATAGGATGGAGACTTTAGGAATGAAAATTAATTAGGAGATGGTACCAAATCGGCTATGCAAAAATTAGGTATGTATCCTCAACATTGCAACAGCCAGCCATGTTAAGGATAGTGCAGAAATTTATTATACATGTTGACTTGGGCCAATGCTTCCTGACATCTTACCTTTCAGTTTTTAATTAACCTAGAGCCCACTTTCAATTTTGCACTACTCACAAGTAATCCTTGCTGCAAAAGGATAGAAAACTCTGTAAAAAACAATTTAGGGTATAAGGTTTAACAATTGCAGTGTCTGTCTATAAGTAATTATATCTCCCCTAGCACACAATTAGACTCTCCTCACAGCGTCACAAAACATGTGTAGGTTTGGAATATGTAACATAGGATAGATATGAAATTTCTAAAATCTAATCAAATATCCCACGTAAGGGCCAACTTTAGATTTTCATGCCTAAAAGGATTCACATTGGAATAAGCAAATAGATCAGCATCTTAGTTTAACATAATTGACCACAATAAAGAAACTATTTTTCTGGGCTCCTCAAAACCTAACTTCATAAAGGATAATTAGTCTATAAAATACGGGATTTTGATTTCAACCCAAAATTATACCAATCAGAGAGGACACACAGGTTAAGACTAGAGTCCAAAAATTATGAACAAGCCATACCCACAGCAACCCGTAGCCAAAATGCAGTTATAATACTATATACATGTGCAAGAAATGAGATGCTTTCAGATTCAAAAAACCATATCAATAGTAAATCAAACATTACAGCTCCCATTTTTGTAAACCAACGAGGGCGGATGAAGGGGGAGAGAGAGACAAAATCTTTGCAGAGATACCTGTGGTGAAGTTGGGTATGTAAATATCCATGAGTCTCGTCCTCCCGTTTGGCTTCCAATACAAAAAACTATCAGTTACGAAATCACTCCGACAGTAACAAAGGAGGACCAGAGCTCGTATGGGGATTCTTGATGACCGTACCTTCCGCAGAAGGAAAAGGAACTGGAGCAAGTGTATCTAGGGCTCGGGACGTAGTCGAGAGTGGAGGTAGAAAGCACGCCGTGTGTATCACGTTGGTTACCTGGGCATTGAAGGCACGAGAAATGGGCAAGCAAGTCGAAGTGGAGAGGGAGCTACGCGGTAACAGAGTAGGTTAGATTTCGGGGGGAAAATCTAAAAGTTTATGAGGAACTTGGCGCCTAATGTCATTTGCAACGATAAATGGCCGTTGTAATAAAATATTTTCTATTGCAACGCATACTTTCGCCTCTATTAAAAAAAAAAAAACATGCTGCAAAAAAAATTTTTAATTGACCGGGCCTTGATACTTACCTATTACAACAAAATCTTGCAAGGACAAAAAATTCGTTGCAAAAAGTAACTTATTGCAGCGATTTTTTTTGCAACACTATAAAAAACGCTGCAAAAGGCCTTATTTCTTGTAGTGGGGTGCAACAGTCTGTAGATTGGATGCATTATGCTAAGTTGCCCATTTGTTGTAATTACATAAGGCTCCGTTACACAATGAGTTCTTAGCTTGTAAAAGAGATTAGTCAAATCATTTCCCTCATTAATATAAATCAAATTGAGGGTTGAAGGAAAAACCATAGCAAATAATTAGTTTATAAAACACTGAAAAATAATATATACCAGTGACTAATGAGTAAGTGATAGCCAGAGTCAAGGGCAAGGACATGAGCTTTAGCAATCCTCCATAGCCAAACTTCTGTTGAATGCCAATAGGGTGCATAAACTTGTTTTCACTACGCTTTCCATTCATAGCCATAATATGAAATACCTTATCATAAAGAAATTTTGCAATTGAACCAAGGAGCTGAAAACAGGCAATTTTTACAAATAAGTAATGCAATTGAAAATAGCTGTTTAGGACACTTTTCTATGTAAGTATACAACTCATCAATCAAGCACACCATCTGCAAAATCTTCATGTCAACGCAACAGAGCTGCTTTGGAAGAAACAAAACGATATTTTTACATATGCTAATGTGTTGAGCGTATTTAGTGCGTAAGTAAAAAGACTTCTAAATAGATTTATTTTTAAAACAATGGATCCAATGTATCCTACTAAAAAAGCCCACAAGTTACCCATCTTTTTGTAACTTATCAAACTACTAAGACAGTGCCAAAAGAGAACCAAATCAATCCCCATCCAAAAAATAAATGAAATAATGAAAAGACAGCAACATTCATTTTTTGAACTATATACAGGATTTCAATGTTGATCAAGCTTTTCCTGGCACTAACATATGGTTTGTTGTAGAAGTTGAGTTTCTATTCTTAACAAAAATTTCCTCAATTTCAGCAACAGGCCGGTAAAGGTTGGCCACCTGCTTTCAAATTTATTTTGTTGTGAAATTCTGAACATGATGACCATCTTCTTTTAGAAATTACAAGGGAACTTTTCCTTTATAATAAAAAATCACATGGGAATTCTCTAACAAGTAAACATAAGCAAATAGAGTTGCATATTGCTCATTCATTAATATATATGCTATGTCCCGTATTGCAGATCAATGATATAAACGTTTTTTTTTTCATTATTGTCCTCTAAGTACTGAAATTGAGATCTATTGAAATGCATGCAATCGAAAGAAACTTGCAAACCATACGAGAGAGACTGAAGGACTTAGCAACATGTTCTGACAAAGATAGTTTTAAGTGTACTTAAAATAGAGGAGCAATGCTATGTTCAAGTCTCAAATATATAAGTTCCATGTAGATTTTTTTACATTTTTTCAGAGAGAGATGTACTTTTTTTTATTATAAAGAGACCGTGGGGAGTTTGTTTATTTGATAATTATATAAATCATTTTGCTCAAAATAAAAATAATCGAATTATATTGATAAATGGTTGGAAAAGCTACTACGTACCTAATTTTGAAAGGTGAATGTACAGTTGCTGCTGTCCACTTGTAGTTCATATGGTTGGCTTGTAGAAGAAGCCATTCAAATCAATTGATCATTAATCTCTATGTGGGGGATGTGAGCAACCTTGTGCCATTCTTTTCCTTTTTTATTTTGCAACTGTTTCTCCAACAGTGGACATTTGTGGATCTTTAGTGTAGAAATAGAGGCAGGAAACCCAGCTTTTGGCATGACCTTAAGATTAGGACAATCATAGATCTCCATATGCTTAAGAGAGGTGAGGCGTTGAAGGCCCAAGTAGTCCAAAGATGTCATAGTTGGAATTCCAGAGATGGAAAGATGGATTAGAGTAGAAATGGAGTCAAACGTTATCTCTTCTGGCGTGAATTTTAGGCTTGGAAGGTTTAGGATATACAATTTTTCAAGAAAGGTGAGTTGTTGAAGGCCCTTCTTGTCTAGAGATTTCATATTTGAAAATCCAGAGATGGTAAGATTGGTCATAGTCATGGGCAGCAACGACAGTTGTGGAAAAGACTTCACATCTTCACATTTGCCACGGATTGACAATTTTCGAAGAGAGGGGAGTTTTTGTAGACCCCATGTCGTTCGATAGGCGACGAGTATGTCACAATCTTCGATGAAAATTGATTTTATATTGGTAGGTAAGCCCCCTTCACCGAATGATTGCAACATTGGACACTTGCAGATAGATAGCGACTCAAGAGATGGAAGGAGTAGGTGCATCTTGTCAGGCAATGACCTTAAACTCCCACAATCATGTATCTCAAATCTTTTCAATTTTTGGGCGCGCAATCCTGCATCTGGAAATAATACGAAATTGGGACAATTCTCGATTCTTATAATCCAGGCGGCCAAATCACTTTCATTTTGTTCTGAATCAGTAAGACACTCCAAATTCTCACATCCCTTAATGGTTAAAAAATGGATCTCTACTATTAAGTTTACTGGAAAGCACCTAAGAGAATCACAACTATTTTCCAAGTACAACTCTTTGAGGGATGAATAGTTGAAGTGCGCTGCAAATTCTAACTTCTTACAGTTTGAGATCTTAAGAGTTTCTAATGTGGAGGGTAGATCATCATCTGAAAGAAACTTGAGCGAGGAACATCCATCGATTTCCAATCTTTGAAGAGGACTGCTGGAATCCATCATTCCCTCCGGTAAGGACCGTATCGCAGCACATCCTTCAAGTACTACAATTTGCAATCCAGATGGAAATTCATTTAACAAGACCTCATTAAAATTTGTTAACTTCAATTTACGTAGAGTAGGAGACCTTGGGAGTGAGGCCTTCAGCTGCGAACATTCAGCAATCACAAGTTTGGCTAAAGAAGGAAGATGGATGGGCAACCCTCCTGTTAGCTTGGGGCACTTAACAATCTCAAGCTCTTTAAGACAAGGAAAAGCTTTACATTCATTTTCAGAATCAAAACAAAACCAGTTTTCCCAATCTGGCATGTCTTTGAACCTTAAAAATTTCAAGGTTTCGAATGGCTTAAACATAGTAGAACCGCTACCATAGAACTCCATACCCACTCTAGCAATTCCATGAAAGCCAGTAATATAAAGCCATTGGAGAGAGTGTAGTTGTCCAAATGCTGGCAAGATGCGGCAATATTTACAATTAGAGAGAAAAAGATATTTCATCTTCGAGAACGAATGATGAGCAATCCAATCCGGAAAGCTTTTGCCACCGTAATTGTAGATAAAGAGGTTATTCAAGTTTGTATGGGGTTGGAGATTCTCCAATACAATTAGTTGACTTTCTGAAATGCTAGACGTTGTATCGTCCCACAACAACTCTAAGCCCTTAAGGTGCTTTTTATCCTTTAAGCTTGCATCCAAAGCATCCATGGGAGATTTGACATTTTGGAGCTTCCTAATAGAGAGCTCCCCCCCAATATCTTCAAGTTTCCCTAACTCCCCAATGCTCGATCCATAATTTTTTTTACTGACAACAAATTCACCCAAAGTCTGTAGACATTTTAGTCTACCCAGATGTAACGGCATCTCCATTAAGGCAGTTCTATATAAAACAAGATGACGCAAACTAACAAGTTTATGCATATCTTTAGGCAATATAGTAAGATCCGAACACCACATTAATCTCAATATTTGCAAATTGCACAATTGACATATAGAATCAGGCAGTTTTCTAATTGGTGTGTCAGACAGATCCAAATATCGTAGATGTCTAATATTGCCAATTGAATCAGGCAACTCAGTCAAATTTATATCATTTTTGAAAGAAAGCACTCGTAAGAATCTTAACATGGGCAACAAATCATGGGGGAATTTTGTCAATAAGATTCCATTCCAAACATCTATTGGGAGAAAAGTGCGCAACCCCTTAGCCTCGTGAAGCGCCTCCAACGTCTTTGGCATGTTTTCAAAGCTTTTTGTAACAATTGATAAATGGCGAGTCTTGTTTGTAACTTGGAGCAAATTGCTACCCTCCAGTCTAAGGATAAATTGTCGAGATACAAATCTTGCTAAGTCGTTGACAAGATCATGCATTCCGAATCTATAATTATTCACACTTGATTGTTGTAATAACGATCTTGATACCAAATCCGAGATGTAATCATCGCCTACTTGCTCCATTATTTTGCCTTCGGAATTTTTCAAGAAACCCTCTGCCATCCACAATGAAACTAGTTCATCTTTTAAGAAAAAATGACCTTTTGGAAATATTGAACAATAAGCAAAGCATCGCTTTAAATATGAGGGCAAATATTTATAACTTAATCTTAGAGCAGGAATAATTTCAGTCGGCATGTCCCACAACTCGCTCTTTAATATTCTATTCCAATCATCAACACCCACTTTAGACCACAAAAGAGCTCCAATTGTCTTGGCTGCTAAAGGTAGGCCTTTGCATTTTTCAACAATCTGTCTTCCAATTGCTTCTAGCTCTGGATGCATATCGGAGATACTGCCATGAAACGCATGACTTACAAAAAGTGACCAACATTCTTTTTCTGGTAATGGCTTCAGATTGTAAGTTAAAATAGGTCGCATAATCGATGCTGCTCCTTCTTCACGTGTTGTTACCAAAACTCTGCTCCCTTGTGCTCCAACTCGGAAGGGATTACTTAAGACCTCCCAGTTAATATAATCATAATTCCAAACATCATCTAATACAAATAGAAATTTCTTTCCCCTCAAACTCTCCTTTAGTGTTCTTTGAAGCCAATCTAGAGTCTTACCATCACCTTTATCAGATGAACATACTCTCTCTAGAATTGCTTTTGTTACCGTAAAGATGTCAAAGTTTTCTGAAACACAAGCCCATGCTTTAAGGTCAAAATACTCTTTCACCCTCCTGTCATTGTATATAAGCTGAGCAAGGGTGGTCTTGCCGACTCCACCCATACCGACAATAGCAATCACAAATAACTGATTGCCACTTACATCCTCCGAGAGCATGGAATTAATTATTTTCTCCTTATCATCTTTTCTACCACAAATACCAGATTCTTCAACCAAAGAAGTTGTGGGCAATCTTTGGGATGATTTCCCTTGAATGCCGTCTTTTAGACCTATTATGTCCTTTCGTCTGACAAGAAACTCCAATCTTTCAAGCAATTGTTTTATCTTTGGTTCTATTTCCTTGACAAAAGGTTTAAGAGAAGTAGAGATGGCTTTTCGTACCTTGCTTGCAGTGGTATGAAATTCAGCATCCAATTTGCATCGGGTGGCTTCGGTATCAATCTCATCCAAGATGTCCTCTGCATCATATATAGCAACTTTCAACTCATCGAACCATTCTTTCACGTTGGGATTTGCCATTTGTTTTTCCTCTGCATCTTCAAACACAGCATTGACAGACAGCAAAGCTATCTTCAGTTCGTTCAAGAGTGCTTGGTCGAGTTTTTGTCCTCGAAAAAAGTTAACAAATTCACGAGATGCCACCCTTTCGAAAAACACTTGGAGGAGTGGGGAGAGAAATATGCCTGCAACATCAGCCAAGTTTTCTGCTTTGAAATGGAAGAAATTAATGGAAATGAAGGGAAGTGATCAAGAAGAGAAATAAGATTACGAGCCGTCTTTAAATTCGACGCTAAAACTGAATATCCATCCACCGTGAAGTGAATATTAATTCATTCATCCAACATGTGGCCGACACTCAAAAGGAAAGACGACTTGCAAATAGGTGGAACCATCGTTCAACATGCATCTTCAATTCCACGCAATGTAGTTTTATTTTTGTAATCATTCCAAGCTTGACTTCCCAGCACGACTAGATGAATATTGCATTCACGCGTTTCTGAAGAATGGACTGTTAGTTGGGCTGAGCCAAGGGATGGATGGGCCTACAATCTTGCTAGATAACTACTAAGCAGTTATTTCCAATATATATATATATATATATATAAAGAATAAAGAAAAATGAAAAATGAAGTGCGAACTTGCAATTAGAATAAATCTTAGAATTAAGCATCCGTACTTCTACTTCTATGGGTTTGGAATATTCTTTATTTTATTTTATTTTTTTAAATGCTCATTCTTTTTTTTTTTTAATAGTTCTACATGCTTACATTTTTACTTATAAGATTTATTTTGTTAATTTTCTTTTGAAATTTAAAATCAATTAAATTTCATGATTTTTAATATATCAATAACTTTTGTAAGTTTTTTCTAAATACATTTGACATTTTCATTGTTTTTTAATTTTGTAGATATATATTATCCTTTATTCCTGCGATATCCCTTTTTTATATATATAAATGAGGACGGCACCTCCATTATTTATTAATAAATCCACATATATTGTGGAGAAAAACTTTATATACCAGCCGACTCAATCAAACAAATCAAGCCAAACACAACAGTAAAGAATCAAACTGAAAAAAACAAAGGAAGTCAAATTAAAATCAAAGGCTTGGAATACTCAGCTTATTCATTCGAATGAGACCTCTCAATCTACTTGTCAGCACATCACCAGCAAAATATCTCCTTGTGATGCCTCCCTCGCCTTGACGTGCTAAGAAATCCGCCACCTGATCACCTTCTTTAAATTGGTACTTTATAGAGAAATGAACACCTTTTAACTCCTCCTCTAATAATTCCCAAAAGTCCCATAAGTACCAGGAGGAGTAAATTCCAGATGTGAGCCATCCCGCCACCAATGCCGAGTCACTTTCAATACAAATATTATGATATCCTAAATCTTTACAAAGCCAAACACCACTAGTAAGAGCACGCAACTCCACTCCATTGTTAGTAAAAGCTCAAATTTTTCAGAGAAAGCGGCCTTGATATTACCAGATGAGTCCTACGATATCCTGTTACTGTAAATCTAGCTTTTCTTGAGTATCAATTTCAAGAGCATTGTGGATTATAATTGGGAATTTTGTCAATGGATTTCATCTACTTTTTCATTCTTTCAATAGCAACTAGAAGGGGGAGAAGAGTGTTGAGGCCCTATAGAAGGGAGAGGGAGAAAGGACTAAGAGGAGTAGGGATTAGAACGGTACGTTTTGATTTAAAAAATAAATATAAAGTATAAATCAGATGTTAGTGTGATGTAAAATGACAAGTAAAATTTCTCATTAAGTAAAATGAAGCATCTTGAAAACTAATTTGCATTGTTTGATCAACAAATAATGTCGTCATCTAAAAATGCTAATGGCAGGAGAGTGAGGAAGGCAGCCTTTCATTTTTCCAACATCAACACCCACCTTAACGGGTGTCATTCAGGTAGCTACAAGAATATCATGTTCTGCCATTGATTAACTTCGGCATCGCCTGTATAGAAATCAAAATATTGAGTATACTATTACTCCTTAATGATCATAAAGTACTGCAATTTGAACCCCTGATGCTTGCTTTTATAACCATGCAGGAGATGATGTTTCACAACGAATATTTGATGACTATTACTTCAAAATTTTATCGTGTAATAATTCCTCGTAACCTTCAAAACTTGAGCCAAGTTTGTTACCATGCATGCACATCAAAGGAAAGGAAAATCGAAATATTATTCAAAATATTCAAAATTTTTTGTTGATCAATTATGATATAGATATTTCTTTCTTTCTTACATCATTCATGTAGTTATCGATAAATCCTAGAAAATCATCCATCATTCATGGAGTTTTGCTTCTAGTTTTCTGACAAGAAATTAAGCATGCATGTAATGAAGTTTTGATTTTAAAAATACCGAATACATATTAATGGTATCTGGTATGACTTAAATATCGTTTCTCAAAATAAGAGAAAAAATAAAGGTAAAGATTAATCTTGGCCTGGAAGGCCTCATTCCTCTCTCAAGTTGGAAGGTCCAAAGGGCAACTTTGATAATTAGGACAGTTGTATCCTCCATTCCCTTATAGTAAGCTCGTGTTCTTTCTGCTTGACGATCCCAGTACTCAGCTTTTGACTGTAAGTTAAAAATTTTATTTTGGGGCTTAAAATCAGATGGTCGTCAACATTTCACCGCAAAGGCTTGGGAATCTTTCTAACTATACTCGTAAAGCATGCGGTGGTTTGGGGTTTTTTCCTCCCAAAATCTCTAGAAAACCATGTTGCTTTGGTAGCCAAGGTTGGATGGCAAATTTAACTCATTCAAATAGAACTTGGATTTGGGTTATTTCAGCAAAATACATTAAGCATTCAAAGTTTTGGGAGGTTTAGAAGCTCAATCTCGCCTGGTGGTTTTGGAAAGCCATTTTACGTGCCAGAAATTTATTAGTAAAGGGTATTTGGTTTCAGGTTGGTTTAAGATTTTCTACCTAGAAGTAGACTGATCCTTGGATACCTAATATTCTCCATCACAAATTACTTTCAGAAATATCTGGAGTCCTACTCCCCTGTCCGTGTTTAGATTATCTGCTACTAATCAATGACTTCCAAATTCTCCATTTTTGTATTCTGAATAGGCTTGATTGTGGAAATTGAAACTGCACGAAAGATTTACCAGAACATTCTACCCTCTCATAGCAATTGGTTTAGCCACACACAAATAGGTTTTGAAAAATGCAGCCTAGCACTACTAATTTTGGTACATAAATAAAGGGATCGAAGAGATTATGGAAAGTCATACTCAAGTTGTTAACCCAGAGAGCATTCACTAATATCCCCTTAGCCAGGCACAAGAGGAAACATTACTTTACTCGTTCCTTAATGGCCCTGTTGCTAGAAGCATTTGCAAGAATTCCTACTGGCCTCTTGATATGTTGTTTTTTTCAAACCATACAATCATTAAGTGGGTGCTGCCTGTCATTAACATCAATCCTTCTTTGAAAATCAAGTTGTTTCATTTTCATACTTATGCCTTAGATCTGGTCTAGTGGGCAAAAATAATCATTAAAAAAGAGTTTTGCTCTTTATTAACCTCACGCACCACACATTATGTTTATTTCATTTTTATTTTTATTTATTTTTTATTCTTCCTAAACTAATTGATTTATACTATTTTATGAGTCTTAATATTTTATTACTAATACTCTATGTAGTTATAAAGATTTAACACTAACATATTAAGTTAACTATACTAATACTATTATAAATTTATACTATAACTCTTATAATATGTTAATATATTAATATATACTAGTATTATATATTATAGTTATACATTAAAGAATATAATAATACATTGATACTAAATATATATAGTTATAGACTTATAGTTATTTAGTTATTATGATTAGTATAACTATATAATAGTATTAGTATTAGATTATTAGTAATTTAGTATAGCTATACATTACTATATTAGAGACTAGAGTATTAGTATTAATATAAATATTAGTATTAGTTATAGCTAATTGTTATATAGCCTATATTAGAATTTAGAGTCTTAGTCTTAGACTATATGATAGACTAATAGTATTGGTACAACTGTATAAGTATACTGTATATCTATATATTAGTATTAATTATAGTGATTAGTATAACTATATAATAGTATTAATAGTAGACTATTAGTATAGTTACATATTAGTATTAGTTATACTGTTATAGTGATTTAGTATAACCATATTAGTATAACTATAACTATAGTCTATATTAAATTATTAGTATTTTTTTTATACCATATTAGTCTATTAGTATTAGTATAAAAAAATAAAGGAATAAATAAGACTAGAAAGAGATTAAAAAAATAATAAGAGATAAAGCCAAGATAAAATATTAGGAAGAGATAAATCAAAAGAAGTTTGACTCGTATACAAAAAATATTAAAGTGACAGAAAGAAAGTAGGGCCCAACTACTCCAAACCCATTGGAAACCATCACCAATATTAAAAGAATGGATAAGAGCCAAAAGAGATAAGACAAAGGAAAAGAAAAAACCAAGAGATGAGGCCAAGAAGAGATAAACCCAAAAGAAGTTGACTTCGTTACCAAAAAGGTGAAGGCGGCATAAAAAAAGTAAGACCCAACTACTCCAAGCGCATTAGAAACCCATCACCAATAACAAATGGCGACACGGATAAGACCAATAAGAGATAAGCTATGGAAGAGAAACAGTCGCAAAGAGATTAAGCAAAAAAAGTTGAATCAGATATAAAAAATGTGAAAATTGCATAAAGAAAGTATGACCCAACTACAAGTCCATTTTAAACCCATCACCAATAATAAAGAAACGGATAAGACAAGAGATAAAGTTGGGATAAAAGTAAAAGAAGTTGACTCATATACAAAAAATGTGAAAGTGGTAAAAAGAAAGCAGAACTTACTTACTCCAAGCCCATTAGAAATCCATCACCAATAATAAAGAATGGATAAGAGTAGGAAAAGATAAGGAAGTGATAAATATAAGAAATAAGGTCACGAATAGATAAAGTGAAAAGAAGTTAACTAAAATACAAAAAGTTTAAAAGTGACGTAAAGAAATTAGGACTCAATTATTCCAATGAAGAAAAGTAGGAATCAACTACTCTAAAAGAGGAATTAAGAAAATAAAAAGATCTCTACAAATCTCCAAACTTCTCTACATATAGAGACTACTCTTATTATTGGCTCCCTTCCAGACTTCTACGCGTCAACGTCTTTTTCAAATTCTCTCAAACCCTATCTCTTACATTGTATTGAGAGTTACAAAAAGTTACAAGAGACTATAAAATCACTAATCATAATTGATTTCTCCCAAAACAGCTCGTGAACATAGGGATTTATGTCGAACAACGTAAATCTATGTCTACCATATTGATGGTCAAGCTATAATCGTGGCCAATTTAACCATATTGTAAGGCTTCAGTCATGCCGGAAAATGCATCAACCCCTCTGCACTTTCCTTCACCCAGTACTCAACAGTTATACCCTTTCCCTGGAGGGAAACCTTAATTTTTCCATTAGTTGGTTTCCACACCAGGAATCGCATCCTTTGTTGAGGCATCAAAAGCCATACGAAATCATCCATCTTTTGTTCTCTCGATTGCGAGCCGGAGCTACATGTCTGACAATGAACTAATGGAAAACCAGTGTTTCAATGTTGGAAACGCAAGCAAGAAGAATAGCAGGATAAAAGACATTGCGTTTGCAGTCTCCAGTGTTTCACCATAAAATTAATTAATTAATTTTAAAAAAATTAAAATTAGAAGAAGCAAGCAAGAATGGAGATTAATTAGCAAAACCTGTTTAGCAGATAGTCATTTCAAAGGACCAAACAAAAAGGATAAAGCCATCAAATTTGACCATTACCCATATTTCATAATGTGATTGAATTTGTTCTCCACAATATCTCTTACAAATAAAAGCAAATGATCACAAGTAAACAACGAGACGGGAATAACTATTGAAGATCAACACCATGAATTCTGATCAATACGCCTAGGATAAAATAATTTCGCACTCCTCTTTGGTGGAAATATTCTTCTACCCCTGAAACTAAATCTTCCAAGATCAGCACCAAAGCACAAATTATAAAAAGCAGGCTACAGAAGATCCCTGACGATTTCAACGATCTTCATTAGATTTTTATCTCATGCATGCACAAGATCCAAGTCGTGTTAAGAACGTAACAGTCACAGTGCCTTATCTGGGAGTAGCCATTGCTGAATTCTTCACTAAAAAGTGCATAATATAGCATCTGCATGAACTGATCTTTAACGATGCTGATTACCATTCCCAAACCAACCCAGGTCAAGTAAAACATCAGGTCTTATAAAGTTTCTCTGATTTGAATTGTCTTTCTTTACGACATAATGACTTGGATCCTGATTGAACGTTTCAGACATAGCATCACTACCTGCATAAGAATGAATGGCAAACTTTATCAACATAACTACATATTTCATCTTACAGAGTGAATAAACAGTTTTCAACATTCTCACGCAGCATGGTTTCAATTGATTGGCATTCATCCCTTGAGCTTCCACCGATAGGACTATACTCGCTGAATACTGATGCAGTAGAATGGCCCAAAGGTGAATTTGGGTCACCATATGTCTCACATGGATTGGTGGACAAACCTTTCACCACATCTCCTGGCATAACAGAAGTATCCAAACTTTGTTGGGGTGGATTCTTCCTTGATTCTTTCGGAGTACGTGACTGATAGACTATTGCTTCCAAGAGACCATTGCTCCTCGGTGAGAGAAAACCTGAATGGGTCTGCTCTGTCGGAGGAGACTGGATCAAAGTATCAACAGACTCGAGTAAAGGAAGTGGGGAAGCAGGCTTGCCCCAGCTACCCAGTCGAGTTTCTGAATATTGGAGTGAAGGGAGCTCCAACTTCATAGCCACGGATATGGGCTCGGAAGAAGAAGGATTGCCATTTAAAAGGGCATGGCTGCCAGAAGGAACACCTAATGGTAACTGGTTACTGGTGTCAAGATCTGGATCAAATGAAGGCGGCAAGTTAAAGGATTTGGCAGCCTTCTGATCACAAGTATAATCCACACAGCGATTGAAGACTGGGAGAGCACTGTTGACACTGCCATCCAGACCAGGTAACAGCGCCTCCGACTCTTGAAGGCATCTGGGGGGATGCCTTGTTTGGAACAGCAAGTCATAATTATTGGATGAACTAACACCTTGTTGGAGCATGCTGCTCGCAGGTATATCAAGAAGCTTTGGGGTGTAGGAGAGATACCCTTGATCGAATAAATTATTGAGTTCTACAACTGGAATCTCAAAATTATCTCCCTGAAAGTGATCATGATGGTGTGTGTCCCCAGTGGTCAACATCCCATTGTGATTATTGTCTTCACTACCATTCATTACCACAGGACACACATCAGGTGGATAAATTGGTGTACCGGATCGTTGTAGTCTCTTAATTCTTGTATTCCAGTAGTTCTTTATCTCATTATCCGTACGACCAGGCAGCTGCTACAGGGAGAGAAGGAAGAATGTCAAAAGGTTGATAGGTCAGTCTATATCTGAACACATGAGCATACAAGACAAAAATGAATAAACAAATAAACATGCAAATAAACATATTGGTAAAGTAATGTAGCATTACAAGACTGGTAAAAGGCAAAACATAGTCAACACCGAGCTCATCATACAGCTGTCTTCAGCTGTAAGGGATTAGAAATGCGTGATTTGCAATACAACCATGAATATTTCAAACTTAGTCTCTGTTTATACTGAGAGAAAAGAAAGTCGGAAAATGATGGAACCAGTGTAAATGGATGAATAATCTACAATTAACAAAAATGGGATCTTTGATATATCACTCAACTAGCCACAATCAGAAATATATGTGGTATCAACATCCAACTGATGGGGACATATAAACGGTTGAGGAAGGTTTACAATAGAGATGGGAATCTGAATTCTACAGCACATATTTTAATTTAGGCCGGCAATGGTGCTGCAGGCCCCACCTAGGATTTATCTAGCTTGTTTGAATGTTGGAGCTTTTATTTTAGCTGATAGGTTCTTAACTGTTAATCCAGGAGTATTAATTTAGTACATATTATCAAGTTGGGTTTCCAGGGACTTTGTTGTCACATCCAACTCAAAGGACTGAATTCCAGAAACCCCAGCCCGAATTTAGACTTCTTCATCCCGTTTTCCTCACCCCACCCCAACTTTCCCCCTCTTTTCTGATCACAGACAATCCAATAACCCCTAATTTTAGACATACAGCCCCATTCCACTGGTTCTGTGACTCATCCTCTTCACATAAAGAGGTTTTTAAGGTCTGCCTCATAAACAAATCTAATCTTAACAAAGTACCAATTTTCTTACGTGAGAAAACAAATGTTATCCCAACTTTTCTTGAAAACATTTTTGAACTAGCTTCCCTCAATACCAAAGATTCGTGGTGTGAACTTAAGTAAGAAACTGGCAGATTACTTGCCTCAAAAGGAACATAATTTAGGAAAATGCTACCATGCTGCTGGGATTTGCCCCTTTATTTTGACCGCTCATGTTTATATATATATATATATATATATATATATTTTTAACCTAATGATTAAGGAAGTGATTTTTAGTGTACTGGTAATTTTTTTTTTAAATATTTCAATATGTTCAAAAAATGTAAAAAAGAAAATAACAAAAAAATTAAAGAGAAGTTTGTGTTAGGCGGCATGCCCAGTGGTTATTGCTGGGCGGCAGCCTAGCATGACTCCATAATTTATAGGTATAATGAAGCTGTTCACATGACAAATCCAAAAAATTCATAATAAGCTCAGTTGGTTTGAAATACCCAATTGGTGCATATCCGTATGATATAGGGTTTAGAAACATAAAGGATTGAAAGCAAGCCAATTCTATAAACATCTTACATGAATGGTTATAGCCATTTCACCAACCAATATAATGCATTTGCAGTAATTAGAATAGAATGTTTCCTCCCAATTTCAGACTATATAGATTCAACTTGGAATACTTCTATTTTCAAAAAAAGGGAGTAAGAATCCAATTTTTTTTTTTTTTAAGTAGAGTACGTATCCAAAAATGAGGGTATATATGCTGAAAACTCAAGTGTATCCGTTTGTACTCCTGACATCAGCATCAAACATCTGCCTGAAGAGAAATTTTGTTGTTCTGTCAGTCAAACAAGAGATAATTAAGCAATATAGCCAGCCTAATTTTGAAGAGTGGGCTCGAGAACTTAAGATGTTACTATGGTTTTTGACATTTATCCCATTTTCTCAAGAACCAAACCCTTCAGATGGAAATTTAATGGCTGCTCAATACGAAGTATTAATCAGAACAAATGTGGCAAAAGTTCGCCATCGAACCAGCGCATTACAAAGTAAGAACCAGGAAAAACAAGGCACAACAATAGAAGTATCTTTGTAATTGGGACTGTCAATGTTGTTTAGTAGCAAAGTACCAAAAATCTAACTATTGTACATCATTCTAATATTGCACACATACCCAGTCAAGACAAAAGTAAAAAAAGCAATCAACTGAGAACCAATTAAGTTAGGAAAAATAGGACTATTTTTTTTTTTTATAAGTAAAAATATTTTATATATCAAAAGGAGTAACCAAGTACACTGACCGTATACAAGAAAACACCTAGCCCATAATAAAGCACCCCTAATGACCCAAAAACAACCCACAATACACTAATCCCAAAACTACCCAAAAATTACACTGAACAGGAACCCCTTGTTTCCCATGTAACTAATACCCAAGCCAAACCCCAACCCCTTGTGGTTCCCGTCTTCACATTACCCTCCCTTTAGACTTTCCTTTAACTAAGCTACCTCCCTTAGTATCATAGTTAATTGCCCAAGAAAGACGCTGTAACTCCCTGTTTTTCTTGAAACTTTTGGTTTCAAACGTGTGGCTTGCCTCGATTGCGGTGATTAGTTCATTGAACTGGTCTTCGCATCCTCCGTGTGAAATCCCCACGAAAGGCAGAATCCAATCCGCTATCAAAGGAAAAGAGACCAAGGGAGCAACATTATCCTCAGACACATTAACCAATTGCATTCCCAATTCTGGACTTTCTTCCACGCAAGGCACCAATGACAAGTCCTGTACCTCCTCATCAACTCCATCGTTTCTTTCCAACCCCATTAGAGCTTCTGGGGTGACAGCAAGTCCCTTCACCTCAGGCGACCCTAAACGAGCAACTTCAGCGGAACCTACATCTCCTTTACCATTTTCGGACAAGGGTGTAACCCCGCCTAACGGTTTATTCTGTGTTACCTGAGGCGAATGACATTCCATTACTGCATTCTCTACACCAACATTCGACGAAGACCCAACTTCAAATAACCTAGATTTCCTTTTGACTTGCCACGCTCTCCTAGAATTGGTTATAGGGACAGGACCGAATCCGATCTTCCGTTTTCCTTTATCTGAATTTAAAGGAATCGGGCCTATCTTAGTCTTAATAGCCCTGTTGCCTCTAGCTAAAAGCATGTCTATTTTTATTGACAAGAAAGCTATCACTGTCCTCAACTTGGCAAATTGGGTTTCCATATCCTTTAGAGAATTTTGCATCGCTTCAAGCTGGTTCTAAGCTTGCGTGATTTGCAGACCACTTTCACCATTCCCCTTACTCTGAGGCACAGAAGCATGACCCATCTTCAGAGCTGCCGCATACGATCGCTTCACCACCGTGGATGTGCTTGGGTCTTTAGTGTTCTCAATCTTCTTTTCCTTTCTTGACCCCTCATCACAAGGCAAATCCTCAGCTCTGCATAATTCCGCTGCAAACTTATCCCAACCTTGTCCTTCATGCCCTTCAGGAATTACAACACTGCTCCGCCGGCCTCCTCCACCATATTCGGTGATAGTTAGATACCAACCATGCTTGTTGGAGCATCATTGGGTCATGAATTCTCTGTTACCTTCACGCAAGTGTTTTGAATAACCTGTATTTCTCCCTGTCATTAATGCTTCTCCCATAGTAGCAATCAACCAATATATACCATTCCGACCCATTACTACCGATCTCCAAAACCTTATGCCCCTCTCCACTATTTTTAAAGAAGACCTCCAAGTTTCTGGCAAAAACTCAAAAGCCTTCGATTCCACCCAAAAACGCACCATTTGACCCATACTGATACAACTTCAAAAGCAAAGGCTTTTCAAGCTGTACGAGGCTTCATTCTGTCGAAAAAAGCTGGAAAAATGCCCAACTCAAAAGAAACCAGTCGCCGAAGGTAGGCTAACGTCGGAGGCCAGCGAAGAGGTTGCCAGTGTCCGTCAAAAAGTTCTGTGGAAGCCAACAGGGTCGCCGCTCCTAACAAATCTTGGAAAAAAGAGACCCAACCCAAATCTGTGAAAGCCAACAGGGTTGCCGCTACTAATCAATTCTTGTGTTTTGACCTTTAGACAAATTAATCACTGACTTTTAATTTTGAACTTTTTCATCCCTATATTCTTAACTTCGGTCGTTTGGATCGTTCCATTACAAACCTGTCAGACCCACTAGCAGAGCCCTTGCCACATGGCTCATAAGTCACATCATTGCCAATTACAATGCAACACACATCATTTTAGCTGTGTGTACATCCACATGTCACAATAAAAAATATTTAAAAATAAAGAAAAAAACAAATAAAAATCTAAATTAAAATATTACAGGACGGGACAAGAGGTTCCCTCCCAAATCAGTTTTGTCACCGGTTGGATTTGGGGTGGCTGCAGCCACCCAAGTGAGAAAGGCCCTTTGATCGAGAGGGGACCTCCCCCTCCCAATCTGTAAGCCACGTGACAGGAGCTCTGTAAGCGGATCTGACAGATCTGTAACAGAATGATCAAAACGACCGAAGTTGAGAATATAGGGAGTGGAAAAGTTCAAAAGTAAAAATCATGGAGTAATTTGTCTAAAGGCCAAACCACAGGAGCTATTTGGTATTTAACCCAAAAAGATTGCCATGTTCCAGAACTATAGTATTGAACAACTCTGTTGGTGTCAAAAGGAAACTTGGGGTTATGAGACTAAGAAGCACAGACAGTTATACGGCACCATGTTCACATCAGCGGCCATTTCAGCACATCAATCATCTGGGATCACATGAACATTGAAAAAACTCTCATAGGCTATTTCCATAATTCAATTTCAAATAATACTAATAATCAACAACTCCCTTACATATGCTTGACATTGTCCTTATATATAATCATAAATAAAAAATTTTAAAATCGATTTAAGCACTAAAACCACATTATAAGAAAACTCTGAAACCTTGTGGATTTTACCAAATGACTCCAACGTTTAGAGCTACCAAATACTCAAAAGCAATCCAACAAAAAAACTAAAGAGAAACAACTGTACTTAGAGACTCTAAATGGATTTAAAATTCTTTGACCAATCAAAATTACAAATTAAAAAAACAACTAATAAGACAACTTCAAAACCATGATAACTCCTAATATAATAACTCAAACTCATTCAGCCAAATTGACCAGTTCAAACTCCCCTATGATTTGTAAATGGGCTCCAACTCTAAGGCTTGCGTCCATTACAGAGCTCCGTCTGCCACTCCCCATGAAGTCACGTAATTTCTTCTTGTTTGACTAATCTCAGAAATATTCAGCTGGACTTGAAACAACAATAAGATTTTATTTATTAATTTTCACTATCTTGGGCATGATCGATATCACTGGCTTTCATGGTTAAAATTTTTCCAAAGAGTAACACAAACTGGCCTGCATCAATATGTATCTAAATATGTGGGTGCATTTGAGTGTGCAGACACAGAGTCCACTGTCTGCCCATTAAACATGGGCATGAGATGTACCTTATAAATGAAAATACCATTCACATCTAAAAGTAACTAGACATCAGAATATACTCATAAAAAAAAAATCATATCAGAATATACTTATTAGGAAACTACGACTGAAAGTAGAAAATTTTCACTAACCTCTCCAGCCATTCGAGCCCATTTGTTTCCCATCTTAGCATGCATTTCAATGATACGGCGCTCTTCCTCTGGAGTGAATGCACCCTTCTTCAAATCTGGTCTTAGGTGATTCGCCCATCGTAGACGGCAGCTTTTCCCACACCGGGAAAGTCCTGAGTGCTTCTGTACAGCATTCCAGTTCCCCTCTCCATACTTTTCAACATATTCCACCAAACTTGCATCTTCCGCTGATGTCCAAGGGCCCTTCTTCAATGGAACTCCTTTCAAATCTCCTTCAGCTTTAGCTTCTTCAACTGATTCCAAATCTCGCCTACCCTTTGACTTTTTTGAGCTCTCACTCTTGTTCACTGTGCCCATCATCTCTCCTCAGATATTCCTAAAAGATCATGAAAATTAACATCCCAACAAATAAAGATGCAGCAAGTGAGTTGGCATATCAGAACATGTGGAAGCAAAACATACAGATTAATCGATGGGAAATATTAGCCGCAGCAGCTTTGTTTATATCAGAAAGAGAGAATAAACACGAAATGAAAATAGAAGGAAAAAGAAGACAATAGACCAAGGAAAAACCTTTTTTACAAGTAAAATATTGTATTAATAAGAATAGGCATAGCCCAAGTACACAAGGGGTATACAAGAGATAACATCTTGTTAGGAGGAACAATGGAAACAAGAAAATCATGAAAGTCTAGGCCATTGAAATCTACAGCTTTAGCCCATAGGAATAGAGTTTTAACAAAGAATAATCTAATCTCCTCCGATGAGTGCTCCTTATCTTCAAAAGTCCGATCATTTCATTCATTCCATAGGAACCATAGAATACAAATAGGAACCATCTTCCACATAGCTGTGATTTGTGGAATACCGCCTAGGTTCGTCCAGCTGGCCAGAAGCTCGACCACAGTAGCGCTTCTATCTCTAACCATCTGAGGACAGCATCCCATAACGCTTTAGCAACCTCACAATGCGGTATAAGATGATCCACAGTCTCGCTACTCTTTCTGCACACAGCACCAGTCAACAAGAATCACTCGGCGTTTTTGTAAATTATCCATAGTCAAAATTTTGTCCAAAGAAGCTATCCAAGCAAAAAATACCACCTTGGGAGGCACCTTATTTCTCCAAATCCTTCTCCAAGGAAAGTGATTGTTCTACGGATATGTGAAGGACTTATAGAAGGAATGAACAGAAAATGTACCTTTTCTAGCAGGTACCCACCACAAACTCAGTTCCATGAGTACCAACCAAGGAAAAACTTGCCCTCAATTCAGAAATAAAACAATTGTATTTCAAGAAACAGATCAGATATCCTTGAAATTCATTTTACACTGCATCATTCAGACCAGAATGAAGCCTGAGAAACTAATGCTATCCACAAAGAATGCTTTGATGAAATTGAAGTTAAAACCGTACCTCCAACACTTTTGAGCAGGAAATTTCCAAACTATAAGGCCTTTTAATACATTTTACACTAGAATATGACTTATTGGCAAAAGATAGCAGCAAGTTTTCATGCATTTTTATCAGCAATCTTTTAGAGGAAGGTAGAAGGGATTTTATAACTCTATGTAAGAAACCAAGAGACTTTTGGTTTCTCACATGTCCCAAAGTGCAAAAAACTTTAAGAGCCAAAGCTTCTATTATTCTCTTTTTCCCTTTTACCACAACCTAACAGAGGACAAAACCCAAACCTCATGGTTGGCTCGAGTGGTAAGGGCCTTGGTCTTGGTGGTATGCTCCTTCCGGGTCTTAAGGTTCAAACTCGCTTGTGCAAATAACTTTTAGGGGTCATCGGACCAGGAGAATTCGCCCTTGAATTACCCGAGGTGCACTTGCGGGAAACTCTTTACCAAATGCTTGTGCGCCCTCAAGATTGGTCGAGACTTCGATCACGGACATCCAGCACCAATAAAATAGAAACAAAGCACTAAATTTGTTAAATTCAAAGCAGGAAAAAACTTAGAATAATTGAACTTTTACCCAATTGAATACAAGATTAGATAACTTGCAAAACTCATTAGAGTCACCTCAAAGTCTTTAATTCACCCAATTTCCAAAACCCAGATGGTCTAGTGCACTGATCCAGTTGAGAGAGGAGGGGGTGGAGGATTACAAAAAGCATATATATTAAAAGCAAAGAAACACAAAGCTGTGGGATGTTATCGTCCATGAAACCTATCTTGAACAAAATTATCGTACTGAAAGTAGGTTAAATGAACTAAAAGGCGCTTGAATAATTTCAACAAAAATACACGTATTATCAGAAAGCTAAAAATTATGCACTGCATATTCCCTATAATTCAGAATACAATAATATAGAATAATAATGAATAATATGATTAATAAATAAAACAATAAATATTAACTCTAATATAGAAGCAATTAATTTTGTTTTTTTGATAAGTAAGAAGTAAATTTTATTGAAGTGAATGAAGATAGGCAAAGCCTAAGTACACAGGAAGTATACAAAATAAATGCCCAAGTACATTCTAATAGTGCTAAGTTAAAGAAAAGAAGTCATGAACATTAGTCCCAGTAAGCACAATGGCTGAAAACCAGAGTACTAAAGTTTGTAAGAAAAAAATCTGAAGTTCCACCAGAGTACGCTCCCTATCATCAAAACACCGCGCCTTCCTTTCCAACCATATGCACCACATAATACATCTTCCATGCTGCCATCACCTGAGAACAGCCATGGATATCCTTCCAACAAGCGAGTAAATCAACCACCCTCAGAGGCATTACCCAAGCAACATCAGTTCTTCTAAAAATATCATTCCACAACGTTCTTGTCACCTCACAGTGCAATAATAAGTGATCCTATGACTCTCCATGATTTTTGCATAAATAGCACCAATCCATCACTATGAGCCCCCTCCTTCTCAAGTTATCCGTGGTCAAAATGTTCCCAAGCGCCGCAGTCCATACAAAGAAGGCCACTTTGGAAGGCACACGAGACCTCCAAATACTCTTCCACAGGAAAGTTTCAATACCTTGAGATGCCAATAATTTGTAGTATGCCTTCACGGTGAACTTCTTGCTGCCACTGGACCTCCATTGTATCCTATCCCCTTGTGCCATTAGCCTCCCAAAGGAGTATAACAAACTGAAAAAATCTGAAACTGTTTGCAATTCCCAATCATGATTAGCCCTATTAAAAAGGACATTCCATTGGTGATGAACATGAGAAAGTGCGTGAAGATTCGCCACAGAAGCCTCCTTGTTAGTAGCAAAACCGTAAAGAGCTGGAAAAAGCACTTACAAGAGCATTCTCACCGCACCAAACATCATGCCAAAACCTGATTCTGGTTCCCTCTCCAACTACAAAACAGATATGATTTACAAAACACAACCAGCCCCTCCTAATAAATTTCCACAAGCCCACACCATACCCCCCTCTCACTACATTAGAGCACCAACCCCCCCAGCCACTACCATGTCTATAGTCAATAACTTCCTTCCACAACAAATTCCTCTCCAATTGGTATCTCCACAGCCATTTACCCAGCCATTTATAGACATAAGCGAGTATGGGGTATCAAGCCCACATCGTTACGTTGGAAGGCTAGGAGCTATATTTGACATTGATTAATCGTTTTTAACATCTCTAATTTAAAACAGAACGTGCATTTCGGTTTCATTCGGCTCCCTTATGGAAGAGAAACATACAAGAAAATGGAAGTATTTTGGTTTTCAATTCATGCTGAAGGGTCTGGCTTCAGTCCAGTTCCTGCGTGAACTGGAGAAAGGCATATGCCGAAAAGTGTGCACATCCAGATGTCCAATTAGCACCAGAACTGGACAGAAGCAGGACATACAACTGGATCTAAGTTAATTAGTAGCTCTAGGATCATTGAAAATTTTGTGTTCTCGGGTCTTATTGGAGGAAAATTGTTTTGCCAAATACAGAGAATAAGATTCATAAATACAGACAAGAATACAATTTCACTAAATACCACAACTGCAACAACAATAATTACCATATTCATGCTAATAATAAACAACCTATCTTACTAAAAATAAGGAAAGGCCCTATCTAAGCCCCATCGTTATAAAGCTACAAAAGCTGATGATGAAAATGATAATGAACAGAATTGGCAAGAAATGACCTTTTTACTTTACCTGAAATATTGAAGACTGCAGGAGTTGCAGAGCTCAAATGATTGGCATCAGCCACTGATAATTTTCAAAACCCCAGAACCCTAGAAAACTCACTCAATCCAAAACAGCAAGATAAATTTGAAGCGAAAAATATTTTAGAAAGTTAAAAAAAAATAAAGACGATAGGAAACGCCAAGATAATCCATAGGAGCTCGTTTCAAATACCGGAATTCACCAATATTGACATAGAATTTTTCAAATGCAGGCTTTGTTCAAACGTATAGAAAAATGAACAAGAAGCCGATAAATCAAGAACGAACGTGAAAACCGACATTCAGTTCAACTCTGATCCTCTAGTCAGAAAAATAATATTAATCAGAAAAGAAAGAACAGAGAGGTTCCCAGATCCAGTTAACAAAGACCCAGCTTAGGAAGTTTAAGGAAAAAAAAGAAAAGAAAAAACCCAATGAAGAATGAGAAGCAAGAAGGTGGATGAAAGATAGAGGGAACGAGAAGGAGATGTACACGTAAAAATCCCCCCGACCCTAACCGTAGTCAGTGAAGAAGTAATTGTTCGATCTGAGCATAGAGCCAGAGAGCGAGTGTGTGAGAGCCGGGTAATAGAAAGTGTCAATCTTTTTGATGTGGAGAGGAACGGTGGATTTGAAGATCAAGCAAAAGTACAAAAAGTCGGAAGAAACCCGCTTAAATAGAGAAAGGAAGCCGCAAAAAAAGTGGATATCAGGAGAGTCAGATCGGCAGCCACTTTTCGGTTTAAAGCTTTATATCTTACGGATATTTTGTTTGCGTTTATACTTTCTGTACTTGGATTGCTCCTTTAACTTCTCCCTCTGGATTCGCCCTCTCTCTTCACATATCAAGGTCCTCGGCCAAGAAATCCGAATCGAAATGGCAAAAAATATAATCATTAAGATAATTGTCCCAAGTTATGATTGAAGCTGATCTGAGTTGATAATTCTAATCTTTATAACCTATGCTTTCCCCGAGAGTTTTTATTAATTTAACGCATTAATTTCTTTTTATTATTCTTTTTGCCGGAATATCTTAGACAACCAACAACCTACGGATCTCCCCCTCCTCTGCCAGGAGATATTAGGTCTCTCTCTCTCTCCTGATATCTTAATTTAACGTTGATTTAAGTTATTTAACACAAAAATGCTAATTACAGTCATTTTTTTCATATTTTTAATACATTCTACTTATGTGATAATTAAGTAATTATTTTATATTTAAAAAAGTGACAAAACCTATAACATTAATAGAATGTATAAAAAATACGTAAAAATGACTGTACATAAAAATTTTAAACCTATTTCGTCTAGTCCAAAAGACGTCGGTTGATGTTTGTAATGTTTATTGAGAGTGATTAATAAATTGACAATTGGACTACTGATATATTTCTAGAAATATATGATTTCAGTCCGATTATATGCGTTACGGTGGTTGAGATTAATACATTCGTAGAAACCCAGTAATTTTGTTATTTCTACGTGGGCAAAATCGGGATTCTGACATTATAAATATGTAGTTATGTTTTCTATTCCAAATTCACTCTTGACTCGTGTATCTATTGGTATTGAGAAGATAAAAAGCGTGAATATTGGAGGTGGATTCTCCATATCCAACACATGATCAGTGCAAGCAATGTGATCGATGTGAACATAGTTGGAAGAATATCTCTTTCCCCTTTATTAGTATAGTTGTGTCCATCTCAAATGATAAGGGCAAAGAGGCAAAGATCTCTCTCGTCACGCAGTATGTGCCCATCAACACGCGATGGGGTGAACATTTTATCTTTTTCCTAAAAATAGCGATGGGGGATCTCCCACTTCATGCTGAGACAAAAGCATGAGGTAGGAAAGGGAAATCTCATCTCCCCCCACCCCTCCAATCACAAGCAGTAGACAATGCAAGCGATGAGGTTGTAATGAATACAACCATGATTGGAGGGATAGATCTCTCGTATATGATCATGGTTGTGTCCACTATCAATAACAAGGGTAGAGATCTCTCCCTTTCCACTGTGTGTGACAGCTAGGAATAAGGATGGCTTGAATTTGTAGGCTGTGTAAATTCTTTTTAAAAAAAAAAAACTATTTGAGAGGATAATTCCCACAAATTTACCAATCTCAAAACATAATGGTGGCTCATTTTCATAGTGCATACAAAGACTTGAATGACAAGTTATCTGTACAATTTTGGCATATATTCTTTATAAATTCTCAATCTTCATACAAAGATTGATTCACAGTAGTTTCTAATGCCTATGCATATTGGCAAATAGTGCCCAAGTATTTTCTCTCTTTCTACTCAATTTCAGAATGCACATAATCAACAAATACAAAGTTCTTTTGCAGTTCATGCAAAGCAAAAGCCGTGCCAGAACTAAGAAGTGCAAGCCCGGCCAAGAAAATCCGTAATTGCATATCTGATGGAATCCCAGCCGTGGCACAGCAAATAACTGCTGCACCAATTAGAAACTTTTGCAATGCCTGGAATGTTGTATAAGCTCCTTTACAAGATGAACATTTTAGAGTGTGCTGCTCAAATCTGTCCAACATCTGCAAAACCCAATAGAAACAGAACTAGAACAAATCAGTAGCAATACCAATGTACCTTGTATGCTGTGCTGACCGATTAGGATATTCTCTTCATTATTGAGATTATGGTGTCATTTTAAAACGTGATATACCTTTGTATATAGGCATGTTTGTATATGTCCTAGCATCTAAAAAAATAAAATTAATTAAATAAATAAAAGGTTCAGGATCTTACAGAAAAGAGCCTTCCCCCATCTGGTTATAAAATTGCAATATTTTTATTGCTCTCATCTTAGAGACTAAATAGCATGTCTATACTGTATTATTAAAAAAATCAAGGAACAAAATTCAACAAACTCAATATAGACCTGCTCTAAAAATGTGAGTGACAATAAGTTTCCACACCTGACGTTTTGATAAAACTGTTGATGGCAAAGGTTGTTGGTTGCTCATGCCAAACCACTCAGGTTGGCTGTTCCCATGTCGTCTCAACCAATTTCGAAATGCCAAGACAAGGCGATCAGCTTGGGTGGGTGTAAATGTTATTGACGTATACTGCTTATTAACATCAGCAGAACCCTCCTTTGTCTTTGAAAGAAATATCTTCTCTTGACCTTGGAGAACAATCATGTCCCCATCATACACCTTATTTGAAGTCCAATGCTCATGCCATCTAGGAACCACCTAACACCATTGCATACACAATAGGAACTAAGTTAAAAGGGTACGATCACTCATTAAAATGGAAATAAAAATCAGATATTATTGAAATGCACTTTGATGCAAAATTTATCATTACTCAGCTATAACACAAATGTAATTATAGCACAAGGAGCCACTGTGATGCAACATCGAGATGAGATTTATTCTTTTCACAAGAGGGCAAACTGAACACGTTTGCTTATCTAAGTGAAGCAATTACAATAATTTGCTTAAGAAAATAGCAAGCTAATAAAAATGAGCAATGAAAGAATTTAACTAAAGAGAGAACTGATCGGAATGCCCAACTAATTGGTGCCATTTTAAGCTAAATACAGAAGAAGAATGGTCCTAGAGTTCGTACCTGCCACCAGGCAGGCCCTGGTACTGTGAACTGGAAGAAGTTTCTGGCACTGCAAACAATAGATCGAGTCTTCCCATGTGCCATTGGCACATTGAAGGAACAAATCCATATTATCCATTTTTTATCGCCAACTATCGGAAGCTTTGTGTCTATTTCTATTCTGTTAAACATCAATGCATGTATGAGTAGGACTCAAATTTCTAAGCAACCACATACAAGAATCAAAGTCGTGAGATTTTATTAGTATCATACAAACACCACATTATCAAAGGTAAATGCAAGAATATGCAGCTTTAACAGCTTATGCGAGAGTGGTAAACTTACTTATTCACATAATAACAAGGTGCAACAAACTCGGCAGTGATCCGTGGGTTACCATCATTGGCTCCTGCAAAGCCCCAGTGACCACTAGACTCTAACTTAAAAGGCAGAGGTTTGGCTCTATCTCTTCTTCCCGTAACCTGTAAATAGATTTACACTTTGAAGCACCCTAAGTATGGAGTGGCAGGTGATGTCTAGGGTTCAAATTCCCTTAGGTGCATGAATATTCTACCAACAAAAGTCATCCATTATAAAAAGCGCAAACATTTACCATTCTTCCATATTTAGCAAGTTGCCTCTTTAGCACCTTTCCCATAATATTTCAGTTGAACAGATCATGGCCAGCCATGGTGTTGCTTGCATTTCTCAATCTTATAAACCAATAAAGTCAAACATATATGCAGAGTCAACTTTTAAATACTGATGAGCATTACAAGTACTTATGTCTTAGCATTAGACTTGCCACAGGCACATGCAACACAACAATATACCAACTGATTTCTGCTTTTACAGAACCAGAGTTTACTTACTCTCCGAGTGTTGTAAAGAGTCAGAAATAAAACCTATTTCATCCTGACACCACTTGTTGTCTCAAGCAATATTAGAGAAAAGAGAAAGTCAACCATGAGCACCCCTCCAATTACAGGCAAGCTGTAACGTTAGTTCCATATATGCTATAGTGGTTGGGTTATCAAAAGCACATATCCATGATGAGAATCAGGTTTGATTATCTAATTATTGAATTAAAAACTGCACTCGCAATGTACACAACACATACACAGGGCAGCATCACAATTGAAGAGTTACCAAAATTCATCCACTATCAATTGGCCAAACTATCATACTAATGTATTTGATTTTTATACATAGGGCAGCATCACAATTGCATAAATTCGATTTGTATATTGTTACAAGTATATACCTTATGATGAGCAAAATCAATGTGGGAAGGATCAGATACATTCTCCATGAGGGTATCATAGCCATAAAACAGATCACGCTGAATTGTCACCGATGAAAACTCAGGTTTATCAAAGTCATCAGGCAGCCTACATAACAAAACAATTTTGTTTAAAACATTCATGACATTGCAGTGAATTTTTTTATTTTATTTTTATTTTTTCAGTTTGCAGTGAATTTTATATTCATCAACTTTAATATCATCATGAATCCACATCCTCAACTTAATGAAATAAAATCAAAATAATTGGAAGCAGATTGCAGATATGAACTGAATTAAACACCTGGGAGGCTTGGTAGTTTGTGCGCTTTCCCATCCATTCTCATCCGGCCAAACGAAGAGTAGGCCTTGTGACTGCAACGTTGGGAACTTCGTAACGCATGCTCTTGAAGACTTCACAGCACGAGCTTCAGGACCTTCAGATGAAGCCTGAGGGATCCTTGCGCAAGATCCACATCCATCAAATGACCAACCATGGTATGAACACTGCAAGTAGCCACCTTCATCAATCCGCCCTTCCTACAAACCATATGAACTCATCAGGATCGAGAAAAGACATCAAGAACCCAATTCCTCACTTCTTCATGGATAATTTACAAGATATAAAGAAACCCTTAAATCTGACTTTATATATTACATCATTTCGGGACACAATAGGGCATGAATTCCTCTAGAAACCAAAAAAACAGAGAAGAAAACAGAGCATGTAGCAATTTTATCTATACCAACATATATCCTATGGACCTATACCAATTTATCTACCGAATTAATTATTTAGCAATATATCCAACGAATTGCTTACCTATTGTTTAAAAAACCAAATATAACGTGAGCGTTTGTTAAATTAGTTTATTTGCCTTTCATAGCAATTAAACAGAGCATAACTTCAATTTGCACAGAAATTGGAATGTAAAAATCAAGAAGAAATGAAGAAAATTAGTTTACAGATAAGGGCGCGAGGCGGTGGGGGCATTTGTCGTCGAAAGCGACCCATTCACGAGCAGACCTGTCGAACCAGAGCACGAGATCTCGACCCAGAAGCTGAAACGGGGTAGGGAGCAGAGGGTCCAAATCTTCGATCAAAGAAACCGGGTACCAGTGATCCCTCCAAGCGAACTTGGAATTGGACGAGCTTTCCTCACCGTGCTCATCCTCAACTCCATACCCTTCTATCACATGCTCTTCTTCTTGTCGATTCTCCCCAGATGCTGGTGTGGTTGGAGGAGCAGCTACACGTGGAAGAGAAAGACGTCTACTTGCTCTGTCTCTACTCGTTGTGGGTGATTTTCTTGAAGAGAGGCTTGGGATATTGGTGGAGATAAAGGGAAGGGTGGACTTGGTTAGCGATGGTGGTGACAATGTTTTAAGAGTTACAGCATAAGCAGAGGCCGAGGGTAGCACTGCCATGATCGTGTCTAATACTTCAACTTCATTCCCGACGATACTCCTTCTTTACACACTACAGAAGGTGGGGTCGCCGGGTTGCTTTTCCACACGGAGCTCAAGAGCTTTGCGTGCAAGTTTGAAATCGCTGGGAGAGTGATGAAGACAGGGATGTAAATCAAAGTTTTGAAATCCATTCAGGAGTTAATTCCGGTTGAAGCACTGGAACGGAATATTTCGGTGTCGGTACGTTTCGGTGTACCGTTTCGAGATTAATTATATATTATATATAAATATTTATATATATATATAAACTAACAATTAATAAAATAAATACATATATATGTAAGTGTGTATCATGTATATGTGTACATATATAAAAGAATTAAAGATTTATAATTAAGTGTGTATTATGTAGTAAATTAATTTAATTAAATTAATTCTCAAAAAAACGTTTTGGTGTACCGTTTCGGGATATAAATGAATAAATAAATTATATATATAAAATATATTAATAAATATGTGTTTTATATATTTTTTCAAAAAAAAAAAAATCGGACCAGAATTACTATTCCGGCCGGAATTAACCAGAATTGACCGGAACGGCCGGAATTTGACCCGGAACGGCCGGAACGGAACGGTTTTCACTGTTCCGGCACGAAAAATTCCGGCCATTTCGGCCGGAATGGAACGGTTTTCAAAACATTGATGTAAATACCAGTTCACCCAGCATCTACTCAGCTTCCTTATTAGACAGATTTGATAAGTAATATGAAAATTTTAAATTAAAATAAAAATTTAAAATATTATTTGTCCGGATTGGTTAATTAAAATTAAAAATTTTATTTTATTTTATTTTTATCATTACAATTTTTTCAAATTCTCATACAAAAAATAATAAACAATTTAACTTTTTCAAATCTCAATACAAAATTAATATTAAAAAATTATATTATAATAATATTTTATTCATTATTAATCAAAACATCTTATCCATGTAACTAAACGAGACCTTATTATTATTTTGAAATTTAAAAAAAAATTAAATTGTTTATTATATTTTCTATGAAAATTTGATAAAATTGTAATGATAGAATGAAAATTTTGAATCGGAATAAGAATTTTGAATTGAGATGTATCTTCCAAACCTACGCTTAATTTGCTCATTTACTAAAATACTAAACCCACCGAGAGATGGTCCTGATAGTGTGTCCTGAATCATCTTTTTTTTTTTTTTTTTATAGTTACTAATTAAAGAAGTATTTTTTAATAATATTATCAATTTTTTAAAACAAAAATATTTAAGAATATAAAAAATAAGTAAAAAAAATTTTAAAAATTGCTCTTCTCAGGACCAAGCTCGTGCTGCATCTTCAATGAATTCACCTTTTTTTTTTTTTTTTTTACTTACTGATTAAAGAAGTATTTTTAATAATATTATTAATTTTTTTAAACAAAAATATTTAAGAATATAAAAAAAATAAATGAAAAAAAAAATTACTCTTCTCGAGACCAAGCTCGTGCTGCATCATCAGTGAATGTACCACTACTCTTTAATTTATAAGATACAAAACTTTAGGATGGTTGTGAGTACTTTCCTAAACTTTAAGATCTCAAGTGGAAGATAAATGAACTCATGAAATTGTCCTTAAAAAATTTATCAAATGTTTAATGTCATACAAAATACGGAAAATAATAAGAGCTGTAAGGTCTATTTTTTTCATTTCTTTTTTGACTTCGAAATCTTATAAGTTGGGGAAAAATCTTGAGGCGTGTTTTTCGTGCAAGAGAGTATNTTTTTTTTTTACTTACCGATTAAAGAAGTATTTTTAATAATATTATTAATTTTTTTAAACAAAAATATTTAAGAATATAAAAAAATAAATGAAAAAAAAAAATTGCTCTTCTCGGGTCCAAGCTCGTGCTGCATCATCAGTGAATGTACCACTACTCTTTAATTTATAAGATACAAAACTTTAGGATGGTTGTGAGTACTTTCCTAAACTTTAAGATCTCAAGTGGAAGATAAATGAACTCATGAAATTGTCCTTAAAAAATTTATCAAATGTTTAATGTCATACAAAATACGGAAAATAATAAGAGCTGTAAGGTCTATTTTTTTCATTTCTTTTTTGACTTCGAAATCTTATAAGTTGGGGAAAAATCTTGAGGCGTGTTTTTCGTGCAAGAGAGTATCTAATGCTGCCGACCAAAGACAAAACGAGAGGAAAAAGGAAAACAAAAAACAAAAGAGAGGAAATTTGGACGAAGTTTGAACTGGGAAGCCAAGATAGACGGATTGGCTTTTAGCGAAGTCCGTGTTTGACAAAGTGTTTTGGAGTTGGAGTCGAGCTAGATAACAACAAGAGCCGTGCTACGCGAGACGGCTCCGGAATTTTATTTATTTTTCAATTCTTTTTTCATTCATTTTTTTTTTAATTTTTAAATATTCATTTTTAAAAAAAGTCACTACATTACTTTAAAAAAACACTTTTTTAATCACTAAAACAAAAAATATTTCGAAACCCAACTCTCGGTATGATTAACATTTATGTAACAATAACCCTTTTCGTAAAAGCAATTAAGTAAAGATTGGTTTGGATTTAGAAATAAAATGAAATAAGATATTTCTAGATAAAAGATAAAAATTAAATAAAATATTATTTTTAATATTATTATTGTTTTAGAATTTGAAAATTTTGAATTAGAATTTAAAAAAATTAAATTGTTTATTATATTTTATGTAAAAATTTAAAAAATTATAATGATAAGACAGGATAAATTTAGATGTTTTTCGAATTCAAACAAGACAGCCAATGAGTTGAAATAAAATAAAATAAAAGTTGAATAAAATATTATTTTTTAATATTATTTTTATTTTAAAAAATTGAATTGTTTATTTTATTTTATTTAAAAGTTTGCAAAAATTTTGTAATTATTAGATGAAATGAGTTGAAATCAATTGTGAATCCAATAAACCCTGGGATGCTTGGGGAATGAAATAATATAAGTATTTTGTGAATAGTAATATAATGATTTGTGAATAATAGTAAAATAGTTTGAGTTAAATATTTTTTGAATTTTGAGAAATAAAAAAGAAAAAGTTGAATAAAAAATATTATAAAGTTAAACTATTGTTAGAATATTATTATAAAACTAAAAAGAAATAACAAATGATTAAAAGATTACAAAAGAGAATAAAGAAGATTGTGAAATTGCAATATACTTGACTCTTTAAGAACACAATATCATTCACTACTCTTCAATTCTTGTATGTTATAAATGATGCTCAAGACCTCCTTTTATAGACAACTTCCATGGTGGTTTGTTGTACCGATCAATTCACATGCATTACTAAGTCACAAGCACAACAAACTCATTCATGCACAACAATCAAATCACATGTACAATAATATTTACAACATGGTCATTCACCAAATGTATTTACAACACTCCTCCTGAGATGACCATAGACAAATATTATTGTGCATGTGAATTGGTTATTGTGCATACTCTATGCACAACAACTAAGTCACAAGTATAACAAACTTTCACATGCATAACAATCAATTCACATGCACAATAATATTTACAACACTCCCCCTTAGATGACCATACACAAATATTATTGTACATGTGAATTAGTTGTTATTTATGTAAGAGTTTGTTGTGCTTGTAACTTAGTCGTTGTACTTGTGACTTAGTTATTGTGCATGTGATGGTTTATTGTACATGTGAATTGATTGACACAACAAATTACCATAAAAGTTACCTATAAAAGGAGGTCTTGTGGATCATTTGTTACACACAAGAATTGAAGAGTTGTGAATGATATTAAGCTCTTGAAGAGCCAAGTATATTGCAATCTCCCAATCTCCATTCTTCTCTTTTGCAATCTTTCAATCATTTGCTTCTTCTCGTACTGATAATGTGTTATAAAACTAAAGAGGAGTAACAAATGATTGAAAGATTGCAAAAGAGAAGAATGAAGATTGAGAGATTGCAATATACTTGGCTCTTCAAGAGCTCAATATCATTCACTACTTTTCAATTTGTGTTACAAATGATCCCCAATACCTCATTTTATAGGTAATTTCCATAGTGGTTTATTGTACGAATCAATTCACATGTATAACAAACCATTACATGCACAACAACTAATTCAAATGCACAATAATATTTACAAGATGCTCATCCACCAAATATATTTACAGCACTCCCATTTAGATGAACATACACAAATATTATTGTGCATGTGAATTGGTTGTTGTGGATGTAAGAGTTTATTGTGCTTGTGACTAAGTTTTTATGCATGTAAAAGTTTGTTGTGCTTGTGACTTAATTGTTATGCATGTGATGGTTTGTTGTGCATGTGAATTGATTAGCACAACAAACTACCATAGAAGTTGCCTATAAAATGAGGTATTGAGAATCATTTATAACACACAAGAATGAAAGAGTAGTGAATGATATTGAACTCTTGAAAAGCCAAGTATATTACAATCTCCAAATCTTCATTCTTCTCTTTTGTAATCTTTCAATCATTTGCTACTTCTCGTACTGATAACGTGTTATAAAACCAAATAGAAATAGCAAATGATTGAAATATTGCAAAAAAGAAGAATGAAGATTGGGAGATTGCAATATACTTGGCCCTTCAACTTTCAAGAGCTCAATATCATTCACTACTCTTCAATTCTTATGTACTATAGACATCCTTTTATAGACAACTTCCATAGTGGTTTGTTGTACCAATCAATTCACATGCACAATAATTAAGTCACAAGCACAACTCTCACATGCACAACAATCAATTCACATGCATAATAATATGAGAAATACTTTAGTTACAAAAGAATTATACAAAAATAAATCTACAAACTGATGTGACTTGATATAGTACGTCAGATTGTAAAGTTACTTTTAATGTAAAGTAGATCTAGCGCATCACGTGAAGCCACATCAGTTTATGGATTTATTTTTATGTAATCTCTTTGTGTCTGTAGCAGTTCTCTAATAATATTTACAACATGATCGTCCACCAAATGTATTTGCAACACTCCCCCTTAGATAACCATATACAAATATTATTGTGCATAAAAATTAGTTGTTGTGCATGTGAAAGTTTGTTGTGCTTATAACCTAGTTGTTGTGCATGTGAGAATTTTTTGTGCTTGTAACTTAGTTGTTGTGCATGTGATGATTTGTTGTGCATGTAAATTAATTGGCACAACAAACCACCCTGGAAATTGCTTAAAAAAGAATGTATTGAAAATCATTTGTAACACACAAGAACTGAAGAGTAGTGAATAATAATGAACACTATATTGCAATCTCTAAATCTTCATTTTTCTTTGTTACAATCTTTCAATCATTTGCTACTTCTTTTTAGTTTTATAACAAATCTAATTTTTTTAATATTATTTTTGTTTTGAGATTTAAAAAATTAAATTATTTTTTATTTGAAAATTTGACAACTTGACAAACTTGTAATGATTAGTTTGAAAAAGTTGAAATGATTAATTTGATAGTATTTGTATTTGAATGACATTTGGAAAAAAAATGAGATTAGATGAAATGAGATGAGATGGAATAGAACGAGAATAGTGTCCTGTTCTTGTAATATTCAACTACAAGCATCCACAGCTCAACTACAACACCAACCAGATATCAATTCAAATGGCCCCACTCCCGACTACATTTTGAATCTACATTTTGAATCAAAACCTGGCTACGAGCCTACGATGTCTAACTCCAACCAAGAAAAAAATGAAGTGGGGACGAAAGCATACATTACACATCCAGCATATTGGGATAGTTTTGGATATTGGATTCAGCAATGTGGGGATGCTAAACAAGTGGAGGTAACTTTACAGAGTGATCTTGAAGATTTTGATTTTAGGGCAAATTTGGCAAATGGGATGAGATACAAAATTCTCATCTCATTATTATAAATTTTTCAAATTTCCACACAAAATATAATAAACAATTCAACTTTTTCAAATTCAAAAACAATAATAATATTAATAGATAATATTTTAAACTTTCACCTAAAATCAAAAAATTTCATCTCTCTATCCAAACCTACCAGAATGTTATCTTATCTCCAGCATTGGAGAATTACTCATGTCAAACGTGAAGGAAATCAAGTAGCACATGTTCTGGCAAAATCTGCTTTGGATTTAGTCAGTGATAGAGTCCGTATGGAGTCTATATCAGATAGTATTCAGCCTCTTCCTGTACTAGCTGATTCTATGTTTTTTCATTAATGGAAAATTTCTTCATTTACAAGAAAAGAAAAAGAAAAGACAGTTATATACCATAAACTAAACTTTTCTTTCTAGCAGAAACACAGGCCTACATACAGCACCCAAGCAGACAACCCCCAAGATTGAGTGCTCGACCCTATGTTTGTATTAGGAGCAATATGAAAGATAATTTATTGTATTCTAATCGTAGCAGTAAAATCCGTAATGGATGGTCTATCTCATACACATTTTCACCTATCTGCCCCAATTAAAAAAGAAGTCTTATACTCTTAGTAAATTGCCTGCTCTGGTAGAATGCAGGGTCATATATTAAATCTAATGCCCTGCTCATTTAGCTCATATAAACCGTGCAGACATCCCTGACCCAGAATCCAAAATGATCTAATCTGAATGTCTAGTCCTGAAAGAGTAACATATTCATACACAAAACGCACATAAATGAGAACATTTTTTGCTTACACCAAGAGAAGGTCCAAAACAATATGAATCATTTCTTCTGGTAAGTCTGGTGGTCGGGTCCAACATCGCGTGAGCCGGTGTTTATATAAGGCCCTCGAAACGTTGCCTGGGGTGGTAGAGGCCTTGATGGGTCAATAACAGGCTTTCTAGATGACCTGAATTAGACAATTGATGTTATTCTAACTGATGCAACCAAATAAAACTCTTTACCAGTAGAAAAAGCAACTTACTTACGCCATGTAAAAGGGAAATGCCAAGCCTGCAGCTGCAAAAGCTACTAAGCTAGCGGCAACAATGGCATTGCGTGCTCTCAACATGAATGTTACAACAGCAAATTAAAAATATGACCTGGAAAAATGAACAAGAAAAGACCTGTTAAGCGCATCCATCAACCAAAGTTTGAAAAAAAAAAATGAAGAAGAAAGAAAGCAACAGCACATCAGATAACAAAAATACATGTTCAATTAGACAGCATGGAATCACTAGTCACTAGGAAAGACATAAGAGTAAAATTGTATTTTGCAAGACAGTATTTTGTAGCTAGTTTCTATATATACAAATATTCATATGCACACACATTCATGTATGCAGAACAATGCAAACAGATAGCAAAGCTAGGCCTTCAGCTAAAATGAGTAACGGTATCAGGTGATGATCCGGTTGATTATCTCCACCAAAGGCAAAAATTGCCAGTAATTTTCCAGAAATGTTCACTAATTACAGTTTTGTAAGCAAGATATGCTTGCAGTAATTGAACAGATACTCTCTAACCCACGCAAAAATGAACAAATTCGAGAAACAAAAAATTGCTGAAAGGAGCCAGAAGAGTAAGATAATCAGAACGGTGCAAATCAGCAAAAAAACAAATCAAAGCTGTCAACCATGGCCGATTAAACAATATGCAAATATTAAAATTATGCTAAAACACTCACAGATTGTATGCGTCTCCAACAAGAAAAAAAATTGCAACAAGTCTTGCATCCAATTCACCGTGCTTTGCGACAACAAATGGAAATCAATAACTAAAGGCAATCGAAAATGAACCCTAAGGCGGACGACATAGCACCAAGCATATATTGAATCACGAAGGAGTCGCATCAGAAGAGATCGGGAAAACGAGTTATACCGCATACGGATTGAAACATACGAAGAGGATTGGGTCAGTTCGGAGCGTCGCAGAAGTGAAGCGCCGCGAGTTGACGCGGATCGGGCAGACTCGGGGAGGTAGCAAAATAGCTAATTTTATATGCCTTTGAACCAAAAAAAAAAGAATAAATATTTATATATAAATTTCCTTGGCATATAAAAAAATATTTATTCAATATATTAAACCATATATAGCTCCAAACAACACATTTCTACTTTTTCTTTAGCAAATAATAAAAACTCCATTAAAGATAATAGAGATCCAAAGTTATTTCCTTATCGAGAATGTATCTATCCTTTAAAGATTCAAAGCGGTCTATTGAAATAATTGAGAGAAGAAATTATATATATTAAACAATATAAAATTAAAGAAAAAAAATTAAAAAATCACAATATATAAAACTAAGGTAATGATACATTTACACTTCATTTACTACTATTTTATTACTCAATTATTATTTTTCTTTTACTTTTTAAATTTGGATTAAAAATCTCATAACATAACCCTTTTGTATAATTTAGAAAAAAATAAATTCAATATGTAATCATATAACTTAATTAAAAATAAATTTGATTTTATAAAAAATAACCTTATTTTTCTTTTTGAGTCAATTTTTGTAAAATTGAATTTATTTTTAATTAAATTCTATTATTACATTAATTGATTGAATTTATTTTCTTCTAAATTATGCAAAAATGTCATGTTCTGGAATTTTTAATACAAATTCAAATAGTAAAATGAAAAAAATAACTAAATAGTAAATCAGAAAAAAAAAGGTGTAAGAAAACTCTTCAAAAGTTAAATAATCCGGTTCAATTTTTTCTGTCTTACAAATAATTCTCAAAACTCCATTTTATAAATACGCGAGGACAGTGAACATGAAATGATGATATGGACTAGCCTACAAAACCTTAGCGGACTGACTGTGCATTGTCATGCAGTTTTAAATTTTTTTTTTGAAGAAAAACTTTACCACTGTCATAATGGTTTTCCCAGAGAGTTTCCCATTAAATAGTTGAGGTCAAGTATATTCAGGTTGGTATAGAAATGTCCACAAGACAAGCCAAAAGAAACAGTAACCCAACGTTCAAGAGACATGCTGAAGGAAGCAGTAAACCCGTCATTAAGCTCAGAATCCATCACTGCTGGTCTATGTGGTTCCAGCAGCAAGCACAGATATAATTGAGGCAGAAGTGAAACTCAAATCCCTAGTGAGATAGGCTACCCAAATCTACAGAATATTTAAATATCCTGGTAATTGCAAACACAATACATACTAGCCATCCAAGCCTCAACCCAATCCAAATTTGGAAAAAGCATGGCCATTGAATTATAGAATATGTCATATGGCATCAGTTAAAACGATACTGAAACAAATCAATGAATAAGGATGTGTCAAGATAACTGTAGTCTGAGACTCTGACATAGAATGCCTCATGGAACAGGCATGTAAATTATCAGTTAAGGATCCTGGTAAATGAAAACACAGAAATCAATATCAAAAGAAAGCTATAGCTATCTTCTATTCAAAGGGAGCATGTACTACAGAAATTATGAGGACAAACCTAGAATATCATCATTTCTGTAGTAAAAGCCACCTTTGGCTCACTGATCTCATAGAGAATCATAACTTTTCAGCCAATATCAGTTTAGAAGACAAATAAATAATAGCAAGGAATCAACATCCAGATAATACCCATACGCATCAGTGCTTTTCGTCAAAACTCTACAGAAAAATAATGGACCAAATGTAAGGCAGAAGCATATACGAATGAGTCAAGCTGAACCAGAGAACCATTACCCTTAAATTTCCTCAAAATCAATTTAATGTTACAAGTAATTTTTCTTTTTATAAAAAAAAAAAAAAAAAAAACACACAATTTTTACGCAAAGGCCATATACGAACCATCGATTGTAGAAATAAGTTCAAAAACAACAATGGAAGCATAAAAACACTATTCTATTGCTTGCTATCTCCAGCTGAGAAAGACCAAAACCACAGAGTGCATAGAAACAACATAATTAAAAATCCACCAATGAAATAAAAACCCACACTATAAAGTAAACCAGCGGTAAACTAACATATTTCTATGCAGTGCCAATGAAAACTATAAAATTCCCCAAATAGGAGATTTATTGATACAGACACGAAGCCAAGTTCAAACATCCAAAAACATCATCCTTAGTCATTCATTCATTTCACTTGAAGATGTGAAAAGCAACTTGCATGAAACGATGATCACTTAGCAAGCAAGTTCTGCTGAGCCTGATTCTCCTGCTGCTGCTGATAGTTGAGAGGCCTCCTGAAGAGCATGATATGTGGCTCCGGGCGATGAATTGCATAGTGGACCCACCCACGGCTCTGCTGAACCCCAATCGCACGCCATTCATTCTGAAAGGAATGATCAAAACAGCAAAGTCCAAGGTATTCAGTAATCATATCATGTACGATTACTCGATCTGAACTTGTTGAAAATAAAAGGGAAAAAATACTGTTTCCCAAACAAAGAGAATACATGCTAATATAACCCAACAGACCCTGTAAACTAGACATGAGGACAAACCCAAGTATAAATATGCCATTGGACTCACGTCAAATAAAATCTAATAATTTGCGGGGTTAATATATTCAGTGTATCAACTCAAAAGAAATTTACAAAATCAGTTTTGAGATTAATTCGAGAAATATCCGGATGGAATCGTTGTTTCAATCCGATCGGCCTCAATTTTGTCTTGACTTAGCGTTTGATTTGAAGGTCATGCTCATTGTTAATGGGGTTGGCGGTGTATGGTGGTTTCTAGACAAGAAAAAAAAAATGTAAAATTCTCAAAAACACAAGTTACTCACCTCAGAGAGGAGGCGATTCTTGGGCAGCAATTTTGCAACTTCTGGGGGAAGCACAACATGCCTGTACCAACAATCAGGGACAAGATTCCACTTTTTTTCATAACCAAGAGGAAACCAAAAAATAAAAAATCCATGAAAAATGAAGAATAATGAGAGAAATTGAAAAGGCAAGTACCGGTACTCGTTAGCGTCATCGAAGTACTTCTCTGAGTACTGGATCTGACCCATCTCTCACTCCGGTTAGGCTTTGCTCCGAAAGAACCACTATCGTTCGCTGCTTCGCTAACTCGATCTGTGAAAAATAAAAATTACACAAAAATCTATATAAGAAATAAAAGAAATAGACGACCTATGAAATTCTCAAGGAATAAACATACGAACAGTTAAAATCGTGACCTTAGAAAGAGAACGAAAGAAATCAGAAGGAGCGCAGAGCCTAGAGAGCGACTGTTTATTCTTGGCGAGAAAGTGATTGGCAAGGCCCGCAAGGGAACAAGTGGCGCAATAGGAATAGGCAAGTTTTATGGGAAATTTACATTTGTGGATATTTGAATCTCAAATTTTGAATCCTTCCCGCCTTAACCTACTTACATTAACCTACTTACAGCAGGAACTAGTTACATTCAAAGAATCTGTCTATGGTTTTCAGTTTTCATGCAAAGAATATAGTTACGAGACTTTGTTTATTAAGCATGTTGAAATTATGAATCTAGAGCCGATTTTGTACAATTACATTTGATGAAGATCCTTCTTCAAAAAGAAAATTTTGAGGAATCAAATAAGCGATTTTCATCTACATCTCCATCTCAACTTTTGGAGGCTGTAGGCATTTGTTGTCTATGTTTTGGGCTGTTTTTATCTATTTAGTATTGTAATGGAACACTTTTTTCCTAGCTTTAATGGCTGGGCAGCCATTATGTGCAGAGGAAGAGCTGTATTTTGAGTTGCAAGTATATGTACTGCTGTTGTTATATTTTGGGCTCTAAGTATGGGTACTGTTGTTATATTTTGTGTGATAATGTGGGCAACAACTATATGTGAAAGGAACTTCTTGGTTTTGTGATAATTTGGCTACTGCCCTAGCTCTAAACGCGTGATAGGAGTTAATAATCCTATCATTATCCAAATAAAAAACTTCATGCTTCTACCATAGAGGACCTCCTAAATTTAGGGGCAAATCATGAGGAAAAATAGCCAACCCCTTCGGCCTTTGGCTTTGATTTAGGTTGAGCAGTGCTAAAGGAATCCCCTATAAGCTCACGAAAAGCACAAAATGCACACGTGGATAAGTGGGGTTTAAAAAAAAAAAAAAATTAAAACTGTAAAACACAAAAGCTCTCTGCATTCCCTCTGCCCTCCTCCCCAACGAATCCGTGTCTTTTCCTGAGAAACCCATCGCCCAAAAGAAGTCGCCCATCACCCATTCGCGCTACCCTCCTCCCGTTGTACTGAGAAGTCCATCGCCCAAAGGGAAGGTAATCACCTCTCTCTCTCTCTCTCTCTCTCTCTCTCTCTGCATTTATATTCATAATGATAGCAAAATACTCGAAGGAGAAAAGTGAAATCCCATTAAATAAGATGTCTAAAACGTTTGGTAGGACATGAACTCTAGTATGAAATCACTCCTCAGATTAACAAAACCATTTCAAAACCAAAAATGCTAGATGGACACGGTTCAATAAACTACATGAAACACTTGTTATTCCATTCAATATAAAAGGAACAATAAAAGAAGGGAAAACTTGTCATCATCAAAATTGGCATGATGTGTAGATGTGAAATGATGGAGTTGCCTAGCCACCAGAGAGGAGGCCCAGGTCGCATTTGAAACTTGGATTAAACTGATATTAATCTCAGTTTAATTTTAAGTTGAGTTTAACGTCCAAATAACCAATTCTCAAATCATTAAACTCATCTCAACTCAAAACCTCTTTACATGTGAGACCTACAATATTTTTCAACTCAACACTTCTTTACACACATGACCCATATNATGCTAAACAAGTGGAGGTAACTTTACAGAGTGATCTTGAAGATTTTGATTTTAGGGCAAATTTGGCAAATGGGATGAGATACAAAATTCTCATCTCATTATTATAAATTTTTCAAATTTCCACACAAAATATAATAAACAATTCAACTTTTTCAAATTCAAAAACAATAATAATATTAATAGATAATATTTTAAACTTTCACCTAAAATCAAAAAATTTCATCTCTCTATCCAAACCTACCAGAATGTTATCTTATCTCCAGCATTGGAGAATTACTCATGTCAAACGTGAAGGAAATCAAGTAGCACATGTTCTGGCAAAATCTGCTTTGGATTTAGTCAGTGATAGAGTCCGTATGGAGTCTATATCAGATAGTATTCAGCCTCTTCCTGTACTAGCTGATTCTATGTTTTTTCATTAATGGAAAATTTCTTCATTTACAAGAAAAGAAAAAGAAAAGACAGTTATATACCATAAACTAAACTTTTCTTTCTAGCAGAAACACAGGCCTACATACAGCACCCAAGCAGACAACCCCCAAGATTGAGTGCTCGACCCTATGTTTGTATTAGGAGCAATATGAAAGATAATTTATTGTATTCTAATCGTAGCAGTAAAATCCGTAATGGATGGTCTATCTCATACACATTTTCACCTATCTGCCCCAATTAAAAAAGAAGTCTTATACTCTTAGTAAATTGCCTGCTCTGGTAGAATGCAGGGTCATGTATTAAATCTAATGCCCTGCTCATTTAGCTCATATAAACCGTGCAGACATCCCTGACCCAGAATCCAAAATGATCTAATCTGAATGTCTAGTCCTGAAAGAGTAACATATTCATACACAAAACGCACATAAATGAGAACATTTTTTGCTTACACCAAGAGAAGGTCCAAAACAATATGAATCATTTCTTCTGGTAAGTCTGGTGGTCGGGTCCAACATCGCGTGAGCCGGTGTTTATATAAGGCCCTCGAAACGTTGCCTGGGGTGGTAGAGGCCTTGATGGGTCAATAACAGGCTTTCTAGATGACCTGAATTAGACAATTGATGTTATTCTAACTGATGCAACCAAATAAAACTCTTTACCAGTAGAAAAAGCAACTTACTTACGCCATGTAAAAGGGAAATGCCAAGCCTGCAGCTGCAAAAGCTACTAAGCTAGCGGCAACAATGGCATTGCGTGCTCTCAACATGAATGTTACAACAGCAAATTAAAAATATGACCTGGAAAAATGAACAAGAAAAGACCTGTTAAGCGCATCCATCAACCAAAGTTTGAAAAAAAAAAATGAAGAAGAAAGAAAGCAACAGCACATCAGATAACAAAAATACATGTTCAATTAGACAGCATGGAATCACCAGTCACTAGAAAAGACATAAGAGTAAAATTGTATTTTGCAAGACAGTATTTTGTAGCTAGTTTCTATATATACAAATATTCATATGCACACACATTCATGTATGCAGAACAATGCAAACAGATAGCAAAGCTAGGCCTTCAGCTAAAATGAGTAACGGTATCAGGTGATGATCCGGTTGATTATCTCCACCAAAGGCAAAAATTGCCAGTAATTTTCCAGAAATGTTCACTAATTACAGTTTTGTAAGCAAGATATGCTTGCAGTAATTGAACAGATACTCTCTAACCCACGCAAAAATGAACAAATTCGAGAAACAAAAAATTGCTGAAAGGAGCCAGAAGAGTAAGATAATCAGAACGGTGCAAATCAGCAAAAAAACAAATCAAAGCTGTCAACCATGGCCGATTAAACAATAGCAAATATTAAAATTATGCTAAAACACTCACAGATTGTATGCGTCTCCAACAAGAAAAAAAATTGCAACAAGTCTTGCATCCAATTCACCGTGCTTTGCGACAACAAATGGAAATCAATAACTAAAGGCAATCGAAAATGAACCCTAAGGCGGACGACATAGCACCAAGCATATATTGAATCACGAAGGAGTCGCATCAGAAGAGATCGGGAAAACGAGTTATACCGCATACGGATTGAAACATACGAAGAGGATTGGGTCAGTTCGGAGCGTCGCAGAAGTGAAGCGCCGCGAGTTGACGCGGATCGGGCAGACTCGGGGAGGTAGCAAAATAGCTAATTTTATATGCCTTTGAACCAAAAAAAAAAGACTAAATATTTATATATAAATTTCTTTGGCATATAAAAAAATATTTATTCAATATATTAAACCATATATAGCTCCAAACAACACATTTCTACTTTTTCTTTAGCAAATAATAAAAACTCCATTAAAGATAATAGAGATCCAAAGTTATTTCCTTATCGAGAATGTATCTATCCTTTAAAGATTCAAAGCGGTCTATTGAAATAATTGAGAGAAGAAATTATATATATTAAACAATATAAAATTAAAGAAAAAAAATTAAAAAATCACAATATATAAAACTAAGGTAATGATACATTTACACTTCATTTACTACTATTTTATTACTCAATTATTATTTTTCTTTTACTTTTTAAATTTGGATTAAAAATCTCATAACATAACCCTTTTGTATAATTTAGAAAAAAATAAATTCAATATGTAATCATATAACTTAATTAAAAATAAATTTGATTTTATAAAAAATAACCTTATTTTTCTTTTTGAGTCAATTTTTGTAAAATTGAATTTATTTTTAATTAAATTCTATTATTAAATTAATTGATTGAATTTATTTTCTTTTAAATTATACAAAAATGTCATGTTCTGGAATTTTTAATCCAAATTCAAATAGTAAAATGAAAAAAATAAATAAATAGTAAATCAGAAAAAAAAAGGTGTAAGAAAACTCTTCAAAAGTTAAATAATCCGGTTCAATTTTTTCTGTCTTACAAATAATTCTCAAAACTCCATTTTATAAATACGAGAGGACAGTGAACATGAAATGATGATATGGACCAGCCTACAAAACCTTAGCGGACTGACTGTGCATTGTCATGCAGTTTTAATTTTTTTTTTTAAAGAAAAACTTTACCAGTGTCATAATGGTTTTCCCAGAGAGTTTCCCATTAAATAGTTGAGGTCAAGTATATTCAGGTTGGTATAGAAATGTCCACAAGACAAGCCAAAAGAAACAGTAACCCAACGTTCAAGAGACATGCTGAAGGAAGCAGTAAACCCGTCATTAAGCTCAGAATCCATCACTGCTGGTCTATGTGGTTCCAGCAGCAAGCACAGATATAATTGAGGCAGAAGTGAAACTCAAATCCCTAGTGAGATAGGCTACCCAAATCTACAGAATATTTAAATATCCTGGTAATTGCAAACACAATACATACTAGCCATCCAAGCCTCAACCCAATCCAAATTTGGAAAAAGCATGGCCATTGAATTATAGAATATGTCATATGGCATCAGTTAAAACGATACTGAAACAAATCAATGAATAAGGATGTGTCAAGATAACTGTAGTCTGAGACTCTGACATAGAATGCCTCATGGAACAGGCATGTAAATTATCAGTTAAGGATCCTGGTAAATGAAAACACAGAAATCAATATCAAAAGAAAGCTATAGCTATCTTCTATTCAAAGGGAGCATGTACTACAGAAATTATGAGGACAAACCTAGAATATCATCATTTCTGTAGTAAAAGCCACCTTTGGCTCACTGATCTCATAGAGAATCATAACTTTTCAGCCAATATCAGTTTAGAAGACAAATAAATAATAGCAAGGAATCAACATCCAGATAATACCCATACGCATCAGTGCTTTTCGTCAAAACTCTACAGAAAAATAATGGACCAAATGTAAGGCAGAAGCATATATGAATGAGTCAAGCTGAACCAGAGAACCATTACCCTTAAATTTCCTCAAAATCAATTTAATGTTACAAGTAATTTTTCTTTTTATAAAAAAAAAAAAAAAAAAAACACACAATTTTTACGCAAAGGCCATATACGAACCATCGATTGTAGAAATAAGTTCAAAAACAACAATGGAAGCATAAAAACACTATTCTATTGCTTGTTATCTCCAGCTGAGAAAGACCAAAACCACAGAGTGCATAGAAACAACATAATTAAAAATCCACCAATGAAATAAAAACCCACACTATAAAGTAAACCAGCGGTAAACTAACATATTTCTATGCAGTGCCAATGAAAACTATAAAATTCCCCAAATAGGAGATTTATTGATACAGACACGAAGCCAAGTTCAAACATCCAAAAACATCATCCTTAGTCATTCATTCATTTCACTTGAAGATGTGAAAAGCAACTTGCATGAAACGATGATCACTTAGCAAGCAAGTTCTGCTGTGCCTGATTCTCCTGCTGCTGCTGATAGTTGAGAGGCCTCCTGAAGAGCATGATATGTGGCTCCGGGCGATGAATTGCATAGTGGACCCACCCACGGCTCTGCTGAACCCCAATCGCACGCCATTCATTCTGAAAGGAATGATCAAAACAGCAAAGTCCAAAGTATTCAGTAATCATATCATGTACGATTACTCGATCTGAACTTGTTGAAAATAAAAGGGAAAAAATACTGTTTCCCAAACAAAGAGAATACATGCTAATATAACCCAACAGACCCTGTAAACTAGACATGAGGACAAACCCAAGTATAAATATGCCATTGGACTCACGTCAAATAAAATCTAATAATTTGCGGGGTTAATATATTCAGTGTATCAACTCAAAAGAAATTTACAAAATCAGTTTTGAGATTAATTCGAGAAATATCCGGATGGAATCGTTGTTTCAATCCGATCGGCCTCAATTTTGTCTTGACTTAGCGTTTGATTTGAAGGTCATGCTGATTGTTAATGAGGTTGGCGGTGTATGGTGGTTTCTAGACAAGAAAAAAAAATGTAAAATTCTCAAAAACACTAGTTACTCACCTCAGAGAGGAGGCGATTCTTGGGCAGCAATTTTGCAACTTCTGGAGGAAGCACAACATGCCTGTACCAACAATCAGGGACAAGATTCCACTTTATTTCATAACCAAGAGGAAACCAAAAAATAAAAAATCCATGAAAAATGAAGAATAATGAGAGAAATTGAAAAGGCAAGTACCGGTACTCGTTAGCGTCATCGAAGTACTTCTCTGAGTACTGGATCTGACCCATCTCTCACTCCGGTTAGGCTTTGCTCCGAAAGAACCACTATCGTTCGCTGCTTCGCTAACTCGATCTGTGAAAAATAAAAATTACACAAAAATCTATATAAGAAATAAAAGAAATAGACGACCTATGAAATTCTCAAGGAATAAACATACGAACAGTTAAAATCGTGACCTTAGAAAGAGAACGAAAGAAATCAGAAGGAGCGCAGAGCCTAGAGAGCGACTGTTTATTCTTGGCGAGAAAGTGATTGGCAAGGCCCGCAAGGGAACAAGTGGCGCAATAGGAATAGGCAAGTTTTATGGGAAATTTACATTTGTGGATATTTGAATCTCAAATTTTGAATCCTTCCCGCCTTAGCTTTTGTTTGGGTCTATAAATTATAATGCTGTTTGGTGGAGTGTGGAAGTATAAAAAATTAAAAAATATAGAGTTTATTATTAAAAAATTAATTTTTTTTTTTTATGTGAGTTTCGTATTTCTTTATGTTTTTAAAGTTATTAAATGGCGGTTGCACACTCACAATAATAACTATCATTTCTTATAAAATATATAATATATGAGTAATTTTATGTACAATCGTAGAGTATGTAAATGCCGCACAACTGCTTTAAAAAAGAGTGAGGCCCACAATTAAAAAGTTAATTTTTTTTTTCATGTAGGTTCCGTATTAATTCACTTTTTTCAAAAATACTGCACGGTACTTGCACAACCACTACTACAAATATCATTTCTCATAATATATACTCATTCCAAAAATATTTTAGACGCTATTTCATCGTGTTATATCAAATTATAAAATTATTTTTGTAAAGTATATAAAATCATGTTGGTTTGTAAATCTATTTTTGTGAAATTTCTTTATAATTGTAGCATTTCTACATAAACATTAAATGAGAAAATATGCATTTAGAAATTTATTTATTGACATATAGTATATGAATAAGGCTACTTGGCCATATTAAGTTTATTGATCATATTGGCTACTTGATATGACACTATTATATGATACTACGTGATTTATTAAAAAAGATTAAAAATATAAGCACAAAAAGATGGAGAGAATGTAGAGTATTCATCTTTTTGTACTTTCATACGTCCTTTTGATTTAAATATATTTTTTATATTTTTAATAAATCACATAACACTACGACTTCAAGAAAGTCATCTGAGCGGATGATGGTACTTATAAACTATATATTATTGCGAGAATTTGTCACATCTTTTTTTTTTTTTTAAAGGGGTTGACTTTTCATTCATAACAAGCATAAAGCATTATAACAAGAGTCAGATACAGACCACAGTTAACTAACTGTAAGTCAAAACAAGATTCACGTCATAGAAACAATGTAGCTTGGAGTTTCTTCCAAATCGATAAGTTCACCCTCAATATCTAGAGCATTCTTTGCTAGAGTGTGTGCCGCTTGGTTTGTAGATCTAGGAGAGTAAGCCACAGACCAACTTTCAAACCGGGTTAGAGTTTCTTGGATATCTGAGATTATCATACCAGCTTGACCCCAATGCTCTCCTTCTCCTTTGATGGCGTTTACCACATTAAGAGCATCTCCCTCCAAGATAATTTTCCTCAGGCCAATGTTGGATCCCAATAATACAGCTTGGAGGGCTGCACATACCTCAGCTAGGTGGGGGTCTGGAGTGAAGGGCTTGTTCATTCTCATGGTACCAATAACTTGCCCTGCACTGTCTCTAATAATTGATCAAATACCTACCCTTTGATTCTTGTAATCCACAACAGCATCCCAGTTGATTTTGTAGAAGTCGTTTGGGGGGGTTTGCCACTGCTCCATTGGACCTTCCCTGGTTCCCTGCATGCTTTGAGTCCGTGGTGTTTGGTTTTCCAGCAACTTAAGGTCTTGGATTATTTGGTTGACCTGCTTCATTATGGTTGAGGGACTGGTAAACTCTTCTTGGAAGACAACCTCATTCCTCCGTTTCCAAAGTCTCCTAGCCACTACTGCCCATTCGATCAGGGCTTCCTCTTCTACTTCAGCCATAAGTGAGAACAACAGATCTTTGAATGTATGGTTGCTAGTGTTTCATTTTTGGAGCTTCCTCGAGCACATACCCCACACATCTCGCGCGGCTTCACACTCCCACAAAGCATGTTCAATGCTTTCCACTTGATGGGAACAAATGAGACAATTTGGTTCTTCCACCACTTTCCTTTTAAAGAGGTTCTGCTTTCTTGGTAGGATGTTTTGGGAGGCCTTCCATAGAAATAGTTTCTCAGCATTTGGCACGTTTAATTTCGACAACTTGCCCCAATCTTCTATTTTCTTCCCATGACTAGGCTGACCCTTGTTTTCCTGTTGCATTTCAAGCATCAAATGGTAAACACTTCTTACTAAAAACATCCCATTTGATGTGCCCCTCCATATTAACTTGTCATCTCTGTTGCAGACACTTAAGGGAATCCTCTGGATGGTATTTACTTCCTCTTCTTTGAAAACTTCTTTAATCAGGTTCAGGTTCCATGTTTTTGTGTCCTGCTCAACTATATCTGCCACCATAGCCTCAGCATCTAGTGTATTGATACCACTTTGAATTCTGAAAGTTGTTGGTGTTGGCAACCACTTGTCGTGCCAAAGTTTTGTGGAGCAGCCATTCCCAATCCTCCATATGAGTCCCTCTTGAAGCAGGGGCTTTGCTGCCATAATACTCCTCCAAATGAGAGAGGGGTTGTTTCCTAACTTTGCATCGAGCATAGCACCCTTCGGGTAGTACTTTGCAGAAAGAACTTGAGCTGCCAATGAGTTGGGGTTTTGAAGTAGTCTCCACCCTTGTTTGGCTAGCATGGCTATGTTGAAGTTCTCAAAATTCCGGAAACCAAGTCCCCCACTAGATTTTGCCTTTCCCATTTTTTCCATTGAGCACCAATGAATCCTTCTGTCACCATTGTTCTGCCCCCACCAGAAGTGTAGAGTAAGCTTGTTGAGTTCCATCAATATATTTTTTGGGATCTTGAAGACTCCCATACAGTAGGAAGGGATGGCTTGGATTACGGATTTGATGAGGATCTCCTTCCCAGCTTGGGAGAGGAATTTAAATTTCCAGTTGCTGATTCTGGTTCTAACTCTGTCCAGTATGCACTTGAAGCCTTTGGATCGAGCTCTTCCCACTAGGGCCGGTAAGCCTAGATACTTTTCATAGGGCTGTGTTGCTTGGATGCCAGCAATCTGAACTATGATGTCCTTGACCTCTTGGTTTGTGTTTTTGCTGAAATAAATCGAAGTCTTTTCCTTGTTGAGTCTTTGGCCTGAAGCTAGTTCATAGACTTCTAAGAGGTAGATTAATCTGCTCCATTCTAGAGGGTTGGCCTTACAAAACAGGAGACTGTTATCTACGAAGAAGAGGTGGCTTATACGCATTTGGTTTCGGCCTAAGGGAATACCACTAATGGCACCTGAGGTTTCAGCTGAGAGGAGCAGGCTGCTAAGTGCTTTAGCACATAGAATAAACAGGTAGGGTGACAGAGGGTCCCCCTGCCTGATGCCCCAAGAAGGAATAAAGGGTTGTTGAGGGATGCCGTTGATGATTATTGCATATGAAACAGAAGAGATGCATCTCATGACTACCTCGATCCACTTTTGGGCAAACCCCATTTTCCTCATGACTGCTTCCAAGAAGACCCATTATATCCTGTCGTATGCTTTGCTCATGTCCAGTTTTAATGCCATGCATCCCTCCTTGCCTTTCAATCTATTTTGCATGGAATGAAGAGCCTCGAAAGCTATGATGATATTGTCCGTTATTAACCTCCCTGGCACGAAAGCGCTTTGTGCTTGGGAGATAACTGTTGGCAGAAATTTCTTCAACCTGTTAGTTAGAACTTTAGTAAGGATTTTGTCGATGACATTGCACAAGCTGATCGGTCTGTACTCAGTGACTTTTGTTGGGTTTTTGGTCTTAGGGATGAGGGCTATATGTGTAGCATTAAATTCACTTGGCCAACAACTAGACTGAAATGCATTCTGTACTGCAGCACATACCTGAGAACTTACCACCTCCCAGTGGTTTTGATAGAAAATGGCTGGGAAGCCATCTGGTCCTGGGGATCCTAAACTTTTCATGTTGAAAATCGACTTCTCAATTTCTGTCCTACTGATTTCTTTTGTTAAGGAGTCGTTCATAGATTCAGTGATGGGTGATTTGAAATGTCGGGTACATGCCTCAATATTCTCAGGATTTGAAGATGTGAAAAGATGCTGGAAAAAACTTTGGAAAACTTGGCCTACCCTTTCCTTTGTGCTTGTTGAAACCCCACATTCATCAATTATTTCCTGTATTGAGTTGATCTTTTTCCTTTGACTGGCACATTTGTGGAAAAAGCTTGTGTTCCTGTCACCCTCTTTTAGCCATAGTTGTTTTGCCCTCTGTCTCCATTTCATATCTTCATCTTCAAGCAAGCCATCTATTTCTCTTTTTAGGTTGTTTATCTGCCCGTTAGCATCTCCCTCATTGGTCTCTTGAAGAATCTTGAGCTGGTTGAGTTTAGTATCTATAAGTCTCTTCTGGTTTCTCAAAGTAGCTCGGCTCCAAGCCTGCAGGTTTTGCTTGCATCTGATTAGGTCTTCTGTCACCCCTTGAACACTTGTGTGGTGGTTGGGATTTGCGGTCCAGACTCTGGCAATAAGTTCAGTACAATCTTCTTTCTGTCCCCAGTTGGCTTCATACTTGAAGGGCCTGTCTTTTCTCCTAGTATCATCAACTTTCCCATCTAACAACAAAATTGGGCTATGATCAGAGCTTTGGGCAGCAAGTGAGGTTACGAAGGAGTCTGTAAACAGATTGAACCAGCTCTGATTACCAAAAGCTCTATCTAACTTTTCTTTTGTAAAGTCTCTTCCCTCCCTTCTGTTGCTCCATGTAAAGCCCTCCCCTTGAAATAGTATCTCGCTAAGGTCACACTCCTCGATAGCTTCTCTGAAGTTCTCCATTTGCCAGTAAGGTCTTTCCGCTGCTCTTGATTTATCACTTTGATGCATGATTTCGTTCAAGTCACCGAGACAGACCTATGCATTTGCACTTTGTGGTTTCAAGGCTTTAAGAAGTTCCCAGCTGCCCCTCCTTTTTGACAGTTCAGGGCAACCATAAAACCCCATGAGGATGGCCCTACTTTCTGTTCCTGGCAGTTTGATAGACAAGGAAATATGCCATCTAGTGTAAGTTTCTAATTCGACTTGCATCCCATCTTTCCATAGGAAGGCTAATCCACCACTTAATCCCCTACTATCTACCACAAAACTCTGATGAAAACCAATCTGCCTTCTTATCCTTTCCACTTTGTTTCTTTTACACTTTGTTTCTATAAGGAACACAAAGTTTGGGAGCTTTGTCCTCACCAAATGGTGGAGTTCCCGAACTGTTCGGGAGTTCCCAAGCCCCCGACAGTTCCAACTGAGGCAATTCATGTTTGTAGGTGGGGCTGTCTAGCAGCCTCCACCTCTGGCTTGGAAAGGCAAACCTTATGGTCAGCCTCTTGTTGCTTAAGTTTCTTTGAATCGTGAGTATTTGAATTGTCGCCCAGAATTTGGCTGGAGTTTCTTTTCTTGGTTTTATATATAGTGCCATCTACCTCTTGTTGAACTGGGGGGGTTGGGGCACGAGCTCTCCTCTTCCAACATGATTTCCTGGTATTGATGGTATTTGGCTTAGTTTGATGTTGTGCAGTAGAGGTTTTCTTTGCCCCGTGTGTGGTTTTTAGTGGGTGTGTGTGGTGGACCACCTTGATAGTAGATATTACAAAAGGATCATCCTGTTCCATTTCGGTTTCTACGATACTTTCTGTTGGGGGTAAAGTTGGTGGTTGACCTTTTTGTTGTATAGAGGTGTTCGGTTTCACTTTAGTCAAAAAGGAGAGGGTTGGCAACTTCATCATTATTTAACAACTCACCTGGCATGTGCTAGACTTCCTTGCCTATTTTTGGGCCTCCTCCCTGACAGTTCTGGGGGATTTCTGACACCGCTTGCTTGGGGACTTGCGTTTCAGGATCTTCATAATCTGGAGCCATACTCCCCTTCATACTTTGCCCTGTAGTTCGCTCGCTAGACACTGTGTTGAACCACCTTGCTTCACTGTTCTCCTCCTCCGTTGAAGGTGGTTGTTGTTTGGAGCTAGATGTGCTGGTTGCTGGTTTACCCCCGTATAATTTTGAGTTGGAAAGCCTGAGAGGAGCTGCCCTTAACCAAGGCCTGTATTGTGCATTGTCTATATGTTGTTGGTTACTGAATCTCTGTCTTTGGCAGATTCTACTTTGATGTTTTATTGTACCACATTTGAAGCAGAAATTTTGCAGTCTCTCATATTGGAAGGCAATCCATACCTTCTTTTCCCCCACTTGTAGCCATCTTCCTCGAACTAGAGGTCTTGTTATGTCTACCATCACTCGTACTCTGAGGCATCGTCCCAACCCCTGTCCTTCTTTGTCAACTTCCACTGTGACCACCTTTCCAATAGCAGCAGCGATTTGGTTCCCATATTCGGTTGTCATGCCAGCTAAAGGAACGTTGTGTAGCTGCACCTAGAAGGGTTCTTGGGAGAAGCTTATTGCGTTTGGAGGGAGGCTGCTATCCACTTCTTGTATGGCTATAAGATTTCTGTCAAAAGTCCATGGTCGGCCTTGTTGGACTCTTAGTTTATCAGCAGCTTGTTTAAACTCCATGATAAAAGTGCTGTCTCCAACCTCAGTGAATGTTACCCCCTTTTCAACTCTCCATACTTGAGGCATTGTTGACCGGAAAGCTTCCTTGTTGAAATTTCTCTCACTTATAACCATTGCCAGCAGAGAGTTAGTCCCTCTTTTAGCCGCAGTCAGGACGTCTTGTTCATCTAACTTTACAAGGTCTTCCTCATTTTCTGTGAGGTTTAGCCCTTCCCATAATTTAGAAAGGTCCTCCTCTCCCATGGGAGAATGGTTGAAAAACTGGAAACCTCTGTTTTCGATTTTAAAGTGGACTCACCCTCTGACCTTTTAACAAGCGTCTTCTCTACCGTTTTCAAACTTTCTTTTTCCTGGGCAATGTGAATTTACCTTGACTATCCAGCGTAAAATCCTCTTAGCTCCAGGAGGATAGATGAAGAAACTCACTCCCAGCTAGAAGCTGCGAGACATATTCTTTGTATCAGAGATACAAGGAAACAAAACCTTACACTTTCGTTCCGTGGGAAGAAAGAGAAGGACCCAAATTTGTCACATCAAATGCATATAAAAGTTTTATATTTTACTCTTTTCTAATTTTAATTGGATCCATGTTAAGAAGTTTGTTTATACCTTATCTGATTAAAAACTTAGGAAACATTTTATCATTCTAAATTATATTTTTTTAAGGAAAATGATAATATGACTATTAAATATGTTCACTCATATATTTTTTATTTTATTTATTATTATTAGTTTTTAATAATTAAGAAAGTGGTTATTAGTAAATTTATATATATTTTTATTTTTTCTTAATGGTTAATGATGGTTAAAAAATGATTAAAGAAAAATAAAAAAACTCATTTATACTAATGTGTACATTTAGTAGTCACTCTAGTATTGTCATTTTGTAGAAGTATATATAATTTACAATCTCGTGTTATATTTAATAATTAAAACCGATAAAAATAATTGAATAATGCTATGCACAGTTCCTATTTCATATCATGGAGATGATTACATCAATCAGCTAATTATTCTCGATCCTTTTAATAAAACTAGCTTTATCTTCATAGTGATCTTTGACAACCCGAAATGAAGGAGAACAGATACTACATCTCCATTATAAAACTATATGCTATCCACGTAAGGGTTTGGAATTTGAGAATTTGATTGTCTCTTGCATTTGAATATGAGCCAAGATGTGACTGGATTAAGAGTATCCTTATTGGATTATCAAATCTAAAATTTACATAATATTTTACATTTAACTATTCTATTTAAAACTTATTTTCATATTAGATTATCTATTTATTAGTCAAAATAATAATAAAATATTATAAATTTAATAACATTTTTTTCTATTAACTTTTTTCTAAATTAAGAGTTTATATGGAAATACATTAATGCAGAGCAATATTTCTAGATTGCAGTAAATACATTCTAAATATTTAATACAACACCATTGAAAATCACACAAGTCATCACTAATGTTCAACACATTTGGGGTAAAGCATGGGCATGGGCAAAAACCAATGTTCAAAATAAAATATTTCTTTTCATCACCTTTCCTAGAAACCAAACAGAGTCCAAGCATGGGCAGACAAAATTCAATGACAAGAAAGAAACAAAAAGCCGAACCTTTGGGTAAAGCCAACTATTAATTTTCTTTTTGTTCTCAGCTCAAATCCCAGGCCTGGGAGCGCTAAAACAAAGCACAAATTCCTCCGAAAAAATATAGTTGTAAGCATAATTGTATACTAATCTGTGCATCAATATGATGTGATTGGTCAAAAAGTAGATTTTATTAAAAACAGTGTTAATTTAAATTTTAAGTATGAATAAATCAGTATTGGTATACAAATTAGTGCACGACTGTGCTTGTATGTAGCAAAACTTAATTCCCCCCCTCCCTCTCCAAAAAAAAAAAAAAAACCCCTAAATCTAAAAAATCGAACCTAGCAATAACAGGCCAAAAAAAAAAAAACCTTTGAAATCAAATAAATGGTGCAGAAGAAAAGCAAAGGAAGGAAATAAGAAATGGAGAAATGGTGCAAAGAAAAGCAAAGAAAACAACGAGTGCCTGAAAGCTGAATAAGAATGAGAATCAGGAAATAATGCGGGAGGACGAATAAAAATGGGGAGGGAGAATAGAGGGAGAGAGAGTGTACAAAAATATTATTTTTTATTCATTTAGTTGTGATATAGTAACAATTAAATTTAGTTGTAAACCTTAATTTTACTGTAATTAAAATTCAAAATTTTTGAAGTTAGATAATTCAATGTAGAATATTTTTAAGTTTTATTAGTTAAATTTTTTATTAAATTTGCATTTGCATAATTCAATGAGAATGCTCTTAGAGCACTAGCAAGTTAAGCTCAGTCAAATATGGCGAATTTGAGATTAAATATGTTGGCATTGGATTTGCTATTACAAGATTATCCAAGTTTTTGTCTATGGTAACTATTCAAATATGATTTAAACGGTACTTGAGACATCTTATTTTTGAATGAAAATTTCTCGAAAAGAGATAGGATTACTATATTCTTGCTACTCATTTACTACTCTTTTTGTATTTAAATTTTTAAAATTTTTATTTTACTTAATAATTAAGAAAGTAACTATTAGTAAAATTATATATATTTTTAATATTTTTTAATGATTAAAATGTTAAAAAATACTTAAAAAAAATGATAAAAAAAAATTTAAATACATTGTACGTAATAAATAAATAGTAATAGAATAGTAACCTATCACTACCCATATTCTCCAACCAAACCCACTTCTCCTCTCTCCACTCTGTTTCTTTCCCACGCATCTCTCTCTCTCTCTCTCTCTCTCTCTCTCTCTCTCTCCACTTCAGTCTCTTCCCCACGATCAGAAATCTCACCTTTTCCTTTTCTTCCCCTCGCCACCATCAGCTCTCCCGATAGTATCCTCATTCCTCATCCATCATCGCCTGTTCAACTCCGACTAAACCAGGATCACCTCTATCACCTACGTCCTTTAAACGGAGCCCTCTCTCTACCCTCATTTCAGGCAACATATCCGACTGAACATCACCTCTGCCCACACACAATGGTAACAAAGTACCATTTCAGTTTTAAATTTGTCTTTATTTTTTCCCTATGGTCAGAGATGAAGGCAAATGCAAAAGAGGAAAAAAATTAAATCATCTGCAGCTACATATTCACAGGTTTGAGAGCATTCACATCCCATTTCCCATAAAATTTCTTATAATTTAGTTAAAAAGTACATTCTCTAAAATTTTTTCCTAAATTTTACTCATCTTTCAAAAACCTGCTATATCTCATTCCCTATCCTTTCCCTATTCTATTAAAATAATATTTCTCTATTTTTTCTTTATTACTTTTTTCTCTCACTTCTATTTACAACTTTTACTACTCAATATTTTTTCTTATGTTTTGAACTATTACTCTAGTGAATATTTTAAACAAAAATTTAAATTATTTTTTTGTGGATATGATAATATTTTTAAAATTAATTTTTTTTATATTTTTGTAATTAACTAAATTATTTTTAAAATTATTATTTAAAACTATAATAACTATGAGTATGAGAGAAATTATAGATGATTATAAAAATATTTATTTTATATATTAGAATAAAATATTAATAAAAAATGATTTAGGGGATGAACAGTGAGTCTCCATATTTGAGGATTCACTGTTTATCCCCGAAACCTTTTCTCTAAAATGGGAATCTGGATGTGGGGGACATTTTGCTTAAAACCCTATAATAATTCTCAAATTATGGAAAATTTGATGCTTTGGAACATCAGATGGGGATGCTCAGAGACCTGTGAGGGCCTGGAAAAAACTTCTACTTTCAAAGACTGGTTATTTCCACGGACCAAAAAAACTCAATAATTGTTACAAATATTACCTTCTCAACGTAGGAGCGAACCATGTTGTCAAATTGTCAATGTTTTGCACAATACTATGATCAGGTTGACCCTCTATAACACTCAGGAAAGTGTTAGATATAATACTCAATAGAATGAATAAAACAAAATTAGGCTTGTTTGTTACAAAGAAAGCCAAGAAAAATAAAGGAAAGTTAAAAGATTTCAATGGTATCAGTAGGCAAAGATCGTACCAAACGTCAAAAGACCCAAACCCATTCTCAACTTTGCATGACTTTACATTAGCCTATTTACAGCAGCAACTAGTTATATTCAAGAATCTGTTTATGGTTTTTAGTTTTCATTCAAAGAATCTACTTACTCTGCTCACATTCAAAGAATCTAGTTACAACAGCAACTTTTTGGTTTTTAGTTTTCATTCAAACAACCTAGTTCCATTAGCCTATTTCAGCAGCAACTAATGAGTTTTCTAGTTTTGTTTATTTTTAGTTTATAGCTTCAATGTGTTTGCTAATCCAATGTTATGTGTCATATAGCATTGTATAAATGTCATTACTGTCTTTGTTTCCATTACTGAGCATATTTAGATAGAATATGTGCACAACTTCAATTTTCTGCACTAATATATCTTCACTTCCTGCTTACATCCATCACAACGTCCATACTAAAGTGAATCTGTTTGGGAGTGAATCTGACAGCATGCAAGGTCTTTATATTTTGGTTAATCTAACAGTTTAAAGTGCATGAGTTTGCATCCAACGTTTGGAAGTGAATCTGCTTTTGGTTTTCAGCAGCAAGTTACATTAACCTACTTACAGCAGGAATTAGTTACATTCAAAGAATCTGTTTATGGTTTTCAGTTTTCATTCAAAGAATATAGTTATGAGACTTTGTTTATTAAGCATGTTGAAATTATGAATCTAGAGCCGATTTTGTTCAATTACATTTGATGAAGATCCTTCTTCAAAAAGAAAAGTTTGAGGAATCAAATAAGCGATTTTCATCTACATCTCCATCTCAACTTTTGGAGGCCTGTAGGCATTTGTTGTCTATGTTTTGGGCTGTTTTTATCTATTTGGTATTGTAATGGAACACTTTTTTCCTAGCTTTAATGGCTGGGCAGCCATTATGTGCAGAGGAAGAGCTGTATTTTGAGTTGCAAGTATATGTACTGCTGTTGTTATATTTTGGGCTCTAAGTATGGGTACTGTTGTTATATTTTGTGTGATAATGTGGGCAACAACTATATGTGAAAGGAACTTCTTGGTTTTGTGATAATTTGGCTACTGCCCTAGCTCTAAACGCGTGATAGGAGTTAATAATCCTATCATTATCCAAATAAAAAACTTCATGCTTCTACCATAGAGGACCTCCTAAATTTAGGGGCAAATCATGAGGAAAAATAGCCAACCCCTTCGGCCTTTGGCTTTGATTTAGGTTGAGCAGTGCTAAAGGAATCCCCTATAAGCTCACGAAAAGCACAAAATGCACACGTGGATAAGTGGGGTTTAAAAAAAAAAAAAAATTAAAACTGTAAAACACAAAAGCTCTCTGCATTCCCTCTGCCCTCCTCCCCAACGAATCCGTGTCTTTTCCTGAGAAACCCATCGCCCAAAAGAAGTCGCCCATCACCCATTCGCGCTACCCTCCTCCCGTTGTACTGAGAAGTCCATCGCCCAAAGGGAAGGTAATCACCTCTCTCTCTCTCTCTCTCTCTCTCTCTCTCTGCATTTATATTCATAATGATAGCAAAATACTCGAAGGAGAAAAGTGAAATCCCATTAAATAAGATGTCTAAAACGTTTGGTAGGACATGAACTCTAGTATGAAATCACTCCTCAGATTAACAAAACCATTTCAAAACCAAAAATGCTAGATGGACACGGTTCAATAAACTACATGAAACACTTGTTATTCCATTCAATATAAAAGGAACAAGAAAAGAAGGGAAAACTTGTCATCATCAAAATTGGCATGATGTGTAGATGTCAAATGATGGAGTTGCCTAGCCACCAGAGAGGAGGCCCAGGTCGCATTTGAAACTTGGATTAAACTGATATTAATCTCAGTTTAATTTTAAGTTGAGTCTAACGTCCAAACAACCAATTCTCAAATCACTAAACTCATCTCAACTCAAAATCTCTTTACATGTGAAACCTACAACATTTTTCAACTCAACACTTCTTTACACACAGGACCTATATCCTTTTTTTAACTTTCCATAAATATATTTAAATTCATCTTAACATCCAAACTCATATTAGGTGGGCTCTACAAAACTCACTCCACTATCTCAATTCACTACTATTTATAAAGAATTCAACTCAGCTTAACATCCAAATGAGACCTCAATGTATCAAGGCTGACTCAATGTGAATTGAGGCTAGAAAAAAAACTTAAAATGATGCTGCTAGATTTTAACTCATTTATTTTTCGCTCATCAATGCATGGACTTTCTATCATCATCATTATAATATAAATGTATAGCATTTATCCTATTTTAGACCTTATTTTAATTCTTTTTTCAAAATATACTAAGGTATTTATAATTTTTGGGGGCGATGCTCTTTGGAGGGCCTTAAGCAACTGCCTTTATGGCCTATCCATTGAGTCAGCACAGGAATGTATTGGAGGGAAAAGATGATGAAAGTTTTAAGAAGGATTTTAGAATAGCTTGCTGGTAAAGCAAGAATCAAAAGAAACAAGAATATCTCAAAAAGATGGAGTTTGAAAAGGATATCTTATCCTAAAATTAACTAGAAAATTAATCACAAATATTAGTGTATTAATTAATGAGATTGTTAAATATTGAGAAGTTATGTCAGGAATTGATGCAAGTATTAGATGTTGGATAAAGAGAGAGAAAAAAAAGAGAGAGATAATATGAACAAGCCACAAGGAAAAATCTAAAATCAAGATGTGGTATAAAATGGACTTTTATACAATCCAACCAAAAGCTAAAATAAGAGAAATGCTTGGGATCCCGATTATGGGTCCCCAACATTTCTCTGACAATTTTTATTTATTTATTTTTTAACTTAGTGATTAAGTAAATATTTTTTTATTGATGTTGTGAATTTTTTTAAATATTTAAGAATATATAAAAAAAAGAATGAAAAAATTGTACACCCTCGGTGGGTGTAGCATGGCTCCTAAAACAGCCACATGAGCTTTTTTATCGGTAATTAAAGTATACTTGTTTGCATGTAATCAAAACTTATAATTGTTTTTTTTATTTTTTAAATAATGTGGTTGCTGACCACCAGATTCCCGCCAACTTTGGCAGCCGACCGCTCTCTCATAGGGCAGATGTGGGCGGGAATCACCACAAAGGGAGGGAAGACAGGGTTTTTGACCTTACCTTTTCGCATGTTTTCTAGACTTGTGTTCAAAACCTCACCTTTTTGCATGGAGGCAATCTCTGCACAAAGACGATTCGGCTTGATGAAGGATTAGGAGCAATATTACTGAATATCTCAAATAAAAAAACATTAGAGCTATTGTCGTTTTGATCAGATTATCAAATATTATCTTTTCCTAAATCAAATAATAAGAGGAGATAATATAGAATAAATAAAGAAAATGTAAATTTTCAGCCATTTGTACAATGGACTCAAGGCAGAACTCCAACGACTCGAATCACCTAAATCTGCATTATCCTCTGCTATTCATTGTGCTAGTGCAAGAACAAAAATAAACCACTCATGAATGCTTACACGGCCAGCTTAATTTCTTTTATTTATTTAAAAAAAAAATGACTTCTAACTTTATAGCCATATATCCCCTATATCATTGTGGACCTAAAAGAGCATTCAACTTGGAAGAAAAGAACAATACCAGGATCTGAATCCTTTAGATGTCTTGAGTTTCATGCAAGAAAACAAAAAGAGAAAGGTGTTCCAATGACAATAAAAAAGGCAAAAGCATTCACTATATTAGTTCATGCACATGAATAGGTTCACCAAGCCTGCCCCTTGATCATCAAACAAGCTGTACCCTTTCTGTTTTGTCAAACATTAGCTTCTCCACCCAGACATACTAAATCTTCGAAATGGCCACTCCAGCACAGCAACAAGTAGCCAGACGGCCAGCACACTCGAAGGTGCTTCGCAGCATAGCTATAGTCTTGCTTGCCCTGATTGTACTGGTAGGTGTAGCAGTGCTCATCACTTGGCTGGTAATTAGGCCTAAACAAATTGTTTACACAGTTGAAGATGGTTCAGTCCATAATTTCAACTTAGGTACTCATGGCCAACTCAATGCCACCTTCAATTTTGCCATAAGATCCTATAATCCCAACAGTAGAGTCTCCATATACTATGACTCAATCCAAGTGTCTGCAGAGTATGATGATCAAACCTTAGCTTTTAACATGGTTGATCCTTACTTTCAACCTCATCGAAACGTGACTCGCTTGGAGGTCAATCTCACAGCTCAAAATGTATCACTGTCGGGGTCGACAACTCGGGACCTCAAGATCGAGAAATCATCAGGGGCGGTTGAAATAGATGTTCTGCTGAAGGCAAAGATACGTTATAAGGTGGGAAGGTGGAAGTCTGCACATCATACTTTGAGGATCTGGTGTTCCCCTGTGTTGGTACACTTCTCTAGGTTCAAGAGTTTTGAAAGAACATACTGTGATGTTGAACTTTGAGCATGCATTGTTGTGGGTTTCTGTAACTAGAATTCTCTCTTTGCTTACCACTTTGGAATGTGGTTAGTTTCCCATGCTTGCCATCATGTAGTCGTACTCAAAAAGATAATTTTCTTTGCTTTGTTTTCATCATGGATGTGGGTGAGACTCTGAGATTAATCATTTATTGGTCTAAATTTGCATTAACAGATTTCGATTGTATCACATTTTCCTTCTCAAAGCCCTTTTGCTACTGAGTGTTGTAATTGTGCTACTAGATATAAACATTATCTTTGTTTTGTGTCTTGTTTCTTTTAGCTACTAACATTCAAAATATCGACAATGCAAGGTATTGCTTTGAGTTCTGTTATTTATAAGTCGATGTGATAAGTACCTTCTTAGTAGCATTGTTTGGATTCAAAAATCATCTCAACTCATCTTATCTAATCATTCTTATTTTTCCAAACTTTTAAACAAAATATAATAAACAATTCAATTTTTCAAATCTTAAAACAAAAATAATATTAAAAGGGAAATGCTTGGGCTACTGTTGGGGGCTACCGCTGCCCTCTTTTTTTTTGTAACTTAATTATTAAATAAGTACTTTTTAATAATGTTGTGAGTTTTTTTTTATTTTTTTTTATAATTTAAAGTGTTAAAAAAATATATGTAAAAAAAAGTCAAAAATAAAAACACACACTACAACTAGCGATAGCTCTCAGCGACCAGCGGAAACTGTATTGCTACCCATCTTAAAAAGTTACATTAAAATAATATTTTATTTAACTTTTAATTCTTATTTTGTCTCATCTTAACTCAACTGACTATCCAAACCCATCCTCTAAATCTAACAAGTGAGTTCGATCTCTAGCTATTTTTATCAATTATCATCACCATTATTATTAGTGTGCGATTAAAACTGGTTTCTATTTCATGAACAAACGTGGAAAGGCCATTAATGGAGACTTGGAACATGAAAAGAAATGGGTAACACCACGTGAGGCTCATTGAAAAAGATCGAAACCGTGGGTCATGAATCTGAGCTGCAATCATGTGACTGCTTTAGTACCATGCGATTCAATCTAAAGGCAGTCTATTACCCAGTTTAATTGAGACCGAAAAGGGATATAAAAGAGGCAGCAACTTGAAATAGGGGTTTGGAATTTGACATTCCTTGGAGGAAAAGCAATAAGAGTAGAGGATGGGGTGCCTTTTTATGTAAGTAATTTGAGAGTTTGTTTGGAAGAAGTTCCATCCCAAAATTTTCATCCCATTTTATTTTTAAATATCACTCAAACACAAATATTTTTAAATTAATCATTCTAACTTTTTTAAACTAATAATTACAATTTTATCAAACTTTAATAAAAAAAAATAAAAAATAATTTAACCATTTCAAGTTCACAAATAAAAATAATATTAAAAAGCTAAATTTTAACAATATTTTAATTTTATAATACTTTTTATTCAATTTTTTTCTCTCATTTTTCAAAACCCCATAAAACATAAGTCAAAGCATCTCATTAATATTCATAAACTATCCTACTAGTATTCAAAAAATTCTCATATCATCCCACTCTCCAAACTTACCTAACTAGGGGGATCAGATCGTAACTTTGGAACCGAAGGTCCTAAAACACAAGGGTAGTGACCTTTATTCATCACCCTTTGAATTTGTGAGACTGGATTTTGACGAGTAACTATTACGTTCTCCTCAACTATGGGCATGTGGTACTTCCATCCTATTGTAGGATTAAAATTAGGGGTGAACAAAATAATGGGGGAATAAATAAAAAATTTTGCACCAAACCCGCCCGAATCAACCGACCCGGAAAGGAATGAAACGGAATTTGGAAGTTTCCGTAACTGTTCTTGAAAAGCGGTTCGAAATATTTTCCATTTGCAGCGCCTCCTGAAGTCTCTGAGTCTTTCCACTTTTCACCCTAAGTTCCTAATCTCTTCTTTCGTTCATCACCTCTCTTCCTGTGAGGAATATCATGGGTCACGGCGTTCCACCAGGGAGGGACTCCGCCATTAGCCCTCAGGAAGTTGCCGTACCGAGTCTTGAGCTTGACCTGAGTCCTTCTCTAATGGGTTGCCACTTGACAGAGGAGTCGAGCTCCTAGGGCAAGGACTGGACTACCTTGCGACTGGTCATACCGAGCAAGAAGGGCTGGTAGGAGGCGGTGAGGTACTTCTTGTAGCAGCTCTTGAGGCGAATGATGCAGTCGGAGTCTGGCAAGAACTCGACGGTCCAGCAGACAGTCTTGGAGGATCCTTTTCGATCTTGGGTGACGGACTCCTCGTTGTCCTCGACTAGGAGATACTTGTCGTGGTGGCTACGGAGGCACACTGCCTTTGCTTTGTGGAAGAGGTCCATTCATGAGCGGAACTTGTTGGAATTGCTCTGCACCCACAAAATCAAAATGCTGAGAATTGTGAAAAGTAATCTTTGTGAAGAAGAAGTAGTAGTAGCTTGAGCCGGGTCGGAATACCCTTTTCCTAAAATATTCTCGGGTCGGGTAAGCGGGTAAACGCCAAAACGATCAATCGGAATTGACTTGCGTATGGGTCGAGTAGGAACTATTCACTTTCAGGTTAGGCCAGGTGAAAAGCCCTAATTAAAATTACTACTTACATATAAATAAGAAATAATGTTTATAGTCATGTAAATAAGAAAAAAATAAGTAAATATGAAATTCATATAAAAAAATTAATTTTTTAATAATAAACTTTTTTTAAAAGAGCGTATAGCGTTTACACAGTCTATAACTGTAACTAGATTTACTCATCTTAAGGGTGAATCTAGGCATGAGCTTGGGGCATCAGCTCCCCAAACTCTAAAAAAATACAAAAGATATTGATTTGAAACAAACTATAAGTAAATTCGTTTTACCCTCTTAACAAATTGAGTTTTCTAGAGCAATATTTGAAAGAAAATTAAGTAAAAAATGATTCAAATTCATACTCGTGCTCATAAATTAAACGGTAAAAGTACATTAAAAATACAATAATATTAGTAAAAAAGGAACTTAAGAGACCTGAAAATAGACTTGTAACTATGTATGTAAAGCATACTTATGCATGGTATTAGTGATATAATGTTGGGCTCATTGGAAGGGAAAAAACTAAAAACTAAAAACAAAAGTTGGGCTAGAAACTGGGCCTCTCATATTAAATTGCTTTAGAAAAAAAGCCCACCTGGATCACAAAATGAATGAATGAAGTTGGCCTTTCTTTCCTTGCCCCCATTTATTTTTGGATCCAATATATTGATAAAAAAAGCTTTCTAAATTAGTTGTTTTTTCTAATTTACTAAACAGGAAATTTTGTTAAACCAAACATGGCCTAAGAATGCATTTTCATATAATAGCTATTTATATTACTCTATTTCATAAGTTAATATTCTTATGGAGTCTTNAGAGTTTTGAAAGAACATACTGTGATGTTGAACTTTGAGCATGCATTGTTGTGGGTTTCTGTAACTAGAATTCTCTCTTTGCTTACCACTTTGGAATGTGGTTAGTTTCCCATGCTTGCCATCATGTAGTCGTACTCAAAAAGATAATTTTCTTTGCTTTGTTTTCATCATGGATGTGGGTGAGACTCTGAGATTAATCATTTATTGGTCTAAATTTGCATTAACAGATTTCGATTGTATCACATTTTCCTTCTCAAAGCCCTTTTGCTACTGAGTGTTGTAATTGTGCTACTAGATATAAACATTATCTTTGTTTTGTGTCTTGTTTCTTTTAGCTACTAACATTCAAAATATCGACAATGCAAGGTATTGCTTTGAGTTCTGTTATTTATAAGTCGATGTGATAAGTACCTTCTTAGTAGCATTGTTTGGATTCAAAAATCATCTCAACTCATCTTATCTACTCATTCTTATTTTTCCAAACTTTTAAACAAAATATAATAAACAATTCAATTTTTCAAATCTTAAAACAAAAATAATATTAAAAGGGAAATGCTTGGGCTACTGTTGGGGGCTACCGCTGCCCTCTTTTTTTTTGTAACTTAATTATTAAATAAGTACTTTTTAATAATGTTGTGAGTTTTTTTTTTATTTTTTTTTATAATTTAAAGTGATAAAAAAATATATGTAAAAACAAGTCAAAAATAAAAACACACACTACAACTAGCGATAGCTCTCAGCGACCAGCGGTAACTGTATTGCTACCCATCTTAAAAAGTTACATTAAAATAATATTTCATTTAACTTTTAATTATTATTTTATCTCATCTTAACTCAACTGACTATCCAAACCCATCCTCTAAATCTAACAAGTGAGTTCGATCTCTAGCTATTTTTATCAATTATCATCACCATTATTATTAGTGTGCGATTAAAACTGGTTTCTATTTCATGAACAAACGTGGAAAGGCCATTAATGGAGACTTGGAACATGAAAAGAAATGGGTAACACCACGTGAGGCTCATTGAAAAAGATCGAAACCGTGGGTCATGAATCTGAGCTGCAATCATGTGACTGCTTTAGTACCATGCGATTCAATCTAAAGGCAGTCTATTACCCAGTTTAATTGAGACCGAAAAGGGATATAAAAGAGGCAGCAACTTGAAATAGGGGTTTGGAATTTGACATTCCTTGGAGGAAAAGCAATAAGAGTAGAGGATGGGGTGCCTTTTTATGTAAGTAATTTGAGAGTTTGTTTGGAAGAAGTTCCATCCCAAAATTTTCATCCCATTTTATTTTTAAATATCACTCAAACACAAATATTTTTAAATTAATCATTCTAACTTTTTTAAACTAATAATTACAATTTTATCAAACTTTAATAAAAAAAAATAAAAAATAATTTAACCATTTCAAGTTCACAAATAAAAATAATATTAAAAAGCTAAATTTTAACAATATTTTAATTTTATAATACTTTTTATTCAATTTTTTTCTCTCATTTTTCAAAACCCCATAAAACATAAGTCAAAGCATCTCATTAATATTCATAAACTATCCTACTAGTATTCAAAAAATTCTCATATCATCCCACTCTCCAAACTTACCTAACTAGGGGGATCAGATCGTAACTTTGGAACCGAAGGTCCTAAAACACAAGGGTAGTGACCTTTATTCATCACCCTTTGAATTTGTGAGACTGGATTTTGACGAGTAACTATTACGTTCTCCTCAACTATGGGCATGTGGTACTTCCATCCTATTGTAGGATTAAAATTAGGGGTGAACAAAATAATGGGGGAATAAATAAAAAATTTTGCACCAAACCCGCCCGAATCAACCGACCCGGAAAGGAATGAAACGGAATTTGGAAGTTTCCGTAACTGTTCTTGAAAAGCGGTTCGAAATATTTTCCATTTGCAGCGCCTCCTGAAGTCTCTGAGTCTTTCCACTTTTCACCCTAAGTTCCTAAGAGCATCCCCATTGGGTTCCCCATCCCCATCCCTATAATTTAACTCAAATACTCATTTCCTCAAATTTTTCCCTAAAATTTGTTTATCTTCTAAAAACCTCCTACATCCCATTCCCCATCCCTATCTCTATTCTTTTAAATAATATTTCTCTAATCTTTTTTTATTACTTCTTTCTCTCTCTTCCATTTACAATCTTAACTACTAACTATTTTGTCTTATTATCTTTTTTTTCAAATATCATTTTCTACTAAATATTTATTGGAGATTTTGACTATCCAATACAATATTTTATATTTAAATTAAAATTCGAATTATAAAAATCAGCTATTTTTTTTAATTAGTGCATTTTCTAACGTGATGGAAAATTTAATTAAAAGAATACTCAATATCTCTAATGAAAAACCCTAATTTCACGTATTGATGATAAAATTTATTAATTTTATTAAACGGTAATATTTTCTGTCTTTTCTCCAACGGTAATATTTTTTGTCTTTTCTCAAACGGTAATATTTTTTGTTTTTTCTCCAACGGTAACTTTTTTTGTCTTGTCTCCAACGGTAACATTTTTTGTCTTCTCTCTAACGGTAACATTTTTACCCCCTTATAAATACGCAAACTCAAGCCTCATTTCCTCCATAGAACCAAACAGAAATTGTATCATTTGATCTCCTACTCCTTTCATCAAATGGCTCGTACTTTCTTTCGCAAATTATTGACATACGTATCCTCTGAAGATGATAGCGATGTTCAAAGTATGGAGGCGGATGGACAGTCATCCAGACGACGTAGCAATAGCCAACGTCGTAAGTTTATTCGGCGTGATCATATTCAGGGACACGAGCGCCTATTTCGTGATTATTTCGCTGAAAATCCAGTATATCCCTCGAATCTATTTCGAAGGAGATTTCGGATGAGTCGTCCCCTATTTCTTCGTATTCTAAATGAAGTAGAGTCTTACGAGCCGTACTTCGTCCAAAGAAGAGATAATGCCGGCCGCCTCGGTTTATCTTCTATGCAAAAAATCACTGCAGCACTTAGAATGCTGGCGTATGGGGTTACTGGAGATTTTATGGATGAATACATACGTATTGGTGAAAGCACCGCAATGGAGAGCCTCAAGAAATTTACTGAGACAGTAGTAAGTGTTTTTGGGGAAGAATATCTAAGGTCGCCAACTGCTAATGATATAGCCCGATTGCTTGCGGTTGGTGAACAACGGGGATTCCCAGGAATGCTAGGAAGCATTGATTGCATGCATTGGAAGTGGAAAAATTGTCCCTCAGCTTGGAAAGGTATGTACTCTGGCCACATCCGTGAACCAACTATTATTTTAGAAGCAGTTGCTTCATATGATCTCTGGATATGGCATGCATTTTTTGGTATGCCCGGTTCACATAACGATATTAATGTGCTAGAGAGATCTTTTATTTTTACGGAACTTGCCCAAGGGCGTGCTCCTCAAGTCAATTACACTATCAATGGTAACGACTATACGATGGGCTATTACCTTGCGGACGGTATTTATCCCAAGTGGCGAACTTTTGTGAAGACGATTCCATCACCACGTGGGAATAAGAAGAAATTTTTTGTCAAAGCACAAGAATCCGCAAGAAAAGATGTCGAGCGTGCATTCGGGGTACTTCAACAACGATTTGCTATCATTCGTGGACCTTCTCGAATGTTCAAAGTCAAGGAACTAACAAATATAATGAAAGCATGTGTTATTCTACATAATATGATAATTGAAGACGAGCGTGATGATAATGAGAGTCTGAACATCGAATATGATCAACTTGATGATAATCTCCCCGAATTGTCGCGCAATCATACAATTGAGTTTCAAGACTTCATCCAGCGTCATCATGATATTAGAGACAGCTCGGCACATCATCAGCTTCAAGAAGATCTAATCGAACATCAATGGCTTAGGTATTCACAAAATTAGTCGGGGTTGCTGATGATTTTATTATTTCCTTAATGTAATTGTTGACCTATGTTTAAGTTAATCTGATTTGCATTTGTATTTCGTTATTGTTATCGATTTCCCGAATATATTAATGGTAATCAAGTTTGTTTCTGAAAAACCTCATTAAGTCATCAATTGGTCGGTCATATCATACTTCAATAAAAAAACATATACAAATCTAAGATTATCACATGTATTTTTACACATTTATAACTTGTCTTAAACATAAAATAAAAAATCATTTACAAAATAATCATGGCAAATCGTCGGCCCGACTGCGTCTCGCCATCACCTCCCTCTGGAGTTGCTGGAAAAACTCCCGCTGTAATTCTGGCATGACACTCACATCCATCATCATAATGCGCTGATCTGATTCTTTCTTCGCGAGCTCTACTTTCTCAGCCTCCAACCGCAGCCGTTCGTCCTCTTGACGTAATTTTCTCGCCTCTGTCTCCTTGTCATACGCCATCTTCTCGGCTTTAAGACGGAAGAACTCTTTCTCCTGAGCGCGTGACTCCTCCAATAGAGTATACTTCAACTTCCTGAGTTGGAAGTTCTCCTCTGCATGCTGGCCTTGGGCCTTTCGTTTTCCTTTCTCAGCTTTCCTTCCAATTGGTCGGTCGGGCTCCATAACGTCATTCTCCATCATATTATCAGCCTCGAGGTCAAAAACCGAGTCAGCTGTAGCTCCAGAACATCGAGTTGGGGTCGGGGATGGGGACATCGTCTTCCTCCGCTTAGGATCCTCCTTCGCCGCGCGCCAAATCCACTTAGGTTCGTCTTTCAACAGGTGCCAACAATGCTCAAACTGAAATGAGCATTTCTCAAGGGATTGGTACATAACCTTGGCCTTCTCAAACTTGCATGAGAAAAAAACACATTTATAGGTTAAAAACAAATACTAGTGACCCAATAATACCACAAAACCAAAATTTCAAAATAAAACAAGTAAGCTCAAGGGAAATTCTACCTTATCATGTTCGGTCATGCCACTTTGATTTAACCCTTCAACTTGGGCTAGTTTCGCACAAAATTTGTTTGTGGCCTTTTGGATAACCGACCACCGATGAATTAAAGACTTTATTGTCCGGTCATTTGTGGTTTCCTTAAATTGATGGAAGTACTCAAGTATTTTTTCCCAAAGTTGGGAGTGTTTTTGATCTGTTCCCTGGACGGCATCAAGGCTACAATTTAGCCAAGCTGAGACAAGTAACTTGTCTTCTTCAGGGGTGAAATTCGCACCCCTCACTGATTTCCTAACGCCGATAGGCTCATTAGGGGGTAGGGGTGGAGAGTCATCCAGGGTCACCGGACTTGATCCACTGTGCCCACCATAAGTGGGGTCGAGTTGAGGATCCTGACTTAGGAGGTTGGTGAAGAACATATGTCCAGGATCTTGTGAATCCATCTCTAAAAAAACATTACGAGATTAGATCCCGTATCACATCAATAATATATTGATGCATTTGTTCGGGGCTCAGGAACCAAATGGTGACATCAAGAAAGTATGGCCACCAACTCATGGCTGCAACAATCGGTTGCCAGTACTTGTTGGCCGTCCGGGTTACCTAGCCATTGAGGAGATGACCAATCATATCCCGTATCCCCACAAAGGTTGTCATCATCACAGCCGAGGGGGTTTAGTTACACATTAATTGTATTCACAACATAATTAAAAACACCAACCAAGAACAACATTCAAATCAGACATAAGAAAAAGTAGAGCATCCCCATCCGAGTGTATATTCATTGAAACATACCAATATTAATTACAACAAACGGCTCAGAATGGTGTAAATATTGACAGCATACGTAAGTAAGGAGCCGAACATCGAATGGCTGCAAAACCCCACCCGAACCCCGATTGCCTTTTGCGAAAACTATCACAAACTGCAATATGGCCATTCAGATGAGGATTACCCCGCCATATCGACGGGTACCTATTAACACTAGTGAATTAACCCCCTATAACACCATCATCATAGCCTATTAACAGCTTCCCTCGCCCGAGTCTATATAAAACACTGCAAATGTTCATAAAAATGGAACAAAGTATCACACAATATATCACAACGGGAATTAAGTGAAAAAACCCCCTAAAAATATGTCACAATAATAGGCAACAGCTTCATGAAGGGTCTCCAAGTGTATATTGAAGTGGGAAAATACATAAAACAAGTGTATAGCAAGTAATCGGCCTAACCCAATAACCAAAAGTGTAGATTTATTTGTCAAAACAGAAACAGGTTGTACATCAATTAATGTACAACCTCAAGTCCCAAAACAATGATAATATCAAAATGCTATGATCAAGATTTGCACAATAGGACATGTCATGGTAAATAAGTATTTTTACCCATAAATAAGTCTAGAAAACAACCCAGAAGAAGAGGTTCATCAATAACTAAACAGGTTTTCATGTTTTGACATCAATAACCCAGAAAAGGTGAACTACCCCAGGTTTTCATGCATTTCATGCAACCAAGAAGTACAAAAGATTCCAAGAACTAGATTTGAAACTGAGGATCAATTGCATGAAAGTAATAAGATCAAAAGAAACCCAAGTGAACTACAATAGGTTTTGGAGAAATTTCATGCAACCAAGAATTTACAAAAGAAACCGAGAAGCATTGATTGAAACCAAATCAAATGCATGAAACCAATAAGACCATAACAAACCGAGAACTGGCATGAAACCAAATCTAAATCATGCTAACAAGGTCTACAAAAGAAACCAAGAAGTAGTGTTCAAACCAAATCAAATGCATGAAACCAATAAGACCATAAGAAACCGAGAAATATGATGTGAAACCAAATCAAATTCATGGACCCAAGAAGTAGAAATGAAACCAAGAACTACATAACCAATCTGAAAAAATTTCATTAAACCAAGAACTAACCAAGAAACCAATAAGGGTCTTGTGAAACCAAGAACTAGATATAAAACACTATCATCAAATTCATGAACCCAAGAAGTACAAATGAAACCAAGAAGTAAAAGAAATATTCTGAAGTATTTCATGAAACCAAGAAGTAACCAAGAAACCAAGAACTACAAAAGATACCTTATCAAATTCGAAGGAACCAAGAACTACAAAGAAACAAAGGTCATTTGTGGTTTCTGAAACAGAGAAGGATTTAATGAAACCAAGAACAATTCCATGAAACCAAGACCTACAAGATAAACCAATGTTACAAAAAAAAAAACAGATACAAGATCTACAATGAAAATCAACCAAATAAGTGTAATTTTTTGTCTTCAACCAAAGGTCCAGAAACCACAAAAAATGAAGAGGTTCAACCAGGTTTAGTCAGCACAATCAACCAAAACAATCGGCCAACAGATGCATAATATGTTCGATCATCACAGATTCAAGAAAGTATGGCACACATCCAGGCAGTTACAAAGTGAAACAGATTACTGGAAACAAGCCAACAGAAAGCACCAAATCATCAACAGAGTCTCGGTAACACAGAGAGACTGAGAGAGTAATGGACAAAATCATTGACAATAAATTGAAATGGTTTGCCCCCTTTACCATCATCATACGAATGAGAAGAGATGCAAGAAATAAAAACCCCAGCATTACGGTATCCATCATCAATAAAAACAAGCCGTGCTTCAATTACTCAGATAATTGTACCATCATCAAAAAAAGCCGTCAATATCAATAATTCTCATCAGAATAAACGTAGTAGAGCATGCATGTTACGAATTTGAAGGTCTCACAGAGAGATCATGGCGTCGGGAGGAAATAAACCCTCAACAGAGAAACAGATCCGAGAGAGAGGGGGGAAGAGGAAAAGTGAGTTCTAAAATCGGAGAAGCCAAACAAACAGAAATCAAGAAAAAATTATCCATCATCACTTACCGAAATCGTATTGGCAATCGATCGGAAAATGTGGGAGGGAGGAAGCAAACGGATTACCTAGCGAGAGAGAAGAACACGCGGGACGGAGGGCATCGAAACAGGAGCCAAAATAGGGGATGCGGATGTACAGTCCATCAACAAAGATGGGGATTTACTGTACAGGCCGGATACTCAAACCGTAAAATGGGGATCGGGATGGGGGGGTTTTTCTTGCAAAACCCTAAATTCATCCCTAAATTATAGGGATGCGGATAGTATGCAGACCCGGTTGGGGATGCTCAATCTCTTCTTTCGTTCATCACCTCTCTTCCTGTGAGGAATATCATGGGTCACGGCGTTCCACCAGGGAGGGACTCCGCCATTAGCCCTCAGGAAGTTGCCGTACCGAGTCTTGAGCTTGACCTGAGTCCTTCTCTAATGGGTTGCCACTTGACAGAGGAGTCGAGCTCCTAGGGCAAGGACTGGACTACCTTGCGACTGGTCATACCGAGCAAGAAGGGCTGGTAGGAGGCGGTGAGGTACTTCTTGTAGCAGCTCTTGAGGCGGATGATGCAGTCGGAGTCTGGCAAGAACTCGACGGTCCAGCAGCAGTCTTGGAGGATCCTTTTCGATCTTGGGTGACGGACTCCTCGTTGTCCTCGACTAGGAGATACTTGTCGTGGTGGCTACGGAGGCACACTGCCTTTGCTTTGTGGAAGAGGTCCATTCATGAGCGGAACTTGTTGGAATTGCTCTGCACCCACAAAATCAAAATGCTGAGAATTGTGAAAAGTAATCTTTGTGAAGAAGAAGTAGTAGTAGCTTGAGCCGGGTCGGAATACCCTTTTCCTAAAATATTCTCGGGTCGGGTAAGCGGGTAAACGCCAAAACGATCAATCGGAATTGACTTGCGTATGGGTCGAGTAGGAACTATTCACTTTCAGGTTAGGCCAGGTGAAAAGCCCTAATTAAAATTACTACTTACATATAAATAAGAAATAATGTTTATAGTCATGTAAATAAGAAAAAAATAAGTAAATATGAAATTCATATAAAAAAATTAATTTTTTAATAATAAACTTTTTTTAAAAGAGCGTATAGCGTTTACACAGTCTATAACTGTAACTAGATTTACTCATCTTAAGGGTGAATCTAGGCATGAGCTTGGGGCATCAGCTCCCCAAACTCTAAAAAAATACAAAAGATATTGATTTGAAACAAACTATAAGTAAATTCGTTTTACCCTCTAACAAATTGAGTTTTCTAGAGCAATATTTGAAAGAAAATTAAGTAAAAAATGATTCAAATTCATACTCGTGCTCATAAATTAAACGTAAAAGTACATTAAAAATACAATAATATTAGTAAAAAAGGAACTTAAGAGACCTGAAAATAGACTTGTAACTATGTATGTAAAGCATACTTATGTAATCATAGCCTCCAACCTTTTTTTTTTTTTTTTATAATATAAAAAATATTAAAATTAAAGAATTAAAAAATTAAAAAAATAAATAAAAATGTGGTGGTGAGGGGCTTATAGTAGCTTCTCTAGATATAGCGTTATGTGCTCATTGGAAGGGAAAAAACAAATAACAAAAAACAAAAGTTGGGCAAGAAACTGGGCCTCTCATATTAAATTGCTTTAAAACAAGCCCACCTGGATCACAAAATGAATGAATGAAGTTGGCCTTTCTTTCCTTGCCCCACTTATTTTTGGATCCAATATATTGATAAAAAAGCTTTCTAAATTAGTTGTTTTTTCTAATTTACTAAACAGGAAATTTTGTTAAACCAAACATGGCCTAAGAATGCATTTTCATATAATAGCTATTTATATTACTCTATTTCATAAGTTAATATTCTTATGGAGTCTTTGGAGTATATATAATTATGTTATTGAAGATGATTTTAGGTAACAGAGGCTAACTCTCTGGACTTTCAAAATCGAGGCGTTCCATTTTCAGTGGTTGGTACCAACATAAACTGGCTGATTAAGAGGGACAAAACCAACTAGTGTAGTCTTGGTCAGTTACGATCGATTCATCAATGTTCTTGTCTGTTTTCCCTCCAAAATCCCATCAACAAGTTTCACAACAACATCATCAACTTTCCTGAACTCCAAACATCAGAAAAATCATTACAAAAACAAGAAAAATTAAAATTAACATCATACCCAATGGCGAGAGTGTGAGACTTTGTTCCTTTTGGGCTTCTTTATGATTAGAGGGAGAGAAGGGTGGCAATACGGCAACAACAGTGTTGGAGAAAGCAACGATATTGGGGCAAAATCTCTGTGTGTGTGTGTGTGAGAGAGAGAGAGAGAGAGAGAGTTGAAAGCCTGAAACGGCACGAATGGCCTTAAATGGCTATAAAGGGTAGCTCTGGGGTTAGGGCTAAAACGTTAATCCAAAACAGCTCTATTCGGTGTATAAAACCAAATGTCGTCATTTTTTTTTTTATAAAACTAAGTTATAAAACGACGTCATCTAATTTACTTAAATGAAACAATGTTAAGTGAAACAATGTCGTTTTACATACGATATATATATATATATGTTAGCTGATTTGACTTGGTCGACCTTGGTTTCATCAAATTTCTACCGTTGGTCGATTGGTTCTCCACCGATTTCAGACTTTAACGGCCGATTCTTGTCGCCAACAATCGGTCCTGTCGGTTTCTATACAACCCTAATACATGAGTACGTTAACATGCATGTATTATAAATGAATGAATGGAAAAATTTAGGATATTTCATTTTCTTCTTGTCATATAATATTTGTCACACTATCCTGCGATGTTTTTTATTTTTATTTTATATTTTTTTTCTTTAAATATGTCCCCAATTACTTTTTCTTTAACAAGTTTCAAATATGACAGAAAAGTGCCATCGTTCAAAGGTAGTGGTGGTGCTTACCGGTTGTTGATCTCTCTCCCTTATGATGAAATATTCATCCAATTTAAGTTTACTGACCTTGACTTCATCGGAATTCTGGCTTTTTATAATCAACTTAGATGCGTGTAAGATATATTTTAAGATTTTCTTCGTAGATACGTGGGTATGTTAGGATAGATTTCTAAATATTATGTTATTTTCAACCTAAGATTTGGCTTGGATTTAGAGATGAGATGTGATGATTTTAAATAAAAGATAAAAATTAAATAAAATATTATTAAAATATTATTATTATTTTAAAATTTAAAAAAATTGAATTGATATTTGAAAAAATTAAATTATTTATTATATTTTACATAGAAATTAAAAAAAAATTATAATGATGTGATAAGATGAAATGAAAATACTTTCGAAATTTAAACTCTATAATGCCTAAGGTATTTTCTTCCCTACCTTACAGGAAACAGTACAAATCTTTTAATTGGTTAAAAAAGTAACATTTATTGACAAAAACTAGAGAACGTCTTTTAATTGATAAAACAATTATGCGATGTTTATATACACCACGATGGTATATTGGATTACTCTTGACTCGTTGTGTCATTGCATAGTCTCAGCTATATGTCTAGCTTTCCACGTATACTACATATGTAGCTGTAACATTTTGTAGTCCAGCCGTAAACATTTAACCAAGGACGCTTCATAGGTTGTAGGACGAAGACTTTGGGTACTATTAATATTTAAGGTATTCTCAAAATATTTTATTATTATTTATTATTTTATTATTATTATATATATATTAATAATATTTATTATTTTTTATTACTATTTAATATTTTATTATTACTATTTACAACACTTCTTACTACCGAAACGTACTTGTGAGACTTTTTTTTTATTTTAAAAATGAAAATTTTGTAAATTTATTTTAATTTTATTTTCTACAATATATTTTTATGTAAAAACTATTCCTATAATTTTGCAAAATAAAATTACTAATTAAGATTTAATTAGAAAAGATTTTATTAAATTTAGTTTTACAAGATGCGCTGTAGACTCTTAGAAGTAATTATAGCCATTATTATTAATAAAGTTCTATACATAACCTACCTATTTGGAGAAAAAATGAGCCCTTACCTCTTCTTAGAATTACACAAAATTTTAATTTTATGAACATTTAAAAATTATATTTTGCTATCTATAATTTTCATATTATATATTAAAATAATAATGATAAAATATAATTAGTGTATTCTTAAAAAGAGAGTATGTGAAATAATTATTATGTAGAGATACTTATAAAATTAATAATAAAATAAGATCTATTTGATATTTTTAATGTTCAATTAATCAATTTTTTTTTTTATTATAAATATTGGGGCTTTCTTTTCTTTTTTGAAGAATCTACTTTGATTATTTTTGGGGGCCTTTAATTCTTTCACTACGGCCTAAGTTGCGGCCCTAAGTTGCGGCCCTGCATTTAACTTGTGTCGTACTTGTTTTACCCTAGTCATAAATTTTAATATTTGACTTGTATCCCTCGATATTACCGTTCAATATTACATGAGTTTATATATATTAATTTTTTAAATTTATTTTTATTTAATGATTAAAGAAGTGATTTTTTATAAAATTATATAATTTTTTTTAATAATTAAAAATATTAAAAAAATATTTTTTTTAAAAAATAGTAAAATTAATTATTATATTTATTCTAGTGATACGTCTCGCAGTAAGCTAGCACCATCCATCTAAATGAGGAGCACCATCCATTTAAATTAGAGTTTTGTTACATACAAGTAAAGTCGCGTACTAATTTACGTATCAATACTGATTTCTTCATACTTAAAATTTAAGTTAATATTGTTTTCAATAAAATCTACTTTTTGACCATTCGCATTAAATTAGTGTGCAGATTAATACACAATTATGATTGCAACTAAATTTTTCCTTTAAATTAGGATACTGCTGGTGGGACCATTCTCTCTACCTACAATCCAACAATCGATAAGTGCATTTGAAGTTTTTATTTTTTTAATTTTTTTTCTTTTATTCATTTTTTTATCATTTTTAAATATTTTCTTTTTTTAAAAAAATAAATAAACTAATAATATTTCCTTACTTAATCATCAAGAATTTTTTTTTAAAGTAAAAATTAATAAAAAATAAAAAATTATATATATTATATAATGCAAAAATGATGAATAGAATTTTTGATTATTTATTATTCTCCGTTAGGATGATTGACTTATCGGAAATCAATCGATCACGCACACAACTGTGTATATAAGCGGCACGTATGTCATCATGTAACCATGCAGAAAGATGGAGACTGCTAGCTACAAAGCCATGGCTTCCCTGAGTACCCTCACTAGCACCCAATACTATTTTCTCTGCTTATTCCTATGGGTCCTTTCTATCTTCCTACTTCGATCCTTTTTCGGAAAATCCACGAAGAAAGTAGCTGCCAATGATCTCCACCTCCTTCCAAGCCCACCAGCCCTCCCACTCATCGGCCACCTACACCTCCTTGGTTCCTCCCTGTACAAATCCTTGCACAATCTCTCCCTCAAACATGGTCCCCTCTTCTGCCTCCGGATTGGCCCTTCTCGGACCATGCTAGTAGTTTCATCGGCCTCCGTCGCCACCGAAGTGTTTAAAGCCAATGATCTTGCCATTTCAAACCGCCCCGCTCTTGCTTTCATAGATGAAACACCTTATGGGTGTGCCGGATTCTTCAACGCCCCCTATGGCAAGTACTGGAGGTTCATGAAGAAGCTTGCCATGACACAATTGCTTGGTACTACGCAGATTGAACGTTCACGCTCTATTCGACGCGAAGAACTTGTACAACTTTTGTGCAGACTGTTCGATAGTGCTCAGAGAAGAGAGCTAGTTGATTTGGGCGCTGAGTTCGTGAAATTTACAAACAATTCCACCTGCAGGATGGCGATGAGCGCGAAGGTTTCGGGTGATAGTAGTGAAGCTGAGCAGATTAGGGCATTGGTGAAGGAGTCTTTGCAGATAGGGTCCAAGATGTATTTAGGGGAGATCTTGGGGCCTTTGAAGAGGTTGACTTTTTGGCTATATGGGAAGCAGTCTGTAGATGTTTGCATGAGGTACGATGCGATTCTGGAAAGGTTATGGAAGGAGCACGAGGAAAGTGGGAAGCGAGAGAATGAGGATTTGATGGATATACTAATAAAGGTATATAAAGATGAGAAAGCTGAATTCAAGATGAACAGAAACCATATCAAGGCTTTCTTGCTTGTAAGTACGTAGTTCTTTCAGATTGATATAATTAGTTTTACATATATATAATTTTTGACGTCTCATTCGTTATAATTATATATTTAATATTAATGTTCATATACAGAAAAATTAATGGATCAGCTTCAATTGATCTATATATATATATATATTGATCAATACTTTTCTTGTTTAGGATCTTTTCGTTGCTGGCACTAGTACCTCTGCGGATATCTTGCAATGGACGATGTCGGAGCTCATCAACCATCCTCAGATGTTCAGGAAGCTTAGAGATGAAATAGTTTCTGTCGTTGGCACTGGTACTAGACTGGTTGAGGAAATGGATGTCCCAAATCTCCCTTACTTGCAAGCAGTTGTCAAAGAAACACTAAGATTGTACCCACCAATTGGTGTGACAGCAAGAGAGTGCCGTGAAGATTGTAAGATAAAAGGCTATCACGTATCCCAAAATACTATTTTGGCAATCAATCTGTACAGCATAATGCGAGACCCAGAAGTTTGGGACAATCCAAATGAGTTTCGACCAGAGAGGTTCTTGGTTTCTAATAATTCTAAGGTACTACATGATAAGAACCAAAATCATGAAAATGAACTCACAGGCCGTCAAAGTTTGATTGATTATGTTCCATTTGGGGCTGGAAGGAGAGGGTGCCCTGGCTCAATTTTAGCATACACCACAATAAATCAAACAATTGCGGCTATAGTTCAATGCTTTGATTGGAAGGTTGGAGGTGGAGGAGATCATGATCTGGAGCAGCCTAAGGTGGATATGGAAGCTGAGAATTCTGGCCTTGGTTTATACAAGGCTCAATCACTTGTATGCCTTCCTTTGGTTCACTTCAACCCCTTTGCTGCTAATTCAATGTAAAATCAAATATATAGACTAGAATAATTGCTCTAAAGCATGCCCTAAAATAAGTTGTATGTATAATTAAGGATTGTCCAATTCATAACCGGCCAGCTTGCAGGATATATATATAATATATTATTCCTGTAGGATAAGAAATAAAACCTGGCCTTCACAAAAAATCATGTGTTTCTTTTTCTTTTCTTTTCTTTTTTTTTTCAATAAACATGTTGCTTGTAATTTATATATAATATGAGCACCAAAATGATCATTTGATGAATATTTTGAGTTAATTGCGCTCGCTCTTTCTGATCTATTCGAATTCTGATCTGCAGGTGTATAATATATATATATTTATATATATATTTGCTTAACGTTTTTTATCGATCTCACAAGTCATGTCATGAGAACAATGGAATGTTTGTGTTTTCTCATTTTTTGCTCTCTTTTTTATAAATTTGTTTTGTTGCTATTTTATTATTTCGTAAAAGAATATTTTCGGCTAGCAAAGCTCCATGGAAATATTATTTTGGTCTCAAACTATTATTTGCGACGACATCTCTCAATTGAATGAATGACTTATGTGGCTAAAAAAAAAAATCACCGCAAAAATTTCTCTAGTGGTACATAACTATATTTGGTATTTTGTGACGACAAAAATCATGAGACAGGTTGTGGTGATAACTAGTCACTGAAAAAAGATTATTTATGACGACTTCCAAAAAATCACTAGAATTGAGAAGGTTATTTTCAATAGGGGTGTAATCGGTCCGTTCAGTCTGATTTTGTACAATTTTTTAAACCGAACTAGTTATACTGGTTTTGTATTTTCAAAAACCAATTTCACACTGATTATCTTCCTAAATCGGTACTTCCAATTTTACCGTACTAGTATACTAGTACTATACTAGTATAGTATAGTACTAGTATAGTATTAATATTAATATAGTACTAGTATTAATATTACTATATAAAAGTGATTTAATATAGTATTAGTATTAATATACATTAGTACTATACTAATGTATACCAATTAATTAAAACAAAATGTAATTACTATACTAATATATTAGTATTACTCAGGATAATATATTATGTATTTATCAAAAGGATTCAAATAAATATGTTGAAACTTTATTAGGCCTAAAAATGTAATTAATATATATTATATTAATAACATATATATGATCAAACAAATATTCATATTTAATATTATAATTTTATGTTATAAATTATAATATAAAATTATTTCATATATAATTATATATATATTATATATAAACATGATATATATATAGTATTTTATATAATATTAATTATATATATAAACACGAACCGGTCCTGTCCCAAAATTCCTAGAACCGGAACCAGAACTGGAACCAGACCGATTCTATCCGGTTTATAGAATCATGGAACCGGTCCAAAACCAGACCAACCAGTCCTGTTCGGTCTGGTCCAAGCTGGTTTTCTAGTTTAAACTTTTGCCCCTAATTTTTAAGTATCTTTTCACAGCAAAGGATTGTCGTTGCGAACTAATTTTTCTCACTGCAAAAAGCATAATGTATGTTGTAGTGCTCGCACAATCTACCATAAAAAATCGCCTAGTCTTGACGATCTACTTGAATAGTAATTCTTATATGTCTTTTTCCCGTTTCCAACGACGTGACACTCGTTTGCATGCAACTGATGATCATCATGCCCCACCTCTTGATCATGGTGCTTTTTGGGCCAGTTTCAGTGTTTCACCATGAAAATTATAAGTTGTGATCTTTGCAGCAAACCCTCTAATTTATGATGATCTCCTGATGATGTCTGATGATCCTCATTTTCTAGTTTTCTTTTTCTTTTTCCCTCATTTTTATTATTATTTATTTCTTATATTTCTGTAGGCACTTTTTTATTAATTGTAAGAAAGTACAACGGAAATATCTTAAGCAAAGCTTATTGAGTTGCTCTACGAGTTTATCCAGTTTAGCAAACCTCAAGCATCTATTCTTAGCGGTGAAGTGTACCACATAGTATAAACTAGAGTAACACTCAATATATCTACAACCTAAATACTATTTCAACAGAAAATAAAGGAGAGAGAGATTTCACTATTTTAGAATACTAACAAGAATCAATGAAGGGGGGCTACATATAGCCCCCACCTTGCAAGCACTCTACCATTTAAATGGCAGTAACGTATGGCCTTAAAGTCATGCGTTCGACGTTACAAGCTATGTAATGCATGACCGTTACTTTGCTTGTAACGCACATGAGGGGAGGGGTTTGCCCACATAGGCGCCCCTCCATCCAACATCTCTCACTCGCATACAATAGGCATGTCCCTAAGTCTGCATCTTTCTAATATTGTTAATCTTGTTCATACAAATAAATAGGTTGTGCAACCACCAAGCACATCTGGAAAGAAAAGTGGGAGTACTACACCAAATCTCTCCCTGAGAAGACCATCATAGTAACATCCCTAAAGTGTCTTATCATGTCCTCGACTCATTCAATCGCATTAGATCAAGCAACTCAGAATGCTTGAATATCTCTAAATCATTTCAATGTGTTCACAACCTTAGTCACTACCAATATGTAACGTCATAGTTCAACGTCAACAAACATTATCGAAGATGCGATGTTGAAGAGTCTTCCATTTTCCCTCATATCTTCAACTTTGGTCGAATTGCTTTCCCAACAATGCCTCTTTAGACCATATCAATCATGGTCATAGACGGTATGCCAAAGTAGCAGATATCATAACCTCTATCTTATAACATACTCAAAAGTAAATAAATGACACTTAAAATTATGAGACTCACAAAGTGAGAAAAAATGGAACCATTTACTCACTTACTCATTTGGTTGAATAAACACATATAGTATGAAGACATGCTACGGTAGATTTCTCTTCCTCAAAGAGCATATATCTATATCAACATTGTACAGATCTTATTCTAGCCGCTCTTTAAGCATCTAACCAGAGTTCCTCTATTTACTCACCTCCATGGCGTCAAATAGGATCTTGCATCTGGCTAAGCACAGGCTACATGGGTGGTGGGGTAACCCATGCACAGTCCTTTCAGTAGACCTCATCTTAACTTCCACTAAGGCAATATATTTTTGTGTCAACCAACTTATCCATTTGGACAAGTACCTAGGGATACGATGTCTCATCTCTACTCGCTACTCAAGCGTAAGAGGTGATCGCTCGTGTGAGTGAGCCAATTTAAGCCTGTTGACATATCTTGTGTGTGTGTAAAACAATACAATAAAGACAAAACTAAATCGTATTGTATTAATATCCCAAAGGAAAGTCTACATCTCATTATAAATTGAAACAAAAATTACATTTACAATCTATGCAGTCCTAGATTCCTAACATGAGCCTAAAAAACATCTCTTGTTATAGGCTTTGTTAAGGGATCAGCAACCATGCGATTCATAGAAAGGTGTTTCAGGACCACTTCCTTTTGCGCTACCATGTCTCTGATGTAATGATATCTGATATATATTTATGTGTTTGGTTCTTCCATGATACTTTGAGTCCTTAGCATATGCAAGAGCTGCCATTCTATCATAGAATATCGTCACTGGATCTAAAGTATTCGTGCCGATGTCTAAATGCTTGAGCAACTTCCATAACCAAACAACTTCTTGGACTACTACAGAACATGCAATGTATTCTACCTCCACAGTGGATAAAGCTATACAAGGTTGTTTCTTATTATTCCATGTAATGGCACCATTGTTGAGCAGAAAGACATATCCACTAGTTGATTTGTGCTCATCTAGGTTACTGCCACAATCAACATCACTGTAACATCTTTGCTGCAAATCTGAACCTCAATAGCACAACACATAGTCCACAGTTCCCTTGAGGTATCTCATAATCCTCTTGACTGCTTTCCAGTGAATCAATCCGAGAGATTGGAATCTACTCACCAAGCCAACTGCATAACATATGTCAGGTTGAGTACACATCATTGCGTACATTAGGCTACCCACAGCATTAGCATAAGGGACACGGGCCATCTTTTCCATTTCTCTTTGAGTTTTAGGATACAGTTCTTTGGACAAGCTCTCGCTTCTTGCTTTAGGGGTGTCAATATTGGGTTTACATTCACTCATTTGGAAGCACTTGAGAACTTTCTTTATGTAGCTCTGTTGGGACAAACACATAAGTTTCTTCAAGTGATCTCTGTAGATCTTAACTCCCAAAATGTATTCTGCCTCATCTATATCTTTCATCTCAAAATTGAAGGATAACCACTCTTTTGTGGCAACTATCAACTCTTTGTCATTGTCAGCTAGTAGTATGTCGTCAACATACAATAAAAATATAATGAAACTCTTTTTAAACCTTTTGACATAGACACAATGGTCTTCTGTGATTGTCGTAAACCCATTCGAGAGAATGGCTCGATGGAATTTGAGATACCATTGTCTAGACGATTACTTTAGGTCATATATAGATCGTTTGAGCTTGCACACCCTGCGCTCTTGACCTTTGACCACAAAACTCATAGGTTGATCCATATAGATCTCCTCATTTAGTTCTCTATTGAGAAACGTTATCTAACGTCCATCTGGTAGAGTTCCAAATTCATGTATGTTACTATAGCTAGAATCAGGCGAATTGAGGCAAACTTCACCACTGGTGAAAATGTTTCCTTATAGTCCATACCCCCCTGTTGGATATATCCTTTCGCCACTAAGCGAGCTTTGTACCTTTCTATTAATCCATTCGACTTGTGCTTAACCTTTAGGACCCATTTGTTTCCAATAGCCTTGCGCTCTGACGGTGGATCTACTAGATCCTAGACTTGGTTAGTCCTCATAAACTCTATCTCAACATTTTATACTTTTATCCACTCATATTTAGTAGAAGACCAAAGAGCCTCATGAATTGTCCTAGACTCATCATCATCTTGTAGAGCTACCATAAAAGCTTCTCCTTCAATCTCAAAACGACGACGAAGAACACTTTCACGCATACTTCTACGCGGCTGAGGTTGTTGTAGTTGATGTACAAGTGGTGTGCTCCCACTCGGAGACAAATCACTCTCACAATTTGTAGGAGCTTGAGGAATTTCTTCCTCATTCTCAACTAAACTTCTTGGAGAGCCTTCCTTTTAACCCATAATCTCACGAAGTTCTAAACTCTTATCAAACTCACCTCTATTTGGAAACTCATCTTCCATGAAATCCACATCTCCTAACTCAATTTCAGTCACACTTCCATCAGATTGTTCACCTATTAACGCATACCCTTTAGAGTGTTTTGAATACTTTATAAAGATACACTTATTTCCTCTAGGGCATAACTTTCCATATCTATGAGAAACATCATGAACAAAATCCGTTGGACCCCATGGCCGCAAGATACTCAAATTGGGTTCCTCGCAGATCCATAATTCATATGGGGTGAAAGATATTGATTTGAATGATACTTGGTTAAGAATGTAGGCAGCAGTCGAAAGTGCATCCCCGAAACAAAATTGGTAGGTTTGCTTGCGCCATCATTGATCTAACCATCTCAATCAGTGTTCAATTTCTCCTTTCTGCTGCACCATTTTGCTGTGGCGTACTTGGCATCGTCAACTGTCTTTTGATTTCTTTTTCGTCATAGAGCCTTTTAAATTGCTCAGAGAGATATTCACTTTCGCGGTCAATCCTAAGAGTTTTTAAGCTCTTGTCTAACTAATTCTCAACCATTCTGAGATATCACCTAAATCACTTCGATACTTCAGACTTATAGGAGATTAAGTAGACATGACCATAACGGGAAAAATCATCTGTAAAGGTGATGAAGTAAAGACCTCCATGTCTTGCCCTTACACTCATTGGACCACAGATGTCTGAGTGGACTAATTGCAATGGAAAAGATGCCTTAGTTAGGGGGGAGTTCGGTCCGGTTCGGTCCCAGGGTGTTTGATGGACTGGACCGGACCTATTCGGTTCAGGGTTTTCCCACCCTGGACCAGATCGAATCTCATAAAGACCGGGACGGTTCGGTCCGGTCGGTCCAATCGGTCCGACCGACCTCCAAATGGGCCAATGGCCCAATCTTTTTCTTATATAAATTTTGGCCCAGCAGTTAAAATTCACTAACAATTTATCTACTTTGAAGCCAAAAATACCAAAAAAATACTTAGTAAGAAAAATAAAAATAACCATTAAAAAAAATTATCTATATAAAATAAATTTGAATAAAATATTTTACTACCAAAAAAATAAAAAATTTCTATATACATCCAAAAAATTTAAACAAGGGGATTAATCAATCATAGTATATACTATATAATATTTATCATATAGCAAACTACCAACTTAATTACAATTTACAACTTGCATTATCTAAAAAAAGAAAGCAAGGTCTTTTTTTTTTTTTAAAAAAAGAGAAAAATACAGCTAAAATCTACCTTCATGTATCTTACATATATCAAATGAATCAAATCTGCCTCCTAAAAGAAAGAAAAATAAAAATCCATTCCCAAACATATTTAAAAACTGAAAATTAAAAAGTCTTAAAAAGTAAAGAACTATCAAAGACTAGAAGTCATATTTAATACTTTACATCAAAAGCATTGATGCACAATGCACTATAACAGACTAACTACTTAAAAAAAAGAAGACCCACAGTAGCATCTAAGAGTTAACTAATTACATCAATACAAATTATACAATTAGGCAAAGTGAGAATCAGTCCTGACTATCAGCAATGAGTATCTCAGTTGTCACTGGTCAGCTGCTGGATAAATGCCACAAATTCGTCATGATCAATTTCTCCATCAAGGTTGAGATCACAAATCTGCAGATTTTACAAACAGAAAATGTAATAGAGAAAGAAATAAAATTGGAAAATTAAACAGATTTTCAGGAGCACAAAATTTCAAAACAATCATTCTAATATCCATTTGTTTGACCTTTTTGGTCTTACATCAACAGTAGGGTTAAGAGCCGGTAGTCATTGAATTTGATCCTTCTGCAGAATCAACAAATTCCCCAACAAGTTCTCTTTCGATCCATAAAAATTTAAAACAAAACAAATTAAATAAAATTAAAATAATATAGAAGATAAAACAAAATATACCACAAAATAAATCAAAAGTAAATTGATTACATACCCATATCTATCTGCTTCTCAAATTCCTCCACTCCATCCATTAAAGTCCTAATGCTTATTGGAGTAGAGGAAGAACGGAGCCAATTTTGTGCACATATGAAAGCCTTAACCATCATCGGATTTAAACTACTTCGAAAAGGGTCAAGTACACGACCCTCAGTGCTGAATGTTGATTCAGAGGCCACAGTAGATACCGGTATTGTAAGTACATCGCGTGCAACCTTTGAAAGTACACAATATCTAACTGAATTCACCTTCCACCAATTTAGTAGGTCAAAACTATCACCTTGATCATCACATTTTTCAGCTAGATATCTATCAACCTCTGAATTGCTTTCCAAAGAGTCTTCTGACTCTAACTCTTGCTTAAATTGGGCCATCAATACAGCCTGTCTATTCGTAGACTGAGTTGTGGGAGGACTTGCATCTTCACGTGGGGAACTTGAGTGTTGAGGAGAACTCCCTTCTTCATTTTGGATGTATGCCTTATACATGCGGATAAATGTATTTTTCACCTTCCAACTCAAATCAATGATTTTTGATTGATCATATGCATACATTTTTCTCAACCCAAAGTCAAGATATCGCATCTTGTAACGAGGATCAAGAACAATCCCAACGTACAACAACATATTCTGATTATCCATATTCTCCCAATACTTTTCAAACTTTCTCTTCATATTTGTGGCCATTAATCCCACCACGGGATTTCCTTCTTCACACTCTATGTTAATAGCATTTTTAATAGTAACCAACTCCGTAAAAAAGGTATTGCAAGTTACATACTCACCCCCTGAAAATCGTAAAGTTGCATAATGAAATAATGCAAGAAACTTCTCAAACAACTGTACCTTATCCCAATCGGATGCATTGGGAGGCCCTAACTTCTTTGACTTTCTCCTAATCACCACATCACCTTCATCATCGTCGTCATCATCATCATCTCCAATACTACTTAAAAAGCACATATCTTCTTCCTCCAACTGATCAAAAGCATTTCTAAATTTTCCAGCCCTCTCCAATATAAGATAGGTGGAGTTCCACCTAGTCGGTACATCTAGGCAAACATGACTTTTGCATTGAATATCTTCCAACCCCACACATTTCTTAAATGTACTCCACCTTTGAGGGGAGGATTTAACATATTTCACAACACCTCTCACCTTCGCAATAGACTCCTCATATTTTTTCAATCCCTCACGTACAATTAAATTCAAAATGTGGGCACAACATCGAACATGCAAGAATTCATGTTCCAAGACCGTATCCCTCCTATACTTGGTTTTTTTTTCCAAATAAGAAATGACCCATTATTAGAACTTGCATTATCAAGAGTGATTGCAAGTATTTTCGGTCGCCCCCAATCATGCAAACACAACTCTATGCCTTTACCAAGTGTATCACCCTTGTGATTTTCAACCAAAGAAAAGAAAAGAATCCTCTTATGTAGCTTCCAGTCATCATCAATAAAATGTGCTGTTAGACACATATAATTAAGGTTTTGCATGGATGTCCATGTATCCATGGTGAGGAAAATTCGTTGCCCTCGAAGAACACTTCTTAATTTATTTTTTTCGCTCATAAACAAATTAAAACAATCATTTGCAATTGTCCAACGGGATGGAATCCCTACCTACTTAGGGCAAACTACAAGCATAAACTTTCTAAAACCCTCCCTTTCAACAAACCTAAATGACAACTCATCAACAATAATCATTTCTGCCAAGGCTTGTCGGCAAGCCTCAACACTAAATGAAATGGGCACAAGTCCCCCACCACCACTACCTTCCTCCATTTTCCAACATAGAGTCATTTGGGACTTATCCGTATTCTTAAACGGACCTTTCTTACATTGCTTCTCAATGTGATGCTTCATAGACTTTGTACCATTGATCTTTGTATCACATGCATATGAAGCACTACAGTAATTACATGCAGCCCTAGGTTTAGTGGGATCCCCTTTTGGTATTCTTGTAAAGTGATCTCAAACCATTGACCTAACTCTACCACTTTGTGACCCACCAATGTTAGATTTATCACTTACATTGGATGGGGGTGGAGGCGGAGGAATATTTGGACTTTTTATTGACTATTGCACATCATTGGTTGAAGTTGACGAATCCATCTAGAAAAATAAACAACTAGCAATTTGTGTAATAAGTTTTTATAGAACAATTGGAGGTCCATAGCCTGGAAACAACCCTAATATCCACCACTATCTAGCACACAAACAATCCTAAGAGCATCCACATTGGTTTCATCAAAGCCATATTCAAAATTTGATAAAAAGTACAAGTTTTCCATAAATCTAAGATCTTTCTATCCATAATCCCACATTGGATTCATCAAAATGATAATATAAAATTATTTTTTTAATAATAATTAAAAAAAATCATTTTTTGAGTTCGCTCAAGTGTCCTGTCGAGCGAGTGTCAAGCGTTCAACTCTGCCTGAGTTCGCTCGAGCGTTGTGTCGAGCGCTCAACTCTGCTTGGGTTCGCTCGAGCGAACCCATCTGTTTTCCCTTTTCACCAATAATGCCAATGCTCTAAAATCCACAACTATCTAGCACACAAACAAGCCTAATATCCACAACTATCAAGCAAATTAACAAAAATAATAACTAATAGGTAAGAATGTAAATATAAACAAGATATATAATAGAGAGAGAGAGAGAGAGGCACCTCGTTCGATGACTACAGGGATGCAACGGTTGGGAATTTGGGATGCGACGGAGGGGCAAGGCACGGTGTTGGCAATGGGTTACGGCTTGGAGGGGATGCGCACGGCACGGGGGTAGGGTTTGTAGAATTTCTTAGATGAGAATCTGAGATTGACTGTTGAGAACTTGAGAGAGAGAGAGAGAGAGAGAGAGAGAGAGAGAGAGAGAGCAAAGTGAAGACTGAAGGGGGAGGGGAGGGAATGGGGGGGGGGGGGGGGAAGTGAAATTATGTGCTGAAAACGGCGCCGTTTCACGCAACCCAGTTTCTAATAAGTCTATTAACAGTGCCGTTTTCAATTTTGACTTCTAAATTCTAATTCTAAACAATAAAAAAAAATTAATAAGTTAGTAAAAATATATTTAAGTTAGTAAAAATAAAATTAAGTAAACTATTTAATGTGTATTATTTAATTAAATCACTAAAAAAATCACTAGTTAATTGTTAATTTATTAATTATTACTAACTTAGAGAGTTTTTTTTTTTAAATTTACTAACTTAGAGAGTTAGACTTAGAGTATATCAATTGAATTTTTTTTTTTAAATCCAAGGAAATATATTTAATATTTATGTAATTAGATTGTGATATTAATTTAATATATATATAATTAATAGTATACTATTATATATATTAGTAATTTACTATTATACTAATACTATTAGTCTATTAGTATATAGTAAATTAGTAATATTTATTAACTTATTTACTATAGTCTAATAACTAGATAGTCTAGATGTAATAACTAGTAACTAATAATATGTAATAACACTAGTTACACTAGTACTAATAGATAATAACTTAAAGATATTAATTTAATATATATAACTAATAGTATACTATAATTACTATTATATATATTAGTAATTTACTATATACTAATAGACTATATATAACTAATAGTATACTATTATATATATATTAGTAATTTACTATATATAACTAATAGTATACTATTATATATATTAGTAATTTACTATATACTAATACTAATAGTCTATTAGTATATAGTAAATTAGTAATATTTATTAACTTATTTACTATAGTCTAATAACTAGATAGTCTAGATGTAATATAAGTTAGTAACTAATAAACTTTCTAATAACACTAGTTACACTAGTACTAATAGATAATAACTTAAAGATATTAATTTAATATATATAACTAATAGTATACTATTATATATATATATATATATATATATATATATATATATATATTATATTAGTAATACACTAATACAGTAATACTATTAGTCTATTATACTAATACTATTAGTCTATTAATATATAGTAAATTAGTAATATTTATTAACTTATTTACTATAAGTTTATAACTAATAACTAGATGTAAATATCATGTAATAGACTAGTAGTGATTTATTAATTCAGACGGTTAGCGATTTAGTCCTAGTCTTAGTAAGTTAATATAAATATTATTATATTAGTATTAGTATAAAATTATATATATTAGTATGATAAATATTAGTCTATTAGGTTAGATAAAAATTATAAATAATTATATAAAATTATAAAAATTATATACAATTATAAATATTATATAAATAATAAAATATATTAATAATATATAATATTCATTCGGTTCGGTTCGGTCCAGTCCGGGCCAAAAACCCCCTGGACCGGAACCAAACCGAAACCCCTCGGTCTAGGGAAAACAAGACCGAGACTGACCGGACCTTCTCCCGGTCCGGACCGAAACTACCGGTCCGGTCGGTTTTGCCGATCCGGACCGGCCTATACTCCCCCTAGCCTTAGTGACTTTTCCAAACGGTTTTCTCTTGACTTTTCTCATTAGACAATATTCACCTGTGGACAAGATGACCTTAACAAGATTGCCTATTAGACCTTCTATAGCTATCCGAGTCATTCTATCTTGCCCTATATGGCCAAGCCTATCATGTCATCTATATGAATCCAAATTATTAGATGCAGAAAGAAAATCAATATATTCATTCATATTTGAATTATCCAAATCCAATATCATAAAACTATCTGATAGAAAAACATGACCATAAAATACATTGTCTAAATAAAAGGAAACACCATTCCTTTCAAATACAATTCGAAAACCAAGTCTTAATAAAGTAACTACAGAAAGTAAGTTTCATCGGATCTCGGGAGCGTATAGCACATCATGGAGAAATAGAGTGCGGCCACCCAGCAAATCCAGCTTGGAGTTACCAAGTCCCAGCACATCCACGCTAGCTTCGGTCCTCACCTTGATATTACGACTCCCAGCTGGATCCAGCGATACTCTACAAAGCTGACTCGATCTCGTGCTATGTGTTCAGTCGCTCCGGAATCAACAATCTATAGGATAGAAATGAGCAACCATCACATGGCTAGTTACAAAAACAATGCGAGAAAAATCAGAGTGTACCTTCTTCAGCTCAGTGTAGTCACGAGTGAAGTGGCCTTGCTTTTTGCAGTTGAAGCACTCTAATTTAGACTTGTTCTTCCCACGCTTGCCTTTCTTGCTATGCTGAGAAGTTCCTGACACTTTCTTAACTTGTCCAGCAGTTACCCCTATCTTGGATTTCTTATGCTTAGGCCTTGATGCCTTGCTCTAACCAGACTTAGCCATATAGGCCGAATGTTTGGGCTTAGCAACCTCTAGATGCTTAGCCTCCAACTCCAAGTGACGCGATACACACTACAAGAAATATGGTCATTTGCATCGCTTGTTTTGGTTGCAAAAATAAAGAAAAATCAATGCAAATATTTTTTTGCATTGATTTTTTATCGTCGATAGTTGGATGCAATTTTTTGGTTATTTTTGAGTTTCATCATCCATTTGATGACATGGTCGCTAATTAATTACCTTTTGTGTCGAATTTTATCTGTTGCAAATAACCCAAAATTGGTTGGGATTAGTCATCCCAATGGCTGATGTGTTTGGATGCGAATGGACATTTGCATCCACAATAACTCGATGCAAAACTATACTTTATTTCGATGCAATTGGCAATTAGCATGGCAAATTCAATTGATACCATTCAGCCGAACTATATATACACTATAGCATGGTGCAAATTAACTTGGTTTCCAACCAAAAAAACCCAAAGCACCATAGAAATAGCAACTAAATTTAATGTGAAATTTTTTTTATTAACCCCATTCTGCAGTCACATGATCACCATGTACACTACATTCCCTACATTTTCTAAGTATAATCATGTCAAAAATACAAACTGCAAGCATTCCATTGAATCATGAGAGCATAAAAATCATCAAGACAAATTCAACTATGATTAACAAGTATCTACAAATTGCTAACACATGATGTATGCATGTTCTGCTCTTTCATTCAGCCAAGTCAAACTCTATATGTATATTAATATATATATATATAATATATTTATATTATAACATGCTACAAGCCTACATGTGATGGGCAGCAACCACCCAGATACTTAGCTAGTTGCCCATTTCCCATTATAAGTACCAGTCATGATAATAACATTCAGATAAATAACTCGTTATATATATGCTGCTGTAATCATCCAGTCAAGTGTCATTACATAAATAACTAAATTTCATCCCATCAAATGCTAACCAAAACATCTAAACACTTGCCATGTACTGAATTAGTGGAGGGTAAACTTTAACTTTAAAGGGAATGTTGGGGAAGCAGGTGTGGGTCATATTTCTTCAAGCAAACTTAAACCACTTTCAACATCTCTGTATCATCCTTAGTTCCACCAAACTAAGTTGAGCATTTCAGAAATCTTTACCATCAATTTTTCCCTACTCTTCTTTCAGAGCAGCAACCGATATGCACATATAAGTAGCCACATCTTCAATATGCATGCTGAAGAAGGTAAAATCAAGAGCACTTTCACCATTAAAAATCTAGATTTGGAATAAATCTAGATGGCAGCCACCAAATAAAGGACTTGAGAACAGAAAAATTACTCGTAAAAATAATAAGGTACCTTTTCTTTACTTCTCAGCACTTCCAACAACATAATAGCCCAGGAATTTTGCAAATTGTGCTTCTCTCTTGATAATGTCCTCTGGACACTACAAGGAATATGGTCATTGTAGCGTTTGTGTTGGTTGCAGAAAATTTCATCTTCTTCCACAACAATCCAAACATATCTCTCTCTAATTATAGGGGCATCACTCATGGTCTTGATACAAATATCACAATAGGCAGAACATATATTACCCCAAGATCTCACTACTTCTCAGAACATACATAATTTTCAAGAGATTTATGTTACCATAAACTTAAAATTAATAATAATCAATTGCCACCCATCTTTACTATAATAAAAAAAACCAAGAAATAAATTATGTTACTCATCAAACAAAGTGCATAGAAGAATTTTCAGCACTACCATCTCGCATTCAGTAGTACATTCATGCTCATTCCATAACAACCAAACAGCCTCTAAACAAATTACATCTCTTAATAAACATGAAACAACATATCAAGCAAAGAAAACCATGGCGAAGGCACTTGTACAAATAATGATCTTCCACATGCCAAGCAAACATATTGAAAAGCATTCCAATATAAAGTATAGGTTCAGTTACTCCTTGAAGCAGATGTAAATAAGTGAATGAACACAAACTCTTGGACTAAAATAAAAATTTTCAAAATAATAGAAAGTTTTCTTCTAGGTACCAGAATAGGTCTATCCTGGTGTTGCAAAATAATAGAAAGTGAATGAACACAAACTCTTGGACAAACTACTTATCTATTGTAATGAAAGCTACCACGTCTGAGGTAGAACTTAAGAGGAATCAGTAGAAAGAAAAGAGAGGAGCTGTGTGTTGTTGTTCATCTCAGTTCCAGCTACTTTGAACTGGTTTTGGTATTAGATTTTAAGGTCATTTGGTATTCCTAATGTCACATATTGAGGTTGAGTTAAAGAGATGAGATAAAGGCAAACTATGGGGCTAGATCTTAAGAGGAATCAGAGCTAAAGTCATGTCAAATTTTCTGCACTAGCTTGATAAGCCAATAAGTTTGTTGTGTACCTGTTTAGGCTATTTCAAAACCCCCATCCTTCAACTATAATCCCAACTACACAAGCAATGAACTAGTGTTTAGAAAAATTAGAAATAAGCATGATTTTTGGGTAGACTTAGCATAAACACAGGAATAGATAGTTCTTGATAAACCAGAAAATTCTAATGAAATCCTTAGTTGTTTACTTAGTTATTAGCTCCTTAGTTGTTTACTTAGTTATTAGCTTGAATAGAAGGTAAAAAAATACATACTGATCTCTACTAGTTTAACACATAAAAATGGAGGCCCAAACATAATTGAAAAGTGATTCAAATTGAGGAAGAAATATTGTTAAAATTATAGCAGAACCTATTTGTAGAAACTGTAGGCATGGAACAAAACAAGGCAGCAAATCATCTCACCAAATCATCTCACCTCTTCAAGCAGTAGATATAATGAATTATGCATGATATTGATCTCCAAAATCATCTAATCCTTGTATAATGAATTGGTTCTTATTCCTTGTGACAGAGGAAGAAGATGTTTAATCCTTGTATTATGATATTGATATCCAAAATATGTAAGTGTGATTTCAAATGTTCTAATCCTAGCTCATACCAGTTATGCTACAAAGGGAGATGTAAACCCAGTTCATAAGTAACATAAAAAAGGAGATGCAAACCCAATTCATATAAGATATTGATATATAAAGTTATGAACCCTAAAACTAAGTAAATTAATGTGCTTTAACAGGGTACTTACGGTAAGACACAAGCAAGATTTCCAATCCATCCAGAATAAAGGCCTTCAAATCTATTTTCCCACCACCATGCACAACTTGTCACCAAAGCACAATATTAAAATTTAAAGACACCCTGCTAAACAATTTGCATCAGAGAAAAAGACTCATGCAAACCACAAATCAAATTAACTATATAACCCCCCTCACTTAAATAAAAGAGTATATAAGTATGTTGCAGATAGGGGAGAGTTCGGTCTAGTCCGGAGAGGTTTTGTGGACCGGACTGGACCTATTTGGTCCAGGGTTTTCCCACCCTGAACTGGACCGAACTCATTAAGGACTGGTCCGGTCCGGTCCGGTCGGTCCAAATGGGCCAATGGCCCAATATTTTTATTCCATAATTTTAAGCCAAATAGTCTTATTTTCAGCCCAATAGTTTTAATTTTCTTATTATAATTTTCTGCCCAATGGCCAAATAAACTTGAAGAAAAGATTTTATTACAAAAAAATCAAAATTTTCTATATCCATCTAAACAATTTAAACAAGTTTAAATAAGGTAACATACATCAAATCTGGCTTTTAAAAGAAAGAAAGAAAAAAACCATTCACAAGCATAGATAATGAAAATTAAAAATTATACAAGTTTCAAAAACTGAAAATTAAAAAGTCTTCAAAAAAATAATAGTAGAAGACTAGAACTAGAAGTCTAGAAGAGTAGGAGACTAGGAGTCATATTTACATCAAAAGCTCTAAATAAAACCATAGCTCTCAAATATGAAATTTAAATAACACTATAACATAGGCTGTAGCATAAATTACTTATAAAAAAAGGAAAAAAAACTATAAGTGGCTACATAAAGCATTTACATGATTACATCAATTCAAAAAATAACAATTATCCTCCTGAGCTTGGCAGCTGCTACATCATTTGGCTTGCATACTTTTCACTTTTCACAATACTCTATAATATGTAAATAAAGGAATTATCAATTTACCATATATATGCACCAAAACGTCATGAATAAACTTCTATTATATGTAAGTGTTATCACTTTAATATTATAGTGTGTGTGAATCTGTGATAGCTGCATGCATGCTTGGCTTTACTTGTTTTAATTTCTTTTTTTCTAAAACCTAAACTTAATCAATGGATTTGTTATGAAAGTGATATAAAGAGGCAAGTGGCCATAGCTCCAATGCTACTAGCTAAAGAAACCTCACTACACAACTCTGATTCCTACTTGTCAGATCAAATCAAGCAAGATTAGATCATGCATGAACATCTATTCTCGCTTGACAAAATGAAAAGCAGAACTATTTTATTATAAAATGTAAACAACACAGCATCCAAATGTAATCAAACCAACAATAGCAAGGTTATATAAGCTACCACAGCTTAAACACTAAGGATAAATTCTAGATGAGCTAGTAGAGAATTACCTTTAGTAATTACTTTAAAGAGTTTGCATTCATTAAATAATTTCTGGTCTCTTGATGGTTATGTGTTTTCTTTAATTTGTTTCTTGACCTGCCATGTGTGGACGTTGCTATTTACTAGATCATTATAATTAATCTGAATCGATTCAATTCATACAAATATCTACTCTAGTTGATTATATTCAGTACTCTATAATTATTTTAAATATCCCATAAAGCTGTGTCATACATCTATTCGATCAGTACTCACTCTAGATCATGTACATTAATTTTGAGCCTAAACATTATTTCTCAATATTAATTAGGACTATATAGTTCGTCATATGAAATTTATAAATGAAACAAATACATAGCACGATAAGTTATTTAAAAAAAACAAACAACTTTCTTAATTTAGAATATGACTCTAATACGGATTTAGTTTTTCTTCATTGTATCAGATTAAGCTTTTCTCTAGCTAGCTAATGGTCACACGATCTTCATCATCTTTCGCCAGTGTTATGGTCTCGCCCAATAAATACAGAAATACAGATTCAGTTTTTCTCAATAAATACACTGTACGATATTAGTCTATCAATCAATAACCACTTTCTTGTAGATTTTAACAGAAATTAAATAGAACTAGTTAATTCAAATAATTGCATATTACCAATTATGATGCAACTAGAGAAAATCAGAATCCTAAGGAGTACTAAGTCATGTATTGCGCCTTATTGAATTGATGCAACAATAGCAAGGTTACCTTTTGGAAACACAAGCAGATAGATTACAAAACAAATGCAAATTACTAAGGGTAATCTAATGCAGTTGTGTTTTCATGAAATAACTAATAATTCATATTTTGCATTTTGATGAAAGTTAAGAGCAGCAATATTGCTTAATGACTTATAGAAGAAAAGGTTTTTATGCTTCTTTTTTCTTTTCTCACTTTTTTAGTCTTTAATCAGCATTGGGTTAAGAGTTGGTAGGCATTGAATTTGATCCCTCCACAGAATCAACAAATTCCCCAACAAGTTATATCCATAAAAATTTAAAACAAAACAAGTTAAATAAAGTTAAATAACATAGAAGATAAAACAAAATATACCTCAAAATATATCAAAAGATAATCAGGTACTTAGTAACTTACCCATATCCATCTGCTTCTCAAATTCCTCCACTTTATCCAATAAAGTCCTAAGGCTTATTGGAGTAGAAGAAGAATGAAGCCAATTTTGTGCACATATGAGAGCCTCAACGATCATCGGATTTAAACTATTTCGGAAAGGGTCAAGTACACTACCCGCAGTGCTGAATGTAGATTCAGAGGCTACAGTAGATACCAGTAATGCTAGTACATCGCGTGCAACCTTTGAAAGTACGCGATATCTAACTGAATTTACCTTCCACCAATTTACAAGGTCAAAACTCTCACCTTGATCCTCACATTTTTCAGCTAAATATCTATCAACCTCTGACTTGCTTTCCAAAGAGTCTATAGACTGTAACTCTTGCTTAAATTGGGCCATCAATACAGTATGTGACGCTTGTCTATTTACAGACTAATCTGTTGAAGGACTTGCATCTTCACATGGAGAACTTGTGTTCTGAGGAGAACTCCCTTTTTCATTTTGGATGTATGCCTCATACGTGCAAATAAATGCATTTTTCACCCTCCAACTCAAATCAATGGTTTTTGTAGCATCATTTGCATACATTTTTCTCAACCCAACGTTAAGATATCGTATTTTGTAGCGAGGATCAAGAACAATCCCAACGTATAGCAACATATTCTGATTATCCAGGTTCTCCCAATACTTTTCAAATTTTTGCTTCATATTTGTGGCCATTAATACCACCACGGGGCTTCTTTGTTCACACTCTATGTTAATGGCATTTTTCATAGTAACCAACTCCGTAAAAAAAAGTATTGCAAGTTACATAATCAACCCCCGAGAAGCGTAAAGTTGTATCATGAAATAATCCAAGAAACCTCTTAAACAACTGTACCTTGGTCCAATCGAAGCCATTGGGAGGTCCTAACTTCTTTGACTTTCTCCTATCTACCACACCACCTTCATCATCGTCATCTCTACCTAAAAAGCCCCTATCTTTATCCGCCAACCGATCAAAAGCCTTTCTAAATTTTCCAGCCCTCTTCAACATAAGATAGGTGGAGTTCCACATAGTCAATACATCTAGGCAAACATGACTTTTGGATTGAATCTCTTCCAACCCCACACATTTCTTTAATGTACTCTGCCTTTGAGGGGAGGATTTAACATACTTCACAACACCCCTCACCTTCACAATAGACTCCTCATATTCTTTCAATCCCTCACGGACAATTAAGCTCAAAATGTGGGCACAACATCGAACATGCAAGAATTCATGTTCCAAGACTGTGTCCCTCCTATACTTGATTTTTTTTTTCAAATAAGAAACAACCCCATTATTAGAACTTGCATTATCAAGAGTGATTGCAAGTATTTTTGGTCACCCCCAATCATGCAAACACAACTTTATGCATTTACCAAGTGTATCACTATTGTGATTTTCAACCAAAGAAAATGAAAGAATCCTCTTGTGTAGCTTCCAATCATCATTAATAAAATGCGTTGTAAGACATATAGTTGAGGTTTTGTACGGATGTCCATGTATCCGTGGTGAGGGAAATTGTTGCCCTCGAAGAACACTTCTCAATTTAATTTTTTTCCTCATAAACAAATTAAAACAATAATTAGCAATTGTCCAACTGGATGGAATCCCTACCCACTTAGGGCAAACCACAAGCATAAATTTCCTGAAACCCTCCCCTTCAACAAACCTAAAGGGTAACTCATTAACAATAATCATCTCTACTAAGGCTTGTCTGTAAGCCTCAACACTAAATGCAATGGGCACAAGTCCCCCACTATCACTACCTCCCTCCACCTTCCAACCTAGAGTCGTCTGTAACTTATCCGTATTCTTAAACGGACCTTTCTTACATTGCTTCTCAATGTGATACTTCATGGATTTTGTACTGTTGATCTTTGTATCACATGCGTACGAAACACTATAATAATTACATGCAGCCCTAGGTTTAGTGGGATTACCTTTTGGTATTTTTGAAAAATGATCCCAAACCATTGACCTCACTCTACCACTTTGTGACCCACTTACATTGGATGGTGGTGGGGGTGGAGGCATATCTGGACTTTGTATTGACTGGGCATTATTGGTTGAAGTTGAAGTGTCCATCTAGAAAAATAAACAAACCAACAATTAGAAATATATACACATATATTTCTGGTCCAGATATGCCTCCACCTTGTCCAAGGCTCAACAGGAGATTAGTAATATATATATATATATATATAACATTATTTATAAACATTATATTCAAAAGTTCACAAAAGAGATCAAAATACTTTTGACAAATCCAAATAGAGGGTGGGATTAAATTAATTAATGGAGATAAACTGAAATAATATATAGCTAGTGGTCATTAGGAGGTAAAGATCAGAATGCATATACTTAATTTCTCATATTTTATTTTGTCATTCACAATCAGTTTCTCTCTTAGATACTAGTGAAAAATAGAAGAAAATTGTTAATTGGGTAGCATTTATTTTGGTTTGATGATGATGATATATTACCTTGAGACGCTTACAATTTTCCTATAATGTATAAAAAGATTATATATTCATCTTCTTTTAAGATTTATACCTCTCTCTCTCTCTCTCTCTTTTCCGATTAAGAGAAGAGTCTCCGTTTTTATTACTATAAAAATAACAAATATATCAATTGAACTACAAGTCAATTGGTGATTTATTTTTCCATTAATTTGAATATTTGATAACATGCTATTTTGACTATCATGGAACCAGTCCAAAGGATGATGAATGGAACTCTGAATATTCAAGAGCAATACTTAAAATATATCTATATATATATAAATAGATATTCTTTTTATATAAGCAGTTTGTTTTACCATATTCAGCCTCTAGTAATTTATGCAGTATCATTCGAAAGACTTAAAATTTAAAAGCAGTAATTTGATTGGTGTGGCCCACGGTTTAATCCTATATATATGATAAAGTATCTCAAATTATGAGAAGAACTTTGGGGATATGCTCAGCTGAATTCTCATTTTGTTGTGCAGAAATTTTGTGTTTTAGATCCTTAATTGATTTTCCTCTTTAAGTTAGGGTTGAAAGCTAAAATAATCCCAAGGTGTGCAAAATTCCGAGTTTCCATTCTTTTGTTAATTTTAATCTTTTAAGTTATGCTTAAATACTAAAATTGCCTCTGTGGTTTGTTTAATAGGAAAATTGGTCATTGCAATACAAAATTAACTTTTTCTTATTGGATTTGTACCATTGATTAAATCAGTCCCCCTGTCACTCTAATGTTAGTAAACTGATCAAAACACCATGTCGATACTAATGACATAAAAAAAAAATGCAACAGATGTTTTTTGAATAAAAAAATACTTTTCTAAACAATTAAATTATTTTTTTAAAGTTTTAATTTAATTAAATATTGCAAATAAAGAAAAAGGGCACCGGCAGTCCAAACTGTTATGAACGGTAGAACCGTGGTCCGTAGCACACAAACAAGCCTAATATCCTCTACTATCAAGCAAATTAACAAAAATAATAACTAATAGGTAAGATATAAAAAGGGCACCGGCAGTCCAAACTGTTATGAACGGTAGCATCGTGGTCCGTAGCACACAAACAAGCCTAATATCCACCACTATCAAGCAAATTAACAAAAATAATAACTAATAGGTAAGATATGAGAGAGAGAGAGAGAGAGAGAGAGAGAGAGAGAGAGAGAGAGAGAGAGGCACCTCGTATTGCAAGGGCTTTCAGAGGTAACTCGCGAGTCATGACGGAAGGGCTGGTCGTTCAGTTGGGATGCGACGAAGGGGCTATAGTTTGGAGGGGGATGCACACGGGGCTAGGGTTTTAAACTTTTGAGAGAGTTCTAAGATGAGAGTTGAGAGAGAAACATAAGTGAAGGGGGAGGGGAGGGAATCGAGGGGGAACACCCAAATTCATGTACTGAAATGGCACCGTTTGGGGTTAAAATTAATCCCAAACGGCGCCGTTTAGGTCCAATTTTACTATAATGGTGCCGTTTTCAAACCCTCACTAAGATCAGATGTGATTTTTACTTCTAATTCTAGATAATAAAAAAATTAATAAGTTAGTAAAAAGATATTTAAGTTAGTAAAATTAAAATTAAGTAAACTATTTAATGTGTATTATTTAATTAACTCAGTAAAAAAATCACTTATTAAAATTATATTGATGATGTTAATTTATACTTTATTACTAACTTAGAGAGTTTGAGTATATCAATTGACAATTTTTTTTTTTATATCCAAGGGACTATGTTTAATACTTATGTAAGTATATTTTGATATTAATATAATATATATATATATAACTAATAGTATACTATTATATATATATATTATATATATTAGTAATACACTAATACTAATTCTATTAGTCTATTAGTATATAGTTGGTATCAAAGCCTACAGTTATTATATATTAGTATATATACCTTATTATCTTATTGTTATTGTTATTGTTGGTTTATTCTGTTTATATATAATTTCATGATGAATTATTACGCACATAATATTGCTTTTTGTGATCCTTATGAATTAAATTGTTTAGAATATAATCTGAGAATTGAATTAAATCATTAATAGAAAGGATAAAATATTTTAAAGAAAAATAATTATTAATGAGATTTGATTATTGCTCAATGATGGAAAGATATCATGTATATCGAAGTAGATAGGCTTCAATAGAAGAATTATAAGATCATTGTAATTTCTTAAAATCAGAAATTAAAAGTGTAAACAATCACCTAAATATTCTTGCTTTATATAAAATTAAAAAAAAATTCACTGATACATAATTTTATCAACAGTAACCTACATAAAAGAAAATAAAGTATATTGAGAATCTTATACTTTATTTTCATGGTAAGCCATGAAAATCCATTGGTCAGTCCATTTATGCCAAGAAGGCTTTAAAGGTGGTCCCGGTAGTATTCCCTCAAGATCTTAATCTGCTTATTTCTCTTTTATATAAGAAATATTTGCATAAAAATTTTGTTTAAATGAATTCTTTATTCAAATCTGAAACATCTACTATCAATACATGATCTTTAGAAACTAAAAATGTAAATCAAGAAGATTATAACATAATAGATATAGAAAGAAATTTACAAGATTGAACAATTCTTAATGTACCTAAAAATCAAATATATAAACAATAAACTTTTTCCTCAAAATTATCATTTCTTACTAATTATATAATTAAAACAGTAGAGAAAACTATTAGTCTAAATAATGATTACGAATCATTACAATTATTAACAAAAGAAGCCATTAAACATCATAAGGAGCAGAAATATTCATTTATACATATTGGATTGGTACAAGTGGTTGTAAAACCACTTACCAGAAAACAGACTAAATGCTTTGGTATTACACTGTTTAAGATATGGTAGACATTATAATTTCCATGATTCATTACTTGGCATGGTTGAATCTAGCCTATTCTAAGGTCCAGTATATTTTAACTGTTATCCTAATTATTCACTTTCACTATTTGATACTAATATTTTACATACCTTAACATTAAATATTAAAACAAATGATTATTATATGATGAAAGGATTACATCCTTTAACTGTAGTATATATGATCTATTATAAATTAATGAAAACAACATTTGAGCCACAAGCTCTTATCACTAGCCCAAAAAGCTACACATTATTATTGCAACCTAGTACATCAAATTCTAGCATACAAGTTTCTAAACAGATTCATTCGAATAAGATTACTATTCCTAATGAATGACAATTAGAAAATATTATTCCATTACCAAAAGTAGAAAATAATTCTAAAGATGATTTAGATTATATAGATCAAAACCAGGACAGAATAGTCCAAATTACCTTTCAACCTTTTAGGAAATTATTCTCTCATTATTCTGCTCTAGCACCCTCCAGTTACCATACACCACGATCTACAGTCAGTAGAAATAGGTCACAAAATTTTGATTCCAGATCTCAAAATCTGGATACTCAAATCCGAGAGTTATTCTTGGAAATATTATTGATACGCTGGTATATTTAATCAATCATCCTGATTTAGCATCCACATCTAATCCCTATCAGACTAAAGAACCTTCTTCTCCAACATATTTACAAGTGGCTGGAGATTATGTCCAAATATTCGCCATGAGTAAAGAAGAATTTAAAATTAATAAAGAATATTTTAAACAAGATTACATGAAAGAAAAAAATAAACAGAAAAGATTTAAATTTTTCTATACTTTCTCAAAATTAGGAAGAGATTATATCCAAATAAAATATTATGAATATTTAGAAAGTATACAAATTAATATACATTTCTTTACATGGTTTGAAATATATAAATCAAATCAATTATCAACTATAAATAGGACTACTAATCAATGGGTTAAAGTAGAAAATAATCAAATTATTTATGAAGAGTACCCTCCTTTTGAAGCCATTAAATATAATCAAAGAAATACACAAATATTAGCATCACCAATAAAGATGTTAACTTCACCAGAAACTAAAAATAATAATAATATAATTCAACAAAATAATTATACTAATTTATATTTAAAAACCATGAGTAAACAACTAGAAAGGATTGAAAACTTAATATCCCCTATTAAAACTCCTATTAAAGAAGTTAAAGAAATTCCTTTATTTATCCCCAATGAAATACCTGCTCACTTAAAATGTAGTTTTTCTAAGACCAAATACGATTTGCTAGAAAAAATCTCTGACAAATTAGAAAATTTAAGTATTGATAATACTGCATCTACTTCAAGACAATCTCATATTAATGTATTATGTAAAACAGATTCACCTGATTTATCTGACTCTAAAATTAATAATATTGAAAATCAATTTAAAGAATTACAAATAAACAAAATTATTATTAACTTATTTACTATAACTAATAATACACTAGTACTAATAGTATAACTAATAACTAGATGTAATAACTAGTAACTAATAATATGTAATAACATAAGTACTAATAGATAATAACTAATAACTAGTATTACTAATTTACTATATCTCTTCATTGTCTTCAAACCTAACACATTTACTAATATTCTAAGTGATACTATATTCATTTACTAAATAAGAGTAATACTCTTATAATCTTATTACTAATACTAGCATGTTAGATATTAAGTTAACTAATACTAATACTTTTAGTCTCTTATAATCTTATTACAAATACTAGCATATTAGATATTAAATTAACTTATACTAATACTCTTATAAATTTATAATCATATTACTAATATAGTAATACTAGCATATTAGATATTAAGTTAACTAATACTAATATTAATACTAATACTAATACTATTAGATGTAGTTATAGACTTATAATGATTTAGTTATTATGAATTTATGATTAGTAAACTGTATAACTATATAATAGTATATTAGTATTAATTTAGACTATTAGTAATTTAGTCTTAGTATAAATATTAGTATTAGTATAAAATTTTAAATATTAGTATTATAAATATTAGCCTATTAGGTTAGATAAAAATTATAATTAATTATTTAAAATTATAAATATTATATAAATAATAAAATATATTATATATATTATTCATTCGACCTGGTCCGAGGTAAAAAACCCTTGGACTAGGACTGGACCGAAACTAGTCAGTCCACCAAAATTCAAACCGAGACCGACAGGACCTACTTCCAGTCCAGTCCGATCGGTTTTGCAGGTCCAGATTGGCCGATACTCCCCCTAGTTGCAAAGATAGCAATAAAAATAATGGTAAGTAGTGTTAGATATAATTACCCCTGAACTAGTATATTCTAACACTAATTTGAATCTCCACCATAGTTTGCATGGAAATGCTCTTCTGAATCTTTGTGTCTGGAGACTTTAAAAATCTTGCTGAGCCAACCCATAGTTTGCATGGGATTAACAATTGTTATCTAGCGGGTTCATGCCTCAAGATATTGGATTATACCCTAAGTTTTCTCAAATTACATGAGATTCTATGCAGGAAGTTAATGCACAAGATGTTTCTACACAATGCTATTAACCCATTAATCTATGAAGAAAAAAAAACAGTACTAATATAGTCCCTTGGCTTGAGTTTTGTTAATAATTTACCAAAACTAGGGACAAAATTACATAATCAAAGACATCCTAAACTTTACTAGATTTGAATTGGAAAGTCTAATTGTTGTTTTTTGAGCAATATTCTAAATAATTGACTCAAACCATGCTTCGCAATCAAACACCAATATTAGGTATATATGGGGGTAGCTATGCTCGTAGCTGGAGGTTGTGGGACGGCTACGGACTTGGCGGCACTAGGAATCCTAGAGAGAAAGGAATTCGAGGGAGAAGAGAAAGGGAGATCTTCGGGAGAGAGTGAGGAGCCACCAGGGAGGGGCTTGGCAAGGTTGGCTGGCGACGATGGAAGTGGATAGTGATGGTGGTTCTCGGCGACTTTGTTACAGCATAAAAATCAGTAATTTCTCACTACAAATCAACTAAAAAGTGGTATTTTCGTTTATCCCACAAAATAATCAAACCAAATAGGGAAAAAAATGAAATCGTGATATTCAGAGACAACCGTGGCTTGATAAAGACAAAACAAGATAGAGAGATCAGCTTACCATGGATGGATGATTGGATTTGTTGGTGCACGATCCCCTAGGCCATGGTTTTGGTGGTGAAATGGAGTTTAGAGAGAGAGAGAGAGAGACTCATGGCTGGCGATGTGGAGACAGTGCGGCAGTAGGCTAATAGAGTGAGGAGGCCGTCGCACAAGAAAGTCACAGAAGAGAGGATGAAGGGAGAGCATCGGGCGAGGGAGAGAAGAGTAAAGGGCAAAAGCCTTTTTAAATTGTAAAGCCTAAGTTTTAAAGTAAAGAAGGACAAATCACCTTTAGCGACAAACTAATATCGCCATATCATATTACTAAAAACGTCAAAATTGATTTAATGTCCATTTAAACTATTTGCGGCAATATAATTTTGCCGCAAAAGATAGATTTTAGTAGCGAATTCAATAATCAATGCAAATAACTGAAAAATCTGTCGCAATAACCTGTCCCATGCCGCTTTCTTCACATTCGCGTTGGAATTCTGTGTCGAAAGTAAAGTCGTTGCAATTAATGACCATTAGCAACGATTTCTTTTACAACAAACATAAAATTGTTGGAAAATGTCTATTTTCTTGTAGTGACATCATCAAAGTCCTTGATATTCTCATTATGCATCAAATTCTAGCTCATATTCTTCCAAGAATTTGGTAGTGATCATATCACTGGGTGGACTTCTTGTTCATCTGTTAGGTTATTTCCTGTTGTCTTAAGTTTGCGAATCATGGTTGACATAGCCCTGAGATGCTACTTCATAGTGTGGTTAGAGCGCATCTTATAGGAGTCAAACATCATGTATAATCCATGTAACCTAGGGGCTGAAGTTCCCCCAAACTTCATCTTCAAGGCTTGCCACATGCTTTGGGCAGTGTCATAGGTTTTGAACTCATACATTAGATCATTGTGGATGCTACTCAACATGATTATACGCACACACCGATTCTTCTTAGCCGATTCAATATAGGCTAGGTGATCTATCTTGTGTTGGTCCGAGTCCCTTCTCTCGGTCTTAGTTAGGGAGTGAGATAAGGCCTCTAAGACCTCTTGTTCATCTAGGACATGTTGGATCTTGCAATGTCATATGTCATAGTTCTCCCCATCCAATTTCTACCCTTTGTTTAAGTCGGCAACAATACTCTTGATTGCCACTTCACTACAATACGCAAAAAAGGGATATTATACACACACCTAAGAAATTTACCGCGTCCATCCAAGCTAGAAAAAAAATAATTTAGACATGTTGCAAGATTAAAAAATCGCTAGGCTTCATAATCATCTTTTACACCATAACATCCAATTATTAAATTTCTAACCTAATTCGCGCGCAAATTTAAAACAAATATGGGAGATTTAATCATCACAAATCTCAACCATACTCCTACTATCTTAAGTAGTCACTTTGCCTTAATCACACGTACAGACAAATCCTACTAGAATCGCAGTAACATTTTGGGCCAGTCTACAAAGACAACTACCCAGACCATAGCAACTTGTTGAGCCAAAGACAGTGAGACTACAACAGTTCTTATTGGAGCCACCGTAGTCTTTTGGCTATACAGTGCATTTACAGTTCTTACTGGGGTCTGTAATTCATTCAACCAATCATTCACACTGACAATTCTAACTAAGATTACTTAGTGGGATTTTCTATTTTATCACTAAAAGAAATGAAGACTAATGTTTAAACATTCAAGCCTAACATTCATAGATGATAAAATAATCACATATCCACATGTTCAATTCACACATACATGATGTAATCACATTTAATCTAAAATATTAAATAAAAGATCACATGTAATATAACATTGTAGGAAAAAAATAGCATGAATATAACCATATATTCACATGTAATCACATTTAATCTAAAACATTAAATAAAAGATCACATGTAATATAACAATAAAAATATATCTAAGCAAGCATATATAAAATCATGCAATTTTTTTTTTTAAATAGAAAGCAAATGTATAACAAATACTTCTAAAAAAGCCCCACCTAAACCAAAAGAAATTTGCTGCCCAATGGTACTCCTAGCTTCTTGGTTTAGCAAGTAGTCTTGCGTTCAACACCCAGGTGTGCCATTTTTCATGTTTTATTTTCTTTTGAACAAATTGGCCTTAAAAACACTAGGCTGAAAATGGACCAGCTGCAAACCCTAATTTGTTTTTTAAACAAAAACTAATGGGCTGAAGGGCCCAAGCCCAACCAAGTTTAGATGACTATTCAATGCCTGTTTGGTATTGAGTTTGAAAGTTTAAAAAGTGTTTTTAATTATTTAAAAGCTCTTTTAAAGAAAAAAAATGATATGTTTGGTAAATTTATAAAAAGTTCTTTAATCACCTAAAAAAACTGAAAGTCTATCTTTTTAAAAAGCACCAAATTACTTTTATCGAAAAGCTCTTGCAGGTAATTGTATATTTTTAAAAAATTAATATAACTAACTTTAAAAGTGATTTAGATACATGTTTATAAAAAAGTAAACAGCTTTTGAAGTATAGAGTTTATTATTTAAGTTATAAGCTATAAACCCTAAACCTATAAGTTATATTTTCCACCACAATCCCAAACATGCACTCAGTCATCTTCAAGCTCTAGACTGCTACTGTTCATGTGAACAGTAGCCTCTAAATAGCAGCAAATACAGCCACCACTACAAGCATCCGTTGCAACCGCCTCAACCACAGACGAAGCCGCAAACAGCCACATCACAGCCTATCCTCTCCCTGAGCCGCCGAGACAAGGCATTTTCCACAAACAAGGTGGCGTTGCACCACCTCTTTGGTGTGCACTGCACCTCTGTGGTGCGCGCAACATTGGTGCTTGCAGCGCCACGGTGGTGCACGCTGCACCACCCTCAGCAGCTGTCACGAATGGGCTAAGCTCATCCGATGTAGCTCTTTAGTTGCTTATGGTGGCTCAACCCAGATGATTTTTTTAAAAAAAAACTTAAGACGCAGAACTGGTGAGATGGAGTTTTAAAAAAAAACTTCGCAGCACCATTTGTGCACGAACAGTGTTCACGAAAAAAAAAAGACAAGAAAATGACACCCATACAATTTGCGTGCATATGCTAATAAAATACTGTAAACTGAGAACAACTATTTAAAAAGGCTCTGATACCAATGTGAGAAAGCACAATTGAAATACCTTAAGCATAGCTTATTGAGTTACTTCGCAAGTTTATCCAGTTTAGCAAACCTCAAGTGTCTCTTCTTAGTAGTAAAGTGTACTACGTGGTATAGACTAGAGTAATACTCAATATATCCACAACTTAAATACTATTTCAAGAGAGAACAAAAGAGAGAGATTTCACTATTTTAAAATGTTACCAAGAATCATTAAGGAGGCTATATGTAGCCCCCACCCTACACAGCTAGCTTTTACTCTGCCATTTAAATGGCAGTAAAGCCATGCGTTAGACGTTACAAGCTATGTAATGCATAGGAAGGGAGGGGTGTCAAGACCTCAACAAAAATTGTCCTAGGACAAGGGCCTAGACATGCATGGACATCTGAGATTGGACCGCATATGGGGTCGAGCCTAGTTTTGGAGGACTTCTCTAGGGGCTTAGTGCAGACGCTAGGGAGATTGCAGGAATGGCACGGGTCAATTGGAAGACGGCTCACATCTTTCCATTTGACTAAGCCATGGCTCAGCCCTGATAGCCCATTGACACTCCTGTTGGCATGCCCTGACAGCCCCACGGGCCTTGCCTTGACACTGTTACTGACATACCTTAACAGCCCCATAGGCCACCAACATGGCCAGCACCAGCCACCCCTCAGCACGCCCACAGGCATGCCACGGCCCCATCCATGGCAAGCCCCTGACAGCACCACCATCATGCCATGGCACGTGCATGACGGACCCACAGATAGGCCATGGCCCCTGCTATGGCACGCACTTGATAGCATTGCTAGCTTGCCGTGGCACACTCATGTCAGCCACACAGACATGCTGTAGGCATGCCATGGCTCATACCATGACACGCCCAGGACATCACAGCTAGCATGCTATGGCACGCCCAGGACAGTCACATGGCTAGCTTGCTTGCATATCTTGGCTCATGCCTTGATATGCAGCAAATGCCCATGGAGACTACTGGCTGTGCGCAGACCATGCATGTAGGCCTGCACACTCCCTTGAGTGTGCACCTGCGCGCATGCATACGCGCCCCATCACCACTTAGTAAGGATAGTGGCATGCCTTCACAGACACGCCATCCAGCGCACGGCTCTAGCCCTTGCCTTACAGGCAAGTCTAGTGGTATGCCCACCAGGCATGCCATCCAGCGCACGGCTCTAGCCCATGCCTTGCATTCCAAGCGCCCAGACCGTTAGCTTGGGCCATGCATGTTTATCACCTAGGCCACCAGCTTGGACCATGCAGGACCATAACCCAAGCCACTTGAATGGGCCTCACAACAATAGCATGGCATCACCTTGTACCTACCATCAGGCCTAGGCTTGTCACCATGCCATGCCCACCATCAGTAGGCCACGCGCAGCGCCATGCTGTGCCCACCACCAGACCAATGCATGGCCCATGCCATGTCATGCAGTCATGCCATCGAACAGCCCATGCGTGGCACCATGCCACGCCCAACAACAAGCCATGCACGGCCCCAAGCCGTGCCACCCATCGAGCTATACACGGCACCATGCTATGCACACCATGAGCCACCATGGCCCATCCATGGGCCATGGCATGCCATGGGCCACCATGGCCCGTCCATCACTATGTTATTGCTTTTAGTTTATTTATTTATTTAATTTATTGTACTAGGGGCCTTTTGGGAGTTTCCAACTTGTAAGCTCTATAAATAGGACCCTTAGGCATTTTATTTTGCATCTTTGATCATTTGACATATTTTCCTTTGTGGAACGGTTTGGTGTGTTCTTGTGAACACTTTAAGTGCTTTTGCACTTGGGCTCTTTTGGGTGTAATTCATGAATCCCAATGAGAGGATTATGTTGCCCAGATGACTAACACAAAATGGGGGTGAATTGAGTTGTATTTAAAAAAATAACAATTATAAATCAAATATACAATATCAAATATAAACAAAATATGAAACAACAATAAATATAAAGAGTAAGGGTAAGAGAGAAGCAAACTCAGCATGTTAATGAGGTTCGGCCCCACTACCCACATCCTTACCTCAAGCTACCCCTTGAGGATCCCCGAATTCACTATTCAACCTCCTTCAAGTGGAGATAGAAACCTATTACACATTTGAACAACACCGCTACAAAGGATCCATGTAGAATACCCTCTACACTTGCAATCACCTTACACGTGGTGATTCAACTATTCCCTGTGTAGAACACTTTCTACAAGCACAAGGGTTATACACACCCTTTTACTGATACAAGAATTGATAGTAGGTAGGTTATCAGAAAACACTCATCAATGAGTGAAATAAGAACAATACAGCGTAAACTATATCTCTCAAAATGAACAAGGGTTAAGGCTCAATGCTTAGAGAAGAGAGAATGAAAGGTTTGAATGAATGTTTTATGCTCTTTGTGTTGTCAATGTGAAGCTCTCAAATGATCTATTTATAGGCATATGAGACTTCATATTCAAATTTAAAAAGATTCACATGTCAAAGACAACATCATTTACTTTTCAAAAAATTCAAACATAATTTTTTTACTTTTTGCATATGACAAAAGGAGCATACTTTACTTTTCAAAAAATTCAAACCTAATCTTTTATTTTTTGCATATGACAACAAAGCACACTTTACTTTTCAAAAAAATTCAAACCTAATCTTTTACTTTTTGCATATGAAAAAAGGAGCACACTTTACTTTTCAAAATTTTCAAATAAAGACATCTACCTTTTGCATAAGTCAAGAAAAGTATCAATCACTTTTGAAAATATTCAAATGAAACATGCACATGTGAAAGATGACAATCAATCATCTTTCAAAATTTTCAAATTTAAATTTCAAAATATTCATGCACATGTGGAAAATGTATTTTAATGCTTTATGATGAAATATTAATTTTGAGCTTTAATCCTAATTTTGAATTTTTAAGAGATTTACAACATTACTTTATGATTTTAATGTGAACTTGTTCCCTTTTTGCTCATGTTTGGTTCCTTGATGTGCTTGACTCCATTGTGTAGACAACTTGAGTTTGAAACTCCTTTATTCTTTGAATTCATTTGTTATCATCAAAATCCATGTGTAGATTTATAATCACACGAAACTTGAAACATTAGGTTCAACAGATTAACACCTTGAAATTCGTGAATAGGTGTTGTCCATTTATCTATCTTTGTTTCATCACCTTGTAATTCGTGAATAGGTGTTGAATCTTTTTATCTATCTATTTTTGTTCTTCCATATATCTTTGTGCATAGATTTTCCTATTTTTTTTTATGTTTCCTTGCATATCAAACATATCCTAAGCCTTATTATTCTTATTTTTTGATTTCTCAAAATATTCATATATACCAAAAAGAGAGTCTTCATCTTCCCTTGTTGAGTTTTTATCATTTGTGTTCATATTGTTCATGCGTGTTCTTCGTGTTCTTCCATTGTGTTCATAATTTCTCTAGCTTTAATCCATTTTCCAAACACCACACGCCTACCACCTTGTTTCTCATAGTTCATATTCAGCCAACACTTCCCAAAACGCCCTCCTTCCATTCTCACAAACCCTAGCCAAACCACCAAGATTCCCACAAGATAATTCCTACATTTTAGGAATCCTCATCTCATTTTTCAAATCTCATCCTATCTCTTCATCTCCATTTTCAACCAACCACTTTCCCAAATTCAAACTCATATCCCAATCCCAACATTTTAGGAAATCCAATCTCTAAACTTCTTCAATCATCTCCATCTTTTCAAATCCTACTAAAGACCCTCATCTGCTTGCCGTATCCAATCCCTTCATTCTAGGAGCTACCCGAGAATCATTCAAACTCTAAATCCCTCTCTCCACTCTTGCCTTAGCCGAACAACCCTAATCCCTAAATCATTCCCTACCTTTTAGGAACTCATCTTCCATCCAACAATCTATCCAAATTTGAAATACATCATTTGCCTTAGTCAAACTTCAAGTTTTAAATAACTCCCATCGACCTTATCATTTAGGATCACACCCTAGCCACCTTATCTATCATACAAACCCTATCTTCCATTTCCAAATTCCTAAACTCTAGGAGCAATCCGAGACTCATTCAAACACCACCCAACTTTATCTTCTTACCATATCCAAATCCTAAATACTTCATTTTACCTTAGTCAATCCCTAAAGTCAAGGAGCAACCCTAGACTCTTTCAAACACCTTCCAAACCCTAGCAACCCATCCTAGACTCCAACCCTAATACATCACTTTCCAATTTCGTAATCCCTTTTAGCCACCACCCAAAACCTTAGCTACACTTCACCATACCAACCCTAAGCATCATCCAAGTGGCGCCAACATCAAGGGCAACCATCAAGTCGTTCCACATTGCATCAAACACACAAACTCACCACTTAGATCACCCGAACTCATTATCATCATCAAATCCATCACTAAGCACCATACCTTCATCAACCTAGGAACCCTTAATTGCCATATATATCCTAGCCGAGACCAAGCAATACGACGAGGAACATTCGGTCATCATAAGGTGACGCGAGATCCGAGGACCCCTAATATTTGGAGACTAGACCGAGGTCCCCAACAAGGGGTCTGCCCACGTGGGCGCCCCTCCGTCCAAAAGTAATTGTTAGAACTCCATGCATGCATCGACCTAGCTATCATGTATTTTCATCATCAAATTTTTATCCTGATCACTATATGTTTCTTTTCTTGCATTATAAGAACCCAAAAGTCGACGTACGTAATAATTTTTTTATATATGTATTGATGATGAATCCCAACATACGCTATAATAAATGAATTTTTCTATATAGAAAAAGACAATTTTGGACTTAATTGATAGCATTTGCAATCGTAGTAGACTGGAGCAGATCGATAGAATATCGTTGGTCATTGTCATCCTTGTAATAACAACAATGGTAATGGTTGGTATAATATATAATTATAGGATTGGAACACCTTTAATTGTCTGCCTTTTGAAAGTTGGGAAACCTCCTTGGTTTCCTACGATCACGACCAACAAAACCCTAGTGTCACGAATCATGGTCGAGTGCATAAAAGGGATCGAGCATTCGGCCTATATATGGGGTCTGTACGTGGGGGAAAAAAATGGTGCTTTTTTACTTTTTAGCGGAAAAAAATGAAAAGAAAAAGAGAAAAAAAAGAGAACCAAAGCAGATAGATATGCATCGACAAAAATGGCAAGGAGTTAAGACGTCAACTTGAGAGTACAGTATGGGAAGGAACATCAATCATACAAATGGATTTTCCCTATATATATATACAAATCAACTTGAATCGATCCCATGCATGGATTATTGGTGGCCCTCCAATATCAGTGCTGCTGCATGCAGCATGCTAGATATTTTGTGTGTTGATCATAATAAACTTCGATCATTTGACAAATAAACACCAGTTATAGCTAGCTGTTTTACTGACATTACACGGCTACCCATAAAGCATTTTGATAAAAACTTATTATAATATCGTACGCACGTGTGTCTAGACAGCTCCCAATTAAATATCAGGGCTTAGATAATAGATGTTCCAACGTCTAATAGCCAGAAATTTAAAGACATTATCCGCAGGTCTAGATCAAGTACTGATTACTAATTTGAGCCCTCGCTGGCATGCATGTGTTGCAGATCAGTAGTACCATGGGAAAACCAGCAAAGACATTGTAAAAATTTGGTACTATGATCACAGCTTGCGTATATACACATGTCATGCATGTGCGACCTTAATTAATGCCAAAACTATTCAATATTGGCATTTCCCTATTGATCTTCATGAACCCTAACATCGCAAAGGAAGCTGATCATGAGAGGTCTTTAATGCATGTGAAACAGGATCACACCTTTAATATTGAGACAGGCAGAGGGAGCTAAAGCTAGTGTGTGTGCGCCTATATATATATAATACTTGAAAGGGTCGTACGTAATTAATCAGCTAACATAATTAAACTATCTTAATTCCATTCCTAGCTAGTTTGTGAATATTTACATGCAATGTTAGAAGTAATATATCTTAAATGGTTAAACTTTCATTTTCCATTAATTAGTTTAAGCTTTTAGAATAATTTCATGTGATCTAACATTTATGATCTTTTTCATTCCACTTTATTACACATACATACATACATACATATATATATATATATATGATTGTAGTGATGATCAAGAAGTATCAAAATTAAGGTCATTGATTCTTAATGAGTTGATTTAATGCATGATTTATCTCGTGATCGATCTAGATATATATAGAAATGCTTTAATTAGCTTCTGCGAGTGCTATATAATATTGATACAATAAACTCACGAGATCAAAATGTAACGAAGATAAGGTCAGCATGGGGCTACAGACTATAGAGCTGGGACCTTTAATATTTAACGTGACTCTAGGATTAGGATCATAGGATACTGAATATATCTGATCATTGATAGAATATTGGACACATGCATGTACTGTGCATTTTACGTCGAAGCTAGTGTCTTTTATAAGAAAACAACAAGCTGGTGATGAAGCTAAAGCAGTAGGGTCAAGCTGTACCCCAAAAATGATCATAGTTTGAGGACCCCAATAACAACAAAGTAATTAAGATGATCATCAGCCAGTTTTAATGCAGCTAGCGCATGCTTGTCCCCACCACGAAAATATCTTCTATATATTTACCTCGAAGGACTAGTAGTGCCCTAGCTATATATATATATATATATATGTAATTGATCATGTCACATTAATTCCATTAATGGTGGTCGATCTAGAATCACATGGCAACAGCCTCAACTATGGCGGATCCGTGTTGGCACCTTGTCGTGGTACTACTGATCTATACCTTTTTAGTCGATTAGATCGATCCATAGCACTTTGGTCGGAGTTGTAAGTGACATTTTAACTTATAATAATAATAAAAATACTAAGAAATACCACATGCATGAAGTCATGACTCATGAAGATGCACGAGACGTCTCAGTACCCGGTACCTACATTAATATTAATTGGTGGCAAACATGCAGGAGAAGATCGATTGAGTCAACGCATGCATTTCTTGTCTTTCACCAGGTAGCTGAGGATGTTCTGCATTAATTGCCGGTTTCTGCATAATATACATAGAAGATGATATATATTGAAGTAACTACATTAATTATAATGTGGTTGAGAACATATAACATCTTGCCAAAAAACCTGTTTGATCTTCAACGTCTGCACATGGAAGAATAATAGCAGGAAATTAAAAAGGCATTGAAGTTAAAAAGACAAGAGGAAGAAGAAGAAGAAGAAGAAGATTTATAAGTAGCATTACAATGGAAGAATGGATATATATATATATATATATATATATATATATATATATATAGAGTAAAGTTGGTAACTCCAATCACTGATTAATTATGGACAAATCCATCTATTTGAAATAACTAGTCATTTAAATGATAATCCATTCCTCTCCAATACATCACGATCGAGCAGCTTAGATCTAATTGCACCGGTAAAAAGATGATGAGTTGCTCAGTAGTTACAACCATGATCATCTCTAATTCCTAGCTAGATAGCTAAAAGTCCCACAACTTTTATATATTTTAATAATTACCAACCTCATGGACAATTAAAAGTACATGAATTTCATTAGTTAATTGGGTTCCTTTTGGTTCCTTTTAATTTTTGAATTAAAAGTACAGAATAAAGCTTTTTTCACATTAATCAAGATTATGATCATTATAGCAAATAAGGTTGAATATTTGCACCCATGATGATTGAAACATGATAAGAAGATCTTAATTGGATTTCTATATTCATAATTATTATCATTATTTTAGTAGTAATTAAGGCTAGAAATCATTGCTTTTTTAATTTTATGATCTTTAATAGTAAGGTTGTGTTCTTGACCTACTCCCATTCATCATGCTCATCATGAGTCTATATAAGAGTTCTTTTAAATCATAACATATTTTATATACATAAAGATTAAAAAAAAAATTAGCAACTCTTAGTATACTTAAAGGAAAATGAATGAATGGATTTCTTAATTACTTATGGGTTTATTGAGAAGTTAGATTAGATGAGAAATTCTCATCTCATATCAAAATTTTCCATAATTTCCTTCCCAAACAGTAGTCAAACACAAAATACTTTTCAATTTGATATCTTCAACTTTTTTCTATATCTAATTCTTACAACTTTCTCAAACTTCTAAACAAAACACAAAAATAATACAACTTTTTCAAATTTAAAAAAAATATTAAAAAATTTCTATATTCAAATAATTTTTATAAATTTTATAATATTTTTATTCAACTTTTTCTTTCTATTTTTCTAAAATTTAATAAAATATGATCTTAACTCAAACTATTTTACTATTATTTATAAATTATTTTATTATTATTTATAAAATTTTTATCTCATCTCATTATTCAAATATGTATTGTATCGTAAAAGTTACTTCAAAAATTAGATGCGTCCATAGTAACTTTTTTTACACCAGCAAATAAAGTGCCAAAAGTCACCTACAACCTAATTATCACTGTTTACATGCTGTGCATAGAAATACCATATAATAATGAATGATGGAGTTACCTGCTCCTAAAGCAACCTTTTTACCTACCTTCCTCTTCCCACATGATCCCAAAACCCACTTTAATTTGGTGTAATTTTTTGATCTGCTCTTTCCAGCGACCTTTTCACATCTGAAATTGAATCCCCAACCTAATTCACCAATTACCACTATATATCCAGACCTTGCTGCTAATGATTTTCTGAAAAATCAATGGTAGATATCCTAAATACACTTGGGGTGAATATGTATTTAAATTTAGAAAAATTCTATTCATAAGTCTCATACATCACATACCACTTTTTTTGTTATTTTTTTTTAATTTTTTTCTCTTACTAAATGTGTGGTATATGGATAATGAGTATAAGAATTCAATTATTTTAAAAAGAATAAAACTAAAAAAAGATTTAAAAAAATTAAAAAATTATGTGGTACGTGGTGTATGGAGTTTATGAATAGCAAAGCTCATATCTTCAAAATTTAAAACCACTCCAAGTGTAAGTTACCATTAAAAATTCACTATATAAAATAAGTTCGTGACAATGAATTTAGAAACACTAGCTAACAAGGCTCTTAAAGTAACTAAATCTGACTTGTAACACCATGAGTATCCCACTCGATCTCTTTACTCTGGTAGTTCCGGACTATTGACTTTTTTATAGTTTCACCACGAGCACCAAGTCGATTTCTACATCAACGGCAGCTTCGAGAATCCTTTTAGTCAATGAACACGTCCACACCAATGGACTCAACAATATTCTAACACGATCCCAATATGATGAAGGTCTATTTATCAAGAGAGAATCGAATTTCAATGCAATGAAACATCTTAGGGCTTTTTCTCAAGAATAAAATGAATATTGTAATTCTAGCCTCTCTCTCCAGGATTGTGCATATTATTTTATATATACTTATGGCTTGAGTATACCACTTAGAGAGTCCAAACCATAATGAAAAAGTGAAACTGGGAATTTTTGTTCAAGTGAGGTGTTGAGCAAACTATTTGTACAATTCTTCGGTTCTCATATTTTCGAGCTCTTTTGATCATGCAAACATTAGAATTTGAAGATCATCCTTGTGAAACATGAGTTTGTAGATAATTGGATTAGCTTTCCAATGACACTATATGGAAATCAAAGTGATGACCAATTTATTCCGGCTAGGTTGATCTGATCGGATCTTGCGAGCTTGCCTGCACTTTTTATTCCAATTGCAACCTAAACTCTACTCATCTATTTACAACTCAATTGATTAAGTGGTATAAGGAACATTACACTAACAATTTCTATTTTCTATTTTTGCAGGTCAAAGGAACATTGTTTTGTAGAAGATATAAATAATTGTGAGTTTTATTTCATATATGTTCCATGGGGTCCATTTATGAAATTATGTTTTAATGTGTATATTCCATTACCCATATCAATTTATAGGTTTTTTAAAAACCATTTTTCAGAGAGCTTTAGATATTTTAAAATTTACAATATTACATTAATGTACGTATAGGTAAAAATATAAATAATGGGCTTCATTGAAAAATACAGGAAACATAATTGACACGTTATAAGCATCATCCTCATATATAAATATATATATATATATATATGTGTGTGTGTGTGTATAGATACTAACCATGCATTATCCTATCTTTATTTCCACAAATCATTCTGATAATGGGCCTTGATATTTTTTTAGTTAATGATTAAGTATTTTTTAAAGATATTATGAATTTATTTTATTTTAAAAATGTTTCAGAGGACTTAAAAAATATATTTAATAAGAAAAAGGAAAAAAAAAGCCAAATGGCTTTCTCGATGACTTCTCTCGGACTACACCCTCGATCCTACCATAAACAAACAAAAAATATAACTTAAGTTAAAACAAATCAACAAAAATAAAAACAAGTGATATATATAACTAATGCTAGACATAGTTTTAGCGTATGCAAGCTACCCATACTACATTTAAAAAAAATTAAATAGATTTTAGATCTATTTATTTTTTAAAGAGTAGCGCTACGTACAATCATAAAAAGATATCATAAAAGTAAATCTATAAATTGACATAATTTATATAATATATTAGATCTTCTTTACAATATAAATAATTTTATAATCTAATATATTATATCAATCTTCGTTAGTTTATAAACTTATTTTTGTGGACTTTTGTATTTTACTAAAACATTTTTTTTTAAAGAGAATATGCAAACTTATATGTGTAACAACTATACAAATTATTTCTCATTTTATATTAAATAAGATAATTTATATATATATATATATATATATTATATAACTACAATTTTTAATTCTTTCTGTTTAAAAGTTTTCATATGATTAAAAAAAATTTATGGACATTAATAATGCAACGTCAACTATATTACAACTTAATTATTATTGCATATTAAAATATTAACATTTTCTATTTTAATACAAAATTTCTGAACTTACAACAGTTAAAAAATAAATAAAATAATATATATATTTTTTATATTCAGTCATAAACAAAGTGTAATATAGCTGTGATTATATCATTTTCCACCATTTAAATTTTACTGTTTAGAAAGCTATCTCAACTCGAGAAGAAATTTCCGAGAAAGTTAAATCCGCCACGTGTCGGCACCTCGTCCGTTCCAAAGTTTGTAGACGTTGGCGTTACGGCAATCTATATATATTATATTTATATTTATAAATAAGTCGCAGCTAGCTCTTCCTCTTCCCTCCTTCCTCTTCCTCTTCTGCTCTCTCTCTCTCTCTCTCTCTCTCTGTAACTTTTCCTTATTCTCTCTCCGTAACTTTCTTCACAGCTAGGGTTCCTTTTGCTTTACTTCAAAATCATATCTGCATAGAACTTCTCTGGTACGTCTCTTTTATCTTTCATACTCTATCTTGCGCTTTAATTTTTCAGAAATGAGTCGTGTACTTCAAATGCCGTGTTTTGGTCTCTCTCTCTCTCTCTCTCAATGCGATATGTCTCGGGTTTTTTTTGAGTCATTCGAATGATTTATTCTGCAGAATTTATTATGTTAGTCGGTTTTCGTCCCCCCTCTGCTTGGTTTCCGGGAAAGGTGGAGAGAGCAATGGAAAATATGAGTTTGAATCTCTCTTTTGGGATTCTGGAAGTAGCAATGTCCCGGTGGAGTCATTTGAGTGGGCCAAATAGTTTTTTAGGTCCAAATTTCGTGGAGTTTGGTCTATCTGGAATTCCAAATTGTATATGCAGGATTTGATTTGATTTGGTTTGATTTTCTCGGCAAACAAATAGAGTATGAGAAAGTAAATGAACATTTTGGGATTCTTAAAAAGAGAGATTTATTTACCCGTGGAGTCATTGGAGTGGGAAAAATAGTTTTTCCAGGCTCAATTCGGCGGTGGTCGGTCTATCAGGGATTCTAAATTCTGGAAATCTGATATGCAGGAATTTATTATATTTGATTTTCTTGGAAATCAAACAGTGTTGAGAAATTGAATGCTTAGTTGCAGTGGTTTTTGACTATTGGAATTCAGCTAACTGCCTTCTAAATCTTTGTTTTTAAGGTATTGAAATTGTAAAAAAAATAAGTTATAAGTTTCTTTGATGATTTTGAATTCAAGGCTAGATTAGGATTGAATATAGTGGAGCTGACTGGTTTTTAATTGATGCAGAGAAAAGCATAGGACTCAGTTGCCCCTGGGATTCATGCTGGGTTTTAATGCAAACGATCCAATTTTACTTGGAATAAATGCGTTTTTTATGCATTTCAAGCTAACAGGTTGGCTGATTGTAGTGTCAGATTAGAAGAATGGCTATTGCTGGCCTGCACAACGTTACTGTGCTCGACTCTTCTTTCCTTAGGGTATCTCATTCTCAAGCATCAGGGCAGCAAGTTGATGAAGGAAGAGTCAGTACCCAGGCATCATCGTTATTGCAGATGTGGCGGGAGCTTGAGGATGAGCATGTGGCGAGTCGCTTCCCGCAAGAAAGAGTTGTCTCACGAAGGAGTGATAGGTTGAATGCTGACCACTCAAAGGGTCAAGGTTCGGATACTGATAGTAATGAACATGGGGGTGGTTGGGAGGTCACAAGTCTGACTGAGAGTGAGTATGGAGCATGGTCTCAAATTCAAATTGGCTCACCAAATGAAAATATTGATTCGAGCAATTTTAACTGTGAACATTCTTCAGATTTTGGGGAAGTTGAAAGGGAGAGGGTGAGACAGATTTTTCGGGAATGGATGAACAGTGGTGTGAGGGAACATCCGTCAAATGTTTCTCATATTAACAACAGCCCAAGGGCAGAGTGGCTAGGTGAAACGGAGCAGGAGAGAGTGAGAATCATAAGGGAGTGGGTACAAATGAATAGCCGGCAGAGAGGTGCTTTTAGTGACAGTAGAGAAGAGCAAGCTGCTGATATCAGTACTCAGATTGAGCAAATTCGTGATGGATTGGTTGTTAATCAGATTGAAGGCCGGAATGAGCATAGCAGGAGGGGCATTCGGAGATTATGTGGCAGACAAGCGTTGCTTGATATGATAAAGAAGGCTGAGAGGGAAAGGCAAACTGAGCTTCAAGGCTTGTTGCATTGTCGCGCTGTATCACAATTTGCTCACAGAAACCGTATTCAGGTTAATGGCTGAGAAGTTTCTATAAATTTTGCAATTTCTTTGTCTTTTCCTTGGTTTTACACTTTTCTGCTCTTTCTACTTTTGTGCATAAACTTTGTCAACTGTTTTTCAAGCATAAACTTTGTCAACTGTTTTCCCGTAAAATTGTTATAAAATATGTAAGATATGGGGACTTTGAAAATATAAGTGAAGACTAGATTTTGATCGTAGCAGTGTTTTTTTTATTATTCATTTATTGTATTGAAAAGTTCTAGAGTGGACTGAGGATATCCACCCTTTAATATAAAGATATTCAGATATGGACTAGACAAACTTTTAACATGTTCCAGTTAAGAGTTCCCACCTTGGATACAGAAAATTGGTTCTGCGGATCCTCATAAAATGAATGACAACGAGAGATATGAAAGCTGTTGATTTTATAGGTTTTCTTATAAGTAAAAATAAACTTTTGCTTTGTTTCCTTTGTAATAACTAAACTTCAATTTTTTTTCTTTTAACTTTGGTGACTAAAAAAAAGACTTCCTTAAATTATGTATTTTTCTTTGCATAAGAGAAAGGCTCTTTACTACTAAACCCCAAAAGCTATTGCCTTTTCAAAATTGTAGGTTTGCCATTATTGAAAACAGAGAAAATTTTCTGTCTAATTTGTAATATTCACAAGGAAAATGCAATTAAATGTGTACTGTTCTTGTCAAATGAGTTTCCTTTGAATCATTTCTGTTTAATATGATATTACCTATAGAAAAATCTGTTTAATGTGATATTGCTGAAGGACATACTAATCTATGTTTCTTTGATGGATATTGATGTGTAATTTCATGTATTCATAAAACAAAAGCTCAGCTATATTTACCAATATCTTAGTTATTAGAAGATCATATATAATTTCGATTTTTTAGTTTTTCTTTTGTCATATTAGTGGGCCAACTTGATTTGTTGATGCTTGCAAAAGGCTAGTTTTGATTGAGGTTTGTTCATTGTTATAGAGTTGCATTTAACTTTTCTGTTCCTTTGCTTGTTTATGGTGCAACTCTGTTATATTGCTTTTGTGATGCTGGAATATGCAGCATTGGAAAATTTGCATTCAAAATGTAACAACCATTTGATTCATTTTTTGCAGTCGTTACTTAGGGGTAGGTTTTTGCGAAATGACCAATTGGTTGAGAATGAGAGACCCGCTTCCCTGGCAGAAACTGAGCTAGGTTTGTTGAGGCAAAGACATACTGTATCTGGTCTGAGGTACCACTTCTTTATACCATGGTCATATCAAAGAGCACGGTCAATTGTTTTTGTGATATATTGTGTTTTTTCTACTATTATCCTTTTTTTTTTTTTTTTAAATCAAGGGTTGTTCTAGAAATTTTTTTTGCATGCAGTGTCTATCAACAATTTGATAAAACTATGCGATACTGTTATATTGCCACTTAAATGTTAACTTCTGTGGAAACATTAAAAGAATGGCTGCAGACTGCAAGAAGTTTATATTGATAATATTCTCGTTTACACACCAGGATGCAAATTCCATGCAGGTACTAGCTCTGGAAATTTCTTTATACTTGTTGTTGATCAGATGTTAACATTCGCTTCCAGCTTAGCAGCACTGCCCTTTAATCCTTCCCTTAAGAGCGTAAATCACTATCACTCTCTTTTTGATGACCTTTGGAAGATAATTATGCTAGGTTCTATACAAACTCTCTTAAAATCAAACATGAGTTTCTTCATGTGTTAAAAGTATTTTTTTAAAAATATATATAGGGGTTCGGTCTGATACGGTTCAAAATTTGTAGACCCCAGGACTGGACCGAATGTCTTTGGTCCACATATTTTGGGACCGAGACCGACTGGTCCGGACCGAATTATTTACACTCCTAACTGCAAAAATCATTTCTCATATTAGAATTCTACGTTAAGGGCTCTTTTGGACGCTTAGAATATCTCAGATTATTTGTAAATAATAGTAAAATGGTTTGATTTAAGATGTTTTATTGGATTTTGTGAAATGAGAAAAAAAGTTGAATAAAAATATTATAAAGTTAAAAAATTGTTTTGAGTATAATTTTAATATTATTTTTGTTTTGAAAGTTGAAAAACTTGTATTGTTTTTTGTGTTTTGTTTGGGAGTTTGGGAAAGTTGTAATGATTAGATGAAAAAGTTGAAGATTTGAAATTAAAATGTGTTTTGTATTTGAGTGATGTTTGGAAAGAAAATATCTGAAAATACCTGAGGACACTTGTGTTCCCTAACTAGCCCTAACTCTTTTATGTTCTGGCAGTTGCCTTGAGCTTTAAGATTGAGACAAGTTACTAAGTAATAGCAATTATCAGTTTGAGGTAGAACTTTGGGCGTCTAAAAAACTGTAGTCGGACTTAATAACAGCTTTTAATTTCTCTAATATATGACTCATATTATGGATAATATTGACTAGGCTCATGATAGAAAAAAATTTCTGAAGCCTCTTTTTTCAAATATACTGCAACTTTGTTGGTCTTTACAAATAAGTACTCTCTACAGAGTTTGATTTTTCTTTGAAGCTGTAATTTTAGTGGTTTTATTTGTGTTGTTTGCTTCATTTTCCTTAGGGAAACAAGTATGGCAGTAATATTATATTATTCAGCCCATCAGCATGAGTGTATATCTGGGTTTTTTGAGGGAAAATTTTTTATGAGTAATAAATCTTTATTGATAAGCGCAAGAGGCGCAATTCAAGTATACATGGAATTAACAACGTACAAGAGAAACACCTTTTTAGAAGGTGAAAAAGGGTGCTAAAAATGCAGGCAAGTTGAGATCCTTAAAATCAATAGATACAGTTCAAAGGAAGAGCGTGTTGATAAAGATGTTCTTGAGCTCTTCTATCGCCCGCTAGCGGTCCTTGAAGTGCCTATAATTTCTTTCATTCCAAATACAACAAGTAAGGCAAATAGGGACCGTTTGCAATTTGGGGGCTTCCACCTAGTCTTATCCAAGAATAAAAAGGCTCATCAATTCTTTTACATGCTATTATCTTTGAATTACTGCCATATATTTTTAGTTCAATTCTGTGGATCATTTAACTGATAGTCACCATATTAGAGTTTGTGTGGGGATTTGAACTAGATTTTGTCCCTTTTTTTTTATAAGTAATAAAGATTTTGTCCTTTTGTAATGTATTGGCAACCTCCTTGCAAACTTTTAGGCATAACATACTCCATGGACCCTATTTCGAGCTTAGGCATATACAAGGGCATCAGGGTGTTGATCTGAGCTAAGTAGCTAGATGTTGATCCTTCAAGTAATATTTTTTTTGGATCTAATCAAATGGGCTCAAAATTTAACAAAGGGAAGCCAGCGTTGTCTTTTTAAATATTCAAGAACCTGGGTTCAAGTAATTGATTAATTTTAGTTTAAGGCTACATGTTTGAAGAACAGCTAATCCTCTCTGTTCTTTTCCTGAAACGATTGCGTACCTTGTTGAAAGGATTTTTAAACACAAAGTAGAGAGTGATAATGCAGATGTGATTGAACAGGATATTCATGTTCTCAGTGTCTGCCAATTTTCTATATGTATGCTAGTATAATGTGTGAAATTTATGGTGCTCAGAATATGGCTAGAGCTGTCATGCATATGTGAACTGATAATTTCCATAGGGCTTGCATCCTTCTAGATGGTGAACCGTACGTGTGTGATAAAGTTTAATATTTAGATATAGATTTAATTTCTAGCTCTGCACTGGACTACTTTCTTGTAGTAAGATTTTCTCAGCTGGACTGGACTGCAAGTCACGTATTTAACTACTTTTCTTGGATTTATCGTAAGTGTAGAATTTACTTTAAGGCAAAAGTATACGTGTAATGAGTAACTGTTAACATATTTTCCGATATCATTTAGTTTTATGTTGTCATTTGCCAAGTACTATTGTAGTGATTGTTCTCATGCTATATGTGTCTTGGTTTACCTTCCAGTCCATTTTGCTTTTGATGTTAAGTCAACAAGATCTTATACAGAGTCATTGCATTCTTTATATCTTATGACTGTTGTCTTTTCTGAATCCTGTTGTTACCATGCGACTTTATGTCGAATTGTGCTGAAAAGTTTTAGCTTGTTAAATGTATTTTTTTCCCCAATTATTTAGTAGGGATGGTTGTTTTACTTCTTTTCAATAACACTATAGAAGCCGTTTCTTGGAATCAGGGAAGAAATTTGCTCCAGATTGGACACTTCTGTATGTGGTCAAGTAAGCTGCAGCCAATCGGATACCTCATATGACAATGAAATTAAGGGCAACAGAAACAATCAATCTCAAGCAAACAATGCACAGGACGTTCTAGATAAACCTAGTGAACAATCTGAAAGTAATTATGAGGAGAGTATTAACCACAGGTTGCCAGATATTCAGAATCATTTAGAAGATGGTGCTGTTGAAGGTATTGGATGGCAAGGATCTAGTGCTTCTGAAGAACAGATTTCAGAGAATGAAGAATTTTTTTATAGGACAGATGGCACTGATGAAAGCTTGAATGGAAACTCACAAGAAAACACTGCTAGTGAGTCCAATGAGTTGGGAGAACATAGTCATATGCAAGAATCTGATGCAGGAATTAACGGACAATCTGATCCAGTTATTGTGGAAACTTTGACTCATGGGTTGTCTGATCATGATTCTAATTTGGATATTAATTGGCAAGAATCTGCCGCACAGGCGGAGCTGTGGCCCGAACAAAATATGGAAACTGAGGAAAGAGAGACACAACATTCAAATGCTGAATATCATGAGTGGAGGGATGGAATTAGAGAAGACATGGATGAAAACCTGTTGGGAATTACTTTCAACTTCCAAGGGTTTGAGAATGAAGATATAGAACAGGTTCAACTGCAAGAAGCCCCAGAAGTGTGGAACGAGGATAATGGTGTTCAAGGGGCTGTGCAACATTGGTTAGAAGGGACTTCTGATCGGGAAGCTGTTCCAGTTCGAGGGGTTGGTACATTTTATTTTCCTGATGATGAAAATGTTTACAATGTGGAACTGAGAGAACTGCTAAACAGGTATGATATTTGCCACAGAAGGGCTTGTGCACTGAAGTGCTTTTAGATAAGCTTGTTATTCATAGAGTTGTGGCTAATTTTTCAGGAGAAGAGTTTCCAATCTTCTTCACAGTGGGTTCCGTGAGAGTCTTGACCAAGTGTTACAATCATACGTGGAAAGACGCGAAAGTAATGCTCCTATTGACTGGGAACTGCCTGGAACATCATTTTCTCATGAATCAGAAGAACCAGATCTGGAGCATCAGAGTCAGGATCAGAATGAAGGTCAGAGGGATACTGTTGACCCACTTCCATTACCTTCACAAGCAATACCTTCTCGTCCACTCTACTATCTGGAGTCGTACCATGACAACTGGCCACAGCATGTCGTGCAGCAGCGTTCAGGAATTGTACGTTCATTTTTTTTTTTCTTTTTGGATGAAGAAATTGTGTGTTCATTGTTCCATAATAATTATTTGAAATTGAATCCTTTCTAAAAGATATGTCCAACCTGGAAAAATAGATCATTGCATGAGCCTCATTTTTTTGAACTTTTCAATTCTTACGAAGCTTGAAAGTACCATCATATTGTCCTTTTTTCCTGCTGGTCACCTGAGTTGATATCTAAAGTGAAAAAGTAGATGGACTTGTGGTATTTGACTAATTAATACCACAAGTTATCCACTATGGTTTCATAACTGTCAACTTAATTTAATTTGTAGTTCACATCATCCATTTGGTGCAGGAGTGGGAGATTGTTAATGATTTACGGATTGACATGGCTAGGCTACAGCAGAGGATGAATAACATGCAGAGGATGATGGAATCCTGTATGGATATGCAACTTGAGTTGCAACGTTCAATACGACAAGAAGTCTCTGCTGCCCTGAATCGCTCGTCTCTTATAGAAGGTCTGTATGGAATATTAATCTATTTGTTTTTATTTTCTTTGTTTTGCTCCTTTTCTGTTCCAATTTCCTTCTCCCAATTCATTCTCTTCTGTTCCCTACTCCCTGTAATACCCCAGATTGTTTGTGATTTTGAATAAGAAGATGCTGAATGAGAATCCCATATTTGCTTGGGAAGAAGTTCCTATGTAATTTTAAGAAACTCCAATTATAACCTTAATTAATTATTTTGGAGTATGGGCCCAGATGTGGCTTGGGCTTCCTTTGGGTCGTTATAAATGGTATCAAAGTTGATCCCAACCAGAAGTATAAGACGTCAGCTGTGTCCCTATGATAGACTTGGCCCGAACGATGAGAAGATAAGGGGAGAGATTGTAATACCCCAGATTGTGTTTATGATCGTGTAAACGAATGTGGTGAATAAGATCCTACATTGCTTGTGAAGAAATTTTTGCCTTTTATAATGAATTTCAAGGAATTTCAATTGTAACCTTGACTAGTTCTTTTGTATTATGGGCTCAACTGCAGCTTTGGCCTTCTTTGAGTCATTACACCCCCCTCCAAAATAAATATTCTTCACTTTCTCATGGAGCAGTATTTCATGTAGTGCTCTAGATTGAGATTTCATTGATTTGTACTTTCTTCAGGTGCAATTATCACTGTAGACGTTTTACCTTAGATATTGGATTCATTGACGATGTCTTTTGATGAGCTTTAGGAATTGCAATAATTTCTTTTCAGATTTTTTTTTCCTTCCATTTATTCTCCTTTTTATACAATTCTTTAGCTATGTTGCTGAAACTTATCTAGCGCTAGCAGCTGGTTGCAGTGTCTATCTTGATTGTCTATCACTTGACCATATTAATTGCCATTTGGTTGTTGAAGGAGGGTCAAGGGATGGTCTTCAAAAACATGAACCTCAATGGGATTGTGTGAGGAAAGGAATCTGCTGTATATGTTGTGATAGCAACATTGATTCTTTACTGTACAGGTAAATTTTAGTAGATCTGTATACAAAGCTGAGGTAGATTTACATAGAATGGCAGGATAATAATTGGTATTGCTGCTCTTCATATATAAATAAGCTTATGCTGTTTTCCTTTAATTTCTCTGTTACAGATGTGGACACATGTGCACTTGTTCAAAATGTGCACATCAGATGGTTCAAAGCAGTGGAAAATGTCCAATGTGTCGGGCACCGGTAGTTGAGGTGATCCGTGCTTACTCTATATTATGATCGGAAGAGTCATTAAGAAAGAAAATTTGGATTACACGAGTATAATTTCTCTTATCAGTTGATCATGTACCCTCTCTCTCTCTCTCTCTCAAACCCCAAACACCAAAAAAACCAAAACCCTTTTCTTTTTTCTTTTTTTGTAAATTATTATTATTATTATTTTTTTTGCCTGGGTTATTGCCATATATGTACGCAGTACTGTATGTTGACCGTGATAAAGTAATTGGAGTGGAAATTACAATTCTACTTAGGAACCTAAGAACCTTCGTGGAAGGTGTGATATTTGTCGTTGATTGGTAGACCAAATTACTTTTATCATTTTTCTAGACAATACCATTTGATTTGTTGTGTTCAAAGGAAGGTATTGGAATGAGCCATATATAGAGTTTGGTATTTTGGATTCGTTTGTGTATAGGAATTCTCGTGGCTGTTATGTCATATAGGACTGTATATGCTGGGTTTACTCAGCATGACCGGATCTGAAGGAGACCCTGACCCCAGTGAATTATGTAGGACTAGTGGGGGACTCACGTAGAACTACAAATAGAATTTCTCATTATAATTATCAATAAAAATAATAAAACTTGCCGCCGTTTATAGACTCGGCAAAAATTAGTGATATTTGAAAGGTAAAACTATCATATTCCCCAATCTTTTGGAAGTGTTAAAGGTAAATGTAAAAACAAAAGGCCTCTATCTATCTTGCTTAAAAGATGTTGTAACCAGGAGGACTGAAATAAAAAAATAATAAAAATTTTATGTGTAGTCATTTTTGTGTACTCCTTTGTGCACTCCAGAGATATGATTGGTTGTGTATTAAAAAAAAATTAATTCAGCCAATTATATTAGTGGAGTGCGCAGGGAGTACGCAAAAGTGACTGTATGTAGCATTAATCGTTGACACCTCAATTCTGCATAGTTACGACCTTATCCTTCAACTCTATCAAATAATTAGGGGTGTGCAACAGGATTGAATTTATTTTTCTAGTCCGGTTTGGAACTCAAGAATTTGGATAATTATCCGCTCGGATTGAACCTAGTCGGGTAAGATAAATTGGATCCGGTTATGTTACTGGTTATCCATAACCGGATCTTATTTAAAAACAAAAAAAAAAAATTTTAAAGGCTTCCACCCTAGAATTAAAGGTCTCTTGATAGCCACCACCTTGGAATGACATTCGGTGGGTACTGATGGCAACCGCATCTTTTCCAGTTTTTAAATTTCCAAATTAGTCTCCCCTCTTTTCCAAGCTTTTTGTATTTCGTTCTTTCACTTATAATTTTTTTGAAGATAAACATGACTACGCAATATTTAATTTTAGATGATGCTAACAGGCCGATGTACCCCAACCAATTGTACAATCGACAAACTGCAATTTTAGTTTTTTTTTCTTTTATTTATATTTTTTTAAAAATATAGAAATTTAATAATATTCACTTCTTTAAACATTAGGAAAAAACTTTTAAAAAGAAAAAAAAAAGAGGAATTGGTAAAAAAAAAGTATTTAAAATATTTTAAAAAAAAATCTGAGTATTAAACATGTTATACGAAATTTTTTTTTTAAGTACTATAAAATATTTTACAAAGTTTTTTTAAAAAATAAACAAAAAAAAAAGAAGTAATAAATCCTAATATCCGATTGGATATCACAAACCGGATATCTATCCAACCAGATATTTGGATTTATATCCGATTATTGTTTAAATTTTTTTCAAACTTATCCGGATGAATAACTATCCGATTGTTTAAACCCGAATCGGGATCCGGTACTTCTTCGCCCTGCAAATAATTGAGTACATCGGCAGGCTAGCAATCATGTCTTTAAGAAGAGAGTCCCCACGTGCTTACGAAACAACTCTTCTCGATCACTAACTAGTAACTACTGCCTCTTTAATTCTCGTCTGTGTACAACAGAAATGCATTTTTTCTTTTCTTATTTGAAAATGGTTTGAAAAAAAACATTTAATATTCATGATCTAGTGTGTGTATAAGTTGGAAGTCGATCGTTGAAACAATTAACACGAACCTAGTCCATGATGACGAGTAGTGCGAAAACCCCCCAAGAACAGTCCCGATATTTTACGTAGCGGGGCAGCTTGAAAGGTAGTGGGATGGAGTACTTGCTGTATGGATCGACTGAGTAGTACTATTACTTCGGATGAGGCTTTGGCCGCCAGAGTAGTTATACAGGGAGACGTACACTATATATATATATATATGAAAGAAAATTCTATACCCTACGTTACCATAATATTTTTATTTTATTAATTAAATAAGATGTGATATATTTATTATCATTGAATGATCATTTATTAGATATTTCTTTATCATTTAATGATAATGAATATGCCAAATCTTACTTATAATAATATGAAAATAGAATGATAGTGTATTATATAGCATTACTCATGATCTAAAACAACAGCTTTTAGCTAGTTGCTCGAAAGTTTGGATGATGATGATAATTTTTATAAATTTTTTAAAATATATATATATATTTAAATGGATATGTTTAATTAAGTGTATGCATGAAATATAAATGCGTACAAATTGCACAATAATTTATGCTCAGCTAATTTCCTTGGTTTTGATACCAGAAGCAGCTTATTCCTTGTTAAGTTACTTTGGACGTCGTTGGGTATAAAATGTGTTAAGCATGTACGTCTATAGCACTGCCTAGCTATGATGAAACTTGCCATGCATGCAGCGCTGTACGCACATCCGAACCATGACTTATTTCCATTCATGTTGCTGCAGCCACATATATATATATGCATGTGTTTTTAATTTATAATCCTAATACACAAAGCGCAGCCCAGCCATGCATTCAACTGCAAGCTCCATGCATATCCATTCAGCAGATTCATGCATGTACCTACGTACGTAATTTCTTTCTATATATATGTGTATTATACGTACGTAATTCTTAATAATTGCTGTGATCTGTATTTGTATATTCACCAAAAAACTCAACTCATTTAATATTCTCTTCATCTATTTTATGACCGAATTTATAAATCGTGAGCAAAAACTTAATAGCATGATTTCATATAATTCGATTTTTCAAATGAAAAATCTAGATTAGAAATCCTATACGCACCCTTCGGTATCAAAATAAAATTATATGAATTTTCAAAAAATAGCTAGTGTTATAGATGGTACAAAAGCTAATTTATCATGTCAGCAGCAGTTATTCGATCCTTAAAAGAATTTTGCTACATACATGTAAAGTCACGTACCAATCTGTGTATTAATACTGATTTATTTATATTTAAAATTTAAATTAATATTATTTTTAATAAAATTTACTTTTTAACCAATCATATTAAATTGGTACAAATATTAATATTATATTTACAACTAGATTTTCCCATCCTTAAAAACGGTCCCTAAAAAACTAAATTTAAAAACTGTATGCTCTTGGCAACATGCTAATTGGTTCTGACCCAAAACTCGAACAGCTGCTACTGTTCCTCAAACCAAAACCATGTGATTCCATGTCCGCCGCCACTCTGATCACCTCTACATACGTGTCTTCGTTTCCGGCCGTCGATCTTGTAATCGCCGAGTTGCTCTGGCTCACACCCTCTTCATCGAATAACCGAATGGACCGGCAGACCGGGCAAGTCTCGTGAGACCATAGCCATCTGTCGATGCAGTGGGGATGAAACACGTGCTTACAAAACGGTATCTCCTTCACCGCCTCGTTCTCCTCGAACTCTCCTAGGCAGATGGCGCAATACTTTATCTCGTACTTCTCCGTCCCGCTGCCGTAAGAGTACACCGGCAGAGCCTGTATCGTCCCCGGCTCCACTCCCGGTGGCCGGTTCGACAAGGATGGAAGATCCGAAAAGGTCCAAGTTCTTTCCGGGCGACGTCGGCGCTGCCAGCGACGAGAAAATTCGTCGGAGATGCGGTTCACGATGATTGAAAAGAAGACCATGAGGAAGAACGCAAAGGCAAGAACGGCGAGTGCTACGAGAACCTGGGACGACTGGTACTGCTCCGGTAACGGCGCCTCCGACGAAAACAAGTGTTTCACTGGTACTGGTGGCGGTGATAATGGATCAGTTTTTGTAGAGGGTTGGAGAGGAGGGACTAAAAGGACGAGAAGTTTGCGGCAGCGGAATTCCATTCTTCACGTATATAAAACATATACTTACTGGGAAAGTTGTGTATCTGAAGAGCTAGCTTAGTTTGCAGAGTGCTGCAGATCATGGAGAGGTTGGAGATGGGGTTTTGGTTTGGGGGTGCAGTGATGACTAATATAGGGTTTTCAGAGAATTAGGTGAAAGTGAGGAGGAGGAAGAAGATTCGGGAGAAACGATAGGGAAAGAATAATCTCTGGATTTTACTTAAATAGACGGAAGATAGAGATGGTGTCCTTTTCCTATTTGGAAAAGGTCTCAGGTGTGTCAACTGACCCAGGTTTCTAATTCCTATCATGTACATGATTATCTTCCTGGCCTGACCAACTTATAATAATTAGAGATTAACTTCAAGGAAAAATAGAATTCTAACATGTAAGCAATTTATGAAAAGAATAATAGAATCGCACACAGCAATTCCCACACTCTCTTTCTCCCCTCTCTTCTTCCTCCGTCCTCGCTCTCTCTCTCTCTCTCTCTCTCTCCCTTCCTCCTTGTGCCAAGCTTATCTTTGACATATGCACCCAAATTTTTGTGCTTTTCTGAATTTGCAAATGTTTTACTTTTAGTAATTAATGGGCAGGCTATCATCCACTCTACCAAGCATTTACACCACCGACATAGATTTCTCATAAGGAAGCTTGCGAAGTCAGGAAAGCATGCAGATCGAGCTCGATCTGGGGAAATCAAATGCCAACAACAACAATAACCAAAACTACTTTCTTTACTTTCTATAACTATTTTCTTTTATTCCAACACTTTTTATATAACAATGAATTACCTTGTTCTTTTTTAAAATATTTGTGTAACGTTTACGCATCTTATAAATGTATATAATATTACTTCATAAACTGATACAGAAATTCATTTAAAATGGAATGGTACCAATTAATTAATCAATTTAATTTCATAAAAAAATCTAGCTGATTAATTAAGACAAAAATTAATGGCGGTTCAATTTATTGGAAATTAATTATTATTTTGTATTTTAACACTCCCTTTTAGAACTTAATTTATACATATATATATACTTGTTATTTTGAAATTTTAATATCCTAATTATATTAATTAATTATATATACCATGCATGCATGCTTGAGCTAGGCTGTTGCTAGCTGTTTCCATATATGTTCATAATTGAGAGTTAAATTTGGAAGGGCAATCCAATTACCATAAATGGAAATGATCGATTGATCAATACAGAAAGAGGCGATATTTTATGTTTACATATTATAAGCCATATATATTCCTAGCTAGCTAGGTTAGATTAATGACTATATAATATTAATTACGCTTTCAATTATTTATGTCACTTTCAGTAGTCCAATTATATATTAGCTTTAGGAAAATTAATTAATTAAGAAGCCTTATAATTATATGCTTCATTCATTCATTGGATTAACGCATGATATTGAACAATCGGCTGCCAAAAATATTATATAAGCAATGCTACACAACCTCCCAATTCCCATACACCATTTTTTTTTCAAATTTTTAATATTTTTTTTTTAAATTTTTTTGAGTTTATTCTTCTTAAATTAATTCAATTCTTCTATTCATTATTCATATATTAAATTTTTGATAAAAGAAAAAAATAATAAAAATTAAAAAAAGTGTGGTGTGTGGAGGTTGTGTAGATTTTTTCATATTATATATAGGTAAGATACTCTTACCCTTCCTTTACTATAGTTAGGGGTGTAAATTTTAACTAGTAAACTAGAAAACCAGTCCGAACCGGACCAAATCGGTAGAATTGGTTCAGTTGACCAGTCCAAAACCGGTTTCTAAAATGCCAAAACCAGTTGGAATCAGTCTAGTTCCGGTTTCATGATTTTTAAGACCAAACCAGTTTACTATAATATATATTTAAATTAATTTTTTGAATATTATATAAAACATTTTTTGTATTATATAGATTATAATTATATATAAGATAATGTTATTGTTATTATAATTTATAACATAAAATTTTAATTTTCAACATGAAAATTTATTTAATCATATGCAGTTTTCTTATAATAGAATTTCTTTTATATAGTAGAATTTTTTTATAAAGCAAGTTTCTTACAGCGGAACTTTTTTATACAACATACTTTTTTAACAAAGCAGATTTTTAATCAAATAGATTTTTCTTAAAGCAATTTTTTTTCTTTTATAAACATATTTTTTATTAGAAATTCACATTTTATTAAAACCAGAAAACCAGACAGAAAACCTATAAAACTGGAGGTACTAGATTAGGAAGGTAACCGGTATGTAACTAATTTTAAAAAATATAAAACCGGTACATACTGATTCAGTCCAAAATTTTATCCAAAATAGGATCGGACCGGACCAGACCAGACCGGTGACACCCCTAACTATAGTTTTATTACTCTCTATTTTCACTATAAGAAATATGAGTTCTTACCATGAATTTTTCCTCCATGACTACAACTAGTGGGAAATAGTGATAAGAAGACACAAAAAAGTCCGCCGCAATAAGTTTTGTCACTTAGCACGACATTTCGGGCGTCAAGAGAAAAATGGTAGTGAAAAGTCACCTAACTCAACTAGAATTTTTTCTAATTTTTCTTTGAATTAGAATTAATAATTTTAGAACATAATCCTCTTGTATAATTTAGAAAAAAATAAATTCAATCAACCAACGTAATCATATAATTCAATTAAAAATAAATTTAATTTTATAAAAAAAGTGACATTCTTTTGCTCTTTTGCTCTTTAAGTTAATTTTTATAAAATTGAATTTATTTTTAATTAAATTACATGATTACGTCGGTTGAATGAATTTATTTTCTTTTAGATTATACAAAAAAGTCATGTTCTGAAAATTTTAATCCAAATCCACGTAACAAAAAGGAANTAAAAGAAAAAAATAATAAAAATTAAAAAAAGTGTGATGTGTGGAGGTTGTGTAGATTTTTTCATATTATATATAGGTAAGATACCTTACCCTTCCTTTACTATAGTTAGGGGTGATAAATTTTAACTGTAAACTAGAAAACCACGTCCGAGACCGGACCAATCGGTAGGAATTGGTTCAGTTGACCGGTCCAAAACCGGTTTCTAAAATGCCAAAACCAGTTGAATCAGTCTGGTTCCGGTTTCATGATTTTTAAGACCAAACCAGTTTACTATAATATATATTTAAATTAATTTTTTGAATATTATATAAAACATTTTTTGTATTATATAGATTATAATTATATATAAGATAATGTTATTGTTATTATAATTTATAACATAAAACTTTAATTTTCAACATTAAAATTTATTTAATCGTATGCAGTTTTCTTATAATAGAATTTCTTTTTTATAGTAGAATTTTTTTATAAAGCTAGTTTTTTACAGTGGAATCTTTTATACAACATACTTTTTTAACAAAGCAGATTTTTAATCAAATAGATTTTTCTTAGAGCAATTTTTTTTTCTTTTATAAACATATTTTTTATTAGAAATTCACATTTTATTAAAACCAGGAAACCAGACAGAAAACCTATAAAACTGGTGGTACTAGATTAGGAGGGTAACCGGTACGTAACCAATTTTAAAAAATATAAAACCGGTACATACTAATTCGGTCCAAAATTTTATCCAAAATAGGATCGGACCGGACCAGACCGGTGACACCCCTAACTATAGTTTTACTACTCTCTATTTTCACTATAAGAAATATGGGTTTTTACCATGAATTTTTCCTCCATGACTACAACTAGTGGGAAATAGTGATAAGAAGACACAAAACAAGTCCGCCGCAATAAGTTTTGTCACAATGCACGACATTTCAGGCGTCAAGAGAAAAATGGTAGTGAAAAGTCACCTAACTCAACTAGATTTTTTTCTAATTTTTCTTTGGATTAGAATTAATAATTTTAGAACATAATCCTCTTGTATAATCTAAAAACAAATAAATTCAATCAACCAACGTGATCATATAATTTAATTAAAAATAAATTCAATTTTATAAAAAGTGACATTCTTTTGCTCTTTTACTCTTTAAGTTAATTTTTATAAAATTGAATTTATTTTAATTAAATTACATAATTACGTCGGTTGAATGAATTTATTTTCTTTTAGATTATACAAAAAAGTCATGTTCTAAAAATTTTAATCCAAATTCAAATAACAAAAAGGAAAAAAAATAACTAGATAATAAAACAGAAGAAAATGAGCTATAAATGTATCATTATCATTTTATATATATATATATATATATATATCCAAAATTTTTGCAATGCTTGCACACATGCATGAGATTACGCGCTGGCGGGAATAATTTTTACTACACTTATATGTGTCCCTTGATGCACCTACATATATAATTTTACTACACTTATATATGTCCCTTGATGCACCTACTTATATATGTCCCTTGGGAGAAATACTCTAACCATAAAATTAATTCCACATGCTGATGTAGTTTGATGTTGTTCGTTAGATTGTAAATGTTAGGAGTAAAATTTTACTATCCCAAAAGGCAACCCAAGCCCAGCTCAAAGGGCCACCATGAAAAGGCAAGAGGAAAAAACCAAGAAAGGGACAAGGAAAAGAAGTGTCAAGGAAGAAGAATGAGGTGATGGGAAAGAGAGAAAATTGAGAAATGAGTGGGATAAAGCTGACTTCCTCAACTACTATTGATAGGGGTAGGAATAAAAAGGACTTCTTCTAGACGACTAAGGGAGCTCGAGAACACATTAGTCATCTTAAACCTCAGAAAGAGAGCTCTAGAATATTATATTCTCCAGAAAATAAGTTTCTAACCTCCATTGTATAGAGAGAAATAAGAGACTGTAAAATATTCATATTATAGTGGATTTGCCTTGTGGATGTAGGCTTTGTTCTGAATCACATAAATCTGTGTCTCCATCTCCATTTATATTCATTATGTTTATTTCTATTCACTACTATGAATATACGTACGAGCACCATACCATCACTCTGGACTGCCATTGTGGGCTGCAAATTGTCCGATCTAGTCTTGGACTAACTCAGTAGGTAGGAATGACTATTTCTTTCATTCCAACCACTTGCGCGATTTTCGACATTAACATTTGGCGTTGTTTGTGAGATTTCGATTATTCTCTACAACGAAAGTGGGAGAAAAGGAATTTTCTAGCACACGAAATCATCCCGAATGAGCAGATGAAGTTCTACTTAGTTAAGTGTTCTCAACTTACAACTTTTTTATTCACAAATACTGCTGCTAAAAAATCAAAAAGCGAGGACCCCAAGTCCGGGCATGTATTGTGCACTTAAGTGCATATTGTGTAGGTAGAGGCAGAGCATGCACTTTGCATTTAAAGTGCACAATGCATGCCAGAGCCTCCTAACCATGCATATTTTCACAAAGTGCATAGGTGTACATTGCCATGCACCCAGGATCCTGCCCCTCACCAATCCTGGGACTCACAATGATGTCAATGGCCACAACGTGGATCGCCCACCCACCATGGGCCCAACACAGGTGTCCACAACGACTGTGTGGACTGCTGGTGATTTCTATCACTGCCAAGGTGTCCTGCAAGCTCCACAGGTGGTGTCCACCATAGCAATGGGGACATGCGAGAAGGCTCTCCCACCCACCAATGAAGGGGGGACCAGTAGAGGGGTTGACGGCCGCCCATAGACCACCAACATTCTCTGCCTCTACCACGGTGGTCCTTAATCACCCCGGCCATCTACGCCACGGTCGCAACCATGGAGATCGTGCATGCCATAGACCGCGGTCGCTAAGTCGACCACCAATATCCTCTGCCATTGTAGAGGCAACCTTCGGCAATGGGCAACTTGCGCACTATGCACGGTGTGGGCAACGGGTGCACATTGCCACGCAGCCAAATGGGGCCTTTCTTCCAGTGCACCTGTGAGCTAGTGGGTAACTACCAGCTACCAACAGTACAACCAGTGGGGTATTCCTTGGCCACCTCTCACTCGACCAAAGCATGCCCGGCCAAAGTTGCTTGATCAAGCAATGCTCGGTCTAAGGCACCCTTCACGGCCTCAGCACTGCTCGACCAAATCTCCTTGGCTTGAGCCTGCTCAGCCTGAGGCATCCTCCAAGACCTGAACTTGCTTTGTCAGATCTCCTCACTCATTATAGTTCTTTGGTCACAAGGGCGGGCAACCACTTGCTTGGCTTGAGCTAGCCTGGCCACACCTCTCCTAAATCCTAGTGGGTCGCACAACCACACAAGACCCTCGACTATAGAAAGGTTCTTGGCTCTACACGGGCAGGCTCATGCAAGTTTGCAACGTCCAAGGCTCTGACCACTCCAACTTATCCAAGCATGGAACATGTCCATGGAAGCCAAACCAAGCTCCTCGGCCCATAATTTGAAAGCAAGTTTAGTGAAGCCAAGTGTTTGCCACTAGCACTACTCAAGTATTCATGTTTGTATCTTCTTCTTCTTCTTTTTTTTAGTTTCGAAACAACGGCCAATCTCAGGGAAAGAAAATCAGCAATGGACAATCCCAAGCAAGCAGGAATCGAAAACAACAACTAAGTCACCCCAGCATGTCTCTCTCAAAATTTGCTATGTGAATTTCATTTTTATTAACAAAATTGGTTCATATGGTGCAAAACACTGGCTACATTGCCCCTCTTGAGCACCACTCAGACATCTTAAATATGTCTTCATCAAAATAAACTGCTCGGTATTGTAGGCACCCTGCATCTTCATCATTACCAAAGCATGGTTGCCTATAGGCCTTACCGGCGCACCTCAAACCTTTGTCATGCTCTAGCAAACCGATTCAGGTTTGCAAATTTCACATTTGTGATTTGGATTATCTATGCTAACCAGTTTGGCCTTTTAGCATCTCCTTCAACAAAAGCCAAGTCACCGAACTTGCCATGAATCAACAGGCAGGAAAAGTCACTTGTCTGCCTACCCACGTTGTACTATGTGGGGGCCCATCCCCCCTCCCCAAAAAAAAAAACTTTTTGAAATCATAAAGTACCCCTAGACTTTATACATAATTCTACAAATTATATAGAAAATACCCCTCGCCAAAAAAATTTATAATCTCCATGTGCTCTCTAAATTTCTTTAAAACTTCAATATATCTATAAATGTCTTTCCAATTTTTTTTATAGTCCCAAAATTTTGTTTAATTTCTATGTATTATCTATTTTTAAGGATGTGTCTTCTCCAAAATTAAAATTAAAACCAAATTTAAGAGAAATAATAAACTTATTAATATGAATCCCAAAACTTTTTGTTATAAAATATTAGGTTTCTTAATATGGAATTAAAAGTGAAAATAGAAGAAAAATTATTTAAGGTTAATGATCTATATGAAAAATAATTTGTCCTTAAGTTTTTATGATTTTTCAATTTCTTTTTAATTTACATAAGAGAAATTATGTTTATAGTCCTACGATCATGTACAAGCTCCGCCCACACCCTTTGAAAAAAGAAGGTAAATCTAGAATTTACATGAAGAAAAAAAATTATTTTTTATTGGTGGACCCTATTTGTTTTTCCTCAAGGGGAGTGCATAGATCTTGCACACCCTAATACTGTATTTAGTATTACTCTTTATATAAACATGTCACATAGAAAAAAAGTTGGCCCATGCTCGACACAATTGTTGGTTCTGCCACTACAACAAGCAGTGACAAGCCACATGGCCAGGCAATGAGAAGTCATGTGGCTACTCGACCATTTCGATAGGTGGGACAAGTCACTTGGTTGCCCGACCTCTCTCAACAGGCAATGACAAGTCACGTGGCTGCCCGACCCCTCTTAACAAGCAAGGACAAGTCACGTGGTTACCCGACCTCTCTCAATAGACAGGATAAGTCACTTGGCTACCCAACCTCTCTTAAAAGGCAGTGACAAGTCATTTGGCTGCCTGACCTCTCTCACACACATAAAATCTGAGTCACTAGACTCGCACTTGGATAGCAACAGCAGCACAACATCTTCTCCAGCAAAGACCGAGTATATGCACTCGCACCGCAACTGCCGCTAGCCAGTTACTTTTAGGAATGAGCCTCCAAGCTTCACAAACCGCCTCACACGGGTTACCTTTGGGAACAAGTCAACAGACTCGACAATTGCTTAATATGGACCCAGGGGATCGACGTGCTTCCTGAATACTTAGTGTGGGTTACTACAACAAATTCTAGCATTAATACCAAAATGGAAATACCGACAACAATTCATATCAAGGGGCGAAAATCCACTAATGCCATCGAAAACTCAAAGTTGAGCCTATCAGGCTAATGTTCATACAAGCAAACTCAAAGTCGAGTCTCTTGACTCTCGATGAACAGCGGTGATGATAGACCCTTAATTGTTTCGACACTTGCCCATAGGTTCAGTAAAGCTGAGCCTTTTGACTCCCGGCGAACAACAATAATGACAGTTTCTTGACTACTTTGACCCTCGCCCATAGGTTCAGCAAAGCTTAGTCTCTTGACTCGATGTAAACAGCAGCGATGATAGTCCCTTGACTGCTTTGACCCTCACTTCCAGGTTCAACAAAGCTAAGTCTCTTAACTTGTGGTGAAATAGCAGCGATGACAGTCCCTCAACTGCTTTGACCCTAGTGTACAAGTTCAGCAAAGCCGAGTCCCTTGACTGCTTCGACCGCCCAAGAGTTCAACAAAGGCGAGTCCTTAGACTTGCCGCAAATTATAGACGGTGACAATTCGTTGATTGCTTGACCCTCGCATATAAAGTCGAATCCCTAAACTTATCACGAATTACAGGAGGTAACAGTCTCTTGACTGCCTGACCCTCGCCTCCAAGCCGAGCTTAGCTCTAGCAACTAAGGCGGTCAAGCAATTCTCCTGCCTACCTCACCAAGTCAAGCTCTGCGCTCACACCTAACACGGTTGAACACATCTCCCACCTACCTCACCTAGCCAAGCTCCACACTCGCACTTAGTTTGGTCGAGTGCATCTCCCGCCCAAGCCAAGCTCCATGCTCACACTTAACACAATCGAGCACATCTCTTGTCTACCTCACCAAGCTAAACTTCGCGCTCACACCTAGTACAATCGAGTACATCTTCTAACCAAATGTGCTCCATGTTCACACTTAATGCGGTAGAGTACATCTCCCACCTAGTTTTGCGCTCGAAATTCTTCATCAATTAACTCAAACAAAACAGAAGATTGGGTATCTACTCCTGGGATTTATTTTTCTACAAATTTGTGCAGACTATCTCTGTCGCAATTTAACTTGGAGATTCTTAAGACTTTCTTGTTTAGAAAGCCAACCTTAAAAATTGCGGGTATTTGTTAGGGAGTGAAATCCCCTGGCCCAAAATGCATCCCAGGCCCAGCTCAAAGGGTCATCATCAAAAAGTAAGAGGAATAAGACAAGAAATAGACAAAGAAAAACAAGTGTTAGAGGGAGAAGAAAGACTTGATGCGAAAGAGAGAGGAGAAACAATGAGATAAAGCTTACTTCCTCAACTACTAGTGACAGGATCAGAATAAAAAGAACTTCTTCCAGACGACTAAGGGGGAAGAGAACACAAAGGTTATCTTGAACCTCAAAAGAGAGCTAGCTCCAGAAGATTATTTTTTCCAAAAAATAGATCTCTAACCTCTATTGTTTTGAGAGAAATGAGAGATTATGAAATTCTGTAAAATAATTATTACTACAGTGGATCTGTCTTACAAATGACTTGTAGATTTTGATCTTGTAACAATTCATGTAAATCTATATATCTCTATCTTCATTTTTATTCTTTATATAAATTTTCTATTAATTATTATGAATGTACGTTAACGCATTGTACGTTCCTCCTGATGAGCTCTTCGATCCCTTCACCTACCCCTCCATTTGTCATTTTGTCTTGCTTTTCTCTTATTCCTTTTTTTTTTTATTCAATTGTCAGGAAGTGGTACGTACGTACTGGCCGTGAATTTCTATAATTTCTAGATCTCCAATTCCTTAATAATTTGTAAGTAGTGGTACTACGTGAATTGCTAGCTAGCTGCTTAATTATTTGGTGAGCTCCGCTACAGGTACCCACTCTTGGGTACTTTTTGGGACTCGCTAACGTGGGTCAATAAATATATTATTAAATAATAATTAAAATAATATTAATATTATTTGAAAAAAAAAACACCCGATTTGAAAACAGATTTCAAATCAAAAGAGAAATCAAAGGAACCAAGCACTGCCAAATGGCCCGATTTCAAGTTTTCAACCCTTCGTTATTCAACTTTTCAAAAACACTGCAGCCCAAAATCCATTTTCATGGTAGCCTCCCCGACAGTCCCTAATAGCAATCTTCACAAAAAGCTCACAAACGTTTCACTGTCAAATTCCTTTATATTTAAGTTTGCACAGTAATGTCTAAACTAAAGAACCTTGGAGGAAAAGGAGGAGAGGGGGTTTCCATAGAAGACGAAAATGAAGAGGCTCTAATCTCAATTTTCGATTCCAGCGATTCCAATGAGGAGTACACGGTGGACCACGAAGAAGAAGAGCTCGAAGTCGCTAACAAAGAAGACGAATCATCTGTGGGTCGTTCTACTCCCTTGAGGTACCGTCTGATTTGTTTTAAATGATGGGGCAACTTGTTTGAACAAAAGAAGATGAGAAGCACTTGTAGTTGTCGGTGGGGCAACTTGTTTGGAAAGCTTGCTGTGGGGTGTTCTGTGAGGTTCACTTCTATCACATTTCAGAAACTAAAAATCAAACACACCATTTCACTATTATATATGTTGACGCTCGGATACGCAAGGGTTCCCAACCCCGGGTGCAAGTAGATTTTCTCTTATTTGGTTATCATGATGATCTGGTTATTTTTCTTCGTTTGATCTTTGTTGATCATCGCGCCTACGTACATAATTATTATTCCTATTATATAATCTTCTATTGTATTATACCTGCAGTGCAGTACCTGATCACTGCTTTATATATTTGTTCTGATTAATTTGTCTTCGACGCGGTACGTACTGCATTTAATGGTTCTCAAATGTGGCTTTCGGCCGGGCTAGCTGGAGTAATAATATTAATAACGCTTCTTTCCGTATTAAGAGCCCATTTCGACATTAACAATATCTTAAAATAATAATAAAATAATTTATATATATATATTATTAGGTTTTAAAAAATGATAGAGAAAAGATTAAAAAAAGGGAAATTTTTTTAATATTATTTTATTTTAAAATTAAAAAAAATCTTCCTATTAAAAAAAAGAAATTTGAAAAATTCTGTATTATTTTTTGTATTTTGTTTGGAAGTTTGGGAAAGTTCTAATAATTATATGAAAAATTTAAAGATTTGAAGTTAAAAAATATTTTTTGTTTGAGTGATTATGTTTAGAAATAAAATACTTGAGAATATCGAATACCTAAGAACAATTGTGTTTCCAAACATTTTAAAAGTAATGACAAATACAAATTCTAAATAGACAAGTTTCGTATGGACCTAAATAGACAAGTTTGAAAAAGTTTTTTCTATAATTATTTTATAGAGTAATGCTACGTACAATATTCGTCAAGTGCACAAGTGCCGTATGTGCAATTGATTTGAAAAAAAAGTAAGCTCTACTNTTTGTTTTAAATGGTGGGGCAACTTGTTTAAGCAAAAGAAAATAAGAAGCACTTGTAGTTGTCGGTGGGGTAACTTGTTTGGGAAGCTTGCTGTGGGGTGTTTTGTGGGGTTCACTTCTATCACATTTCAAAAACTAAAAATCAAACGCACCATTTCACTATTATATAAGTTGACGCTCAGATACGCGAGGGGTTCCCAACCCCAGGTGCAAGTAGATTTTCTCTTATTTGGTTATCACGATGACCTGGTGATTTTTCTTCGTTTGATCTATGTTGATCATCGCGCCTACGTACATAATTCTTGTTCCTATTATATAATCTTCTATTGTATTATAGCTGCAGTGCAGTACCTGATCACTGCTTTATATATTTGTTCTGATTAATTTGTCTTCGACGCGGTACGTACTGCATTTAATGGTTCTCAAATGTGGCTTTCGGCCGGGCTAGCTGGAGTAATAATATTAATAACGCTTCTTTCCGTATTAAGAGCCCATTTCGACATTAACAATATCTTAAAATAATAATAAAATAATTTATATATATATATTATTAGGTTTTAAAAAATGATAGAGAAAAGATTAAAAAAAGGGAAATTTTTTTAATATTATTTTATTTTAAAATTAAAAAAAATCTTCCTATTAAAAAAAAGAAATTTGAAAAATTCTGTATTATTTTTTGTATTTTGTTTGGAAGTTTGGGAAAGTTCTAATAATTATATGAAAAATTTAAAGATTTGAAGTTAAAAAATATTTTTTGTTTGAGTGATTATGTTTAGAAATAAAATACTTGAGAATATCGAATACCTAAGAACAATTGTGTTTCCAAACATTTTAAAAGTAATGACAAATACAAATTCTAAATAGACAAGTTTCGTATGGACCTAAATAGACAAGTTTGAAAAAGTTTTTTCTATAATTATTTTATAGAGTAATACTACGTACAATATTCGTCAAGTGCACAAGTGCCGTATGTGCAATTGATTTGAAAAAAAAGTAAGCTCTACTATTAAAAAATTATTTTTTTCATATAGATGATGTATTTATTTATTTTTTCAAAGTGATTACGGAATGCTTACATTGATAAAAAGTAAAATAAAAAGATTAACTAGAACTATCATTTCTCATTGATAAAATAGTGATAAAAGAATTGTTACTTACGTTAGTATATCATTTTCCTAATATTAGTAGTACTTAATTTTCAGTATCATGTTCCGTTGCATTATTAATCTCTAACGTCATATAATGTATAATCGACGTATGAAAAATTATCACTATATATACAGATATTAATTATATGGTTATTCTCAAGAATTGCACACAAATGGATCAAAGGAATGCACTGATTCCCTTAAGAAAAGGACACTGAAGCACTAAGGAAACACATGGGTCAAAGGCCACCACCAACAGTGCCCCTGCAGGCTGCAATGCGCACTAAGGACTGACACTCTAGGACTGATATAGAATGTACTAGTTGTACCTCATAAGAATTGTACAGTAGAGTTAGTTATTCTTTGTATTTTTGTATAGATAGCAGACAATACTTTTTTAGCTATTAAAGCTGTATTGGGTCGTGTATATAAGACTAAGTAGAGGCATATGTAAATGCAGAATTTTTCAATCAATGAGAAAGAGGCTTCTCTCATCTTCTTAGTTCTCTTCATTTTATTTTCTGTTTATCTAATTTTTGTCATTGTATCAGAGCAATAAGCTCATCAACACCGCTGTAATTTCCTTTAGGATTCTATCACTTTCAACTCAGTTCTTCAACTCAGCTCTTGACAATGTCAGATGATGAAGCTCATGAATACGTTTCTCTTCAAAACACCCCATTATCCAACCCATCATCTTTAGAGAACCCAAATAATCCTTTCTATATACACCACAGTGACAACTTCCACACTGTGGTTATTTCTCCACCCCTTTCAGGTCCTAATTACCTATCATGGAAGAGATCATTCACTCTTGCAATCTCAATCAAAAATAAACTTAGGTTTCTTGATGGCAGCATTCCAACTCCAGCACATGATGACCCTTTATACATCCCATGGATGCGCTGCAACAACATCATTCTATCTTGGATTCTCAACTCCATCACCAAGGAAATTGCCTCCAATATATTCTATATAAGTTTAGCAAAAACTGTATGGGATAAGCTTAATACTCGGTTTTCTCAACCTGATTCAGTGAGAATTTACCAACTCCAATAGCAACTAGGCACTCTTGTGCAAGGCACACAGTCTGTGAGTGAGTACGTCACTCATCTCAATGGTATTTGGGAAGAGCTCAACAACTATAGGCCAACACCATGTTGTTTATGTGGTCTCTGTACATGTAAAGCTCTCACTGCAGTTGGTAAAACTCAGCAAGCTGACTATGTCTTCAAGTTCCTCATGGGTCTCAATGAGTCCTATGAAAGCATTCGAGGACAAATCATTCTGATGAGCCCTATTCCTTCACTTGATAAAACTTTCTCTCTAATATTGCAAGAGGAAAGACAAAGACAAGCTCGAATCATGCTGCTTCCCTCTGCTGAATCCTCTGCTTTAGCAGTGTTTCAAAACACATCTTTCAAGAAGAAAGACAAACCAGATCTTACATGCAGTCATTGTGGGAAATCTGGCCATCTTTGAGACAAATGTTATAGGTTGATTGGATTTCCTCCCAACTTCAAATTCACCAAACAAGCAGGGACAGTTTCACAACCACCTCCAACTCCTCACTCAACCAACCAAGTGTTCTCTACAAACCAGGAGAAGGGATCTGTCACCATGCCTCAACTGTCTCTCACTCAGTCCCAAGTTCAAAAGTTGATGCAATTAGTTAATGATCAAGCACAACAGTCAGCTCATACCTCCACAGAACCCATCTCAGCTCCTCAGTTGAATATGGCAGGTACATGCTCAAAATCTGCTATTTCCAACACTTCAATTTTTTCACAGCCCCATCAACATCATCTCTCTTCTCCATTGCATCACAAGTCACATAGCCTAACCCATACACAATGGATAATTGATACAGGGGCTACAGACCACCTAGTCTGTTCCCCAACTATTCTGACCTCAATCACTTCAAAAACTCATGCATATGTTCAATTGCCAAATGGATCTCGGGTTGCAGTCACACATATTGGAACAATTCAACTCTCTAAATCTATTACACTCACAGGGGTATTATGCGTTCCCTCATTCACTTTCAATTTGTTATCAGTGAGCAAACTCATCCTTAACCCTCTTCTTTGCCTCATTTTCATGGAAAACTTCTGTTTTATACAGGACCTTGCTTCATGGATGACGATTGGGCTAGCTAAAGTCCATCGTAGTTTATACCATCTGCTCACAAGCTCCATCACTTCTAGCAATCTTCTCAAGCTTCCTCAAGATTTTTCCCTTTCCTCCAAAGATCATATCTATAATGCCTTGAATAGGCAAGACCTTGATGTGTGGCACCTTAGGCTTGGTCATTTATCTGGTCAAAGAATGAACCTAATTCATTCTTCTTGCCCAGATGTAATTGGTCTTTCATCAAGTCACACTCATTGTACTGTTTGTTATATGGCTAAACAGAAGAGATTGAAATTCCATACAAGTATCACTTGTACAACTTCTATTTTTGATCTCATTCACATTGACATTTGGGGTCCATATTCTCAGCCTTCATTGAATGGACATCACTATTTTTTAACAATAGTTGATAACTATAGCCGTGCCACATGGACATACTTAATGAAATTCAAATCTGAAACAAAATCAATTCTACAAGCCTTCATTCTCATGATCAATACACAATTTGAATCAAAGGTAAAGCAAGTGAGAACTGATAATGGCCTTGAATTCAATATGTCTGAATTTTACAAGTCTCATGGAATAATCCACCAAACAACTTGTGTCTACACACCCCAACAAAATGGAGTGGTAGAAAGAAAGCAACAACACCTCCTAAATGTAGCTAGAGCACTTCTTCTTCAAGCAAATCTTCCAACAAAATTCTGGGGTGATGCTGTTTTGACAGCAGCACACTTAATAAATCGAATTCCTTCCCCACTTCTTGAAAACAAATCACCATACGAAGTGCTCTTCTCTTCCAAACCATCCTACACACACCTCAGAATCTTTGGCTGTCTTTGTTTTGTATCCACACTCAAAAGGGATAGAACAAAACTTGATCCAAGGTCCAAAAAGTGTATCTTCATTGGATACCCTGTTGGGATCAAAGGATACAAACTTTATGATCTCACCACACATACCAGCCTTATATCTCGAGATGTCATCTTCATAGAATCTGAATTTCCATTTGCACAAACAAATCCTGAACCTTCCTCTCCACTCCACTCAAATCTCACCTTACCACCAGCCTTTCCTGACCTCATTACCTACCCCTCACCCTCTCCTTCAAATGGGACTGAACCTCAATCCTCTCCTTCCCCATCTCCTGCACCTTCCAACATCACCACACCACCATCAACCCCCACCTCTCAAACTTTACTTCCTCGCTCAAACAATCCTGAGTCTCCACCTCATTTGTCTCCTATCTCACCTCAATAGCTCAGAAGATCAGAAAGGGTTAAACATCAACCCTCATACCTACATGACTATCACTGCCAACTAGTCTCCTCCACCTCAAGTCCGTCCCTCTCTAATTTTTCCAATGCACACCCCTTACAGAACACACTTTCCTACTCCCAATTGTCTCCATCTCACCAAACATATGCCTTATCTCTTGCCCTCATTTCTGAACCAACTAATTATGAGGAAGCTGTTGTGCAATCATTGGCATAATGCCATCAATGAAGAATTTGCTGCCCTTGAAGATAATGGCACTTGGTCAGTCACTCATCTCCCTGTTGGCAAGAAGGCCATAGGCTGCAAATATGTATTCAAAGTGAAACTAAAGTTAGATGGCACTGTGGATAAACACAAGGCAAGACTAGTGGCAAAAGGATATACTCAACGAGAGGGCTTTGATTATCAAGAAACTTTCAACCCTGTGGCAAAGATGTCAACTGTCAGGTTATTTCTTGCTCTTGCTTCAATTCATAATTGGCATTTAGAACAATTAGATGTTCATAATGCATTTCTACATGGTGATCTCGATGAAGAGATCTACATGGAATTGCCACCTGGGTTTCAGCTTAAGAGGGAGTCTCAATTTAAAGGGAAGAAAATGGTATGTAAGCTTCACAAATCATTGTATGGTTTGAAACAAGCATCAAGGCAATGGAATGGAAAGTTCACTGCCTCACTCCTTGCTGCTGGTTTTCATCAATCAAAATCAGACTACTCTTTATTCACTAAAAGTGACAAGGATGGCTTTATTGCCCTCTTAGTCTATGTTGATGATATCATCTTGGGAAGTAATAGCTTAATTGCTATTAGTTCTGTGAAATCCTATCTGAATGATCATTTTCAAATCAGAGACTTGGGAATACTTAAGTATTTCTTAGGATTAGAGGTTGCAAGATCAAAGAATGGTATACATGTTTGCCAAAGGAAATATGCTCTAGAGATCATTGAAAGTGCTGGACTACTTGGAAGTAAGGTTGTGAACACTCCAATGGAACCAAATCACAAGCTAACACATTCCTCAAGTGAATGCCTCTCAGATGTCACTGGATATCGAAGTTTGATAGGAAAACTGATCTATTTAAGTACCACAAGGCCTGACATTACCTACCCTGTTGGTATTCTTAGTCAATTCATGGACAAGCCAACTCAAACTCATCTTCTCACGGCTCATAGGATACTTAAATATCTCAAAGGCTCGATTGGTCAAGGAATCTTCTTCTCTTCAAAATCTTCCTTGCATCTTAAGGGGTATAGTGACTCAGATTGGGCAGCCTGTCCTGAAACCAGAAGATCTATAACTGGTTTTTGCATATTCATTGGTGACTCTTTGATTAGTTGGAAATTAAAGAAACAAATGGTGGTATCAAGGTCATCTGCTGAAGCAGAATATAGGGCTTTGGCACAAACAAGCTGTGAGATCATTTGGCTGAAAGTTCTCTTGGAGGATTTCAACATTGAACATCCACAACCTGCCCTATTGTATTGTGACAACCAATCTGCAATACACCTCACCAAAAATCCCATATTCCACGAGAGAACAAAACATGTGGAATTAGACTGTCATTTCATTCGAGAGAAGGTACTAGCAGGTGTGATTAAACCAGTTCATGTGTCTTCCAAATTTCAACTAGCAGACATACTTACTAAGGCCTTGACAACACCACCTTTCTACCTACTATTGTCCAAGATGGGCATCCTCAACATATATGCCCATCTTGAGGGGGAGTCTCAAAAATTGCACACAAATGGATCAAAGGAATGCACGGATTCCCTTGAAGAAAAGGACACTGAAGCACTAAGGAAACACATGGGTCAGAGGCCACCACCAACAGTGCCCCTACAGGCTGCAATGCGCACTAAGGACTGACACTCTATGACTGATATAGAATGTGCTGGTTGTACCTCATAAGAATTGTACAGCAAAGTTATTTGTTCTTTGTATTTTTGTATAGATAGCAGACAATACTTTTCTAGCTATTAAAGCTGTATTGGGTCGTGTATATAAGACTAAGAAGAGGCATATGTAAATGCAGAATTTTTCAATCAATGAGAAAGAGGCTTCTCTCATCTTCTTAGTTCTCTTCATTTTATTTTCTGTTTATCTAATTTTTTTCAGTCATTGTTATTTTTTTTGGGTAAGAAATAATTAATGAAATTAAGAAACCACTACAATCAATTTTATAGAAGCTAAATGTCGCATAAAATGACAACTTAAACATAATTTACGATATAAAAATGAATAGTAACATATACAATTTTCAATTAATGCAAAAGTCTTGCGTATGTAATTTTTATAAAAAAGTAAATTCCATTATGAAAAAATGTGAGAAAATAAATTTTCTTAGTGGTGTCTACTTTTTAACAAAAGACTTACGTGAGATTTATGAATATGGATTTTGCTCCTAACACTACTTATAAAAATTATTATCGATAGAGGTATAAATATATATATATATATATATATATATATATATATATATATATATATTACTTTATAGTAATAAAAGATCATATATTAAAAATAAATATCTTCCTCTTTTTAACAGTATACTTGATACTTAACGTGTTGATCAAAAGGAAAAATGATCAGGGAAGATAGAGACAGGTAAGCGTGGAAAAGAAAAAACTAAAAGAGAGCAAGAAAAAACATGAAGGGACCTCAAAGTAAAAAAAGAAAATGATGGAATTGTAGTAGAAACCTAAACATATAATCTTATAGAAAAATTCTAAACATAATTTTACACACCACACACCATGTTTTTTTTTTGAATTTTTTTTTATTTGATATATAGATAATGAGTAAAAATAGTTAATTATTTTAAGAAGAATAAACTCAAAATAAAATTTTGGAAAAAAAAAACAAAATATAATAAAATAAGTGTGGTGTGCGGTGTGTAGGCTTATGTGTAACAATGCTCATTTTTATAAATCTTCTAAAAATATGATTATTATACTTTTTGGTCTTATTAAAGGATTTACTTTTTTCCGGGGGACAAGAATATGATTTTATAAGTTCTGAAAATTAGAGACCAATGGAAAATGTATTTTGGGTTTTAGAAAATTATTTCACTTCCAAATCTAAACATCTTTTATCCCTCAAAGAAATTTTTCATAGTCTCTAATTTTTTTTTAGATAATCACTTACCGATATTATTTATGTTAAAAAAAATCAAAAAATTACTCATTTAACATAAAATTTTGATTTTTTTTCATCTCAAATTCTTCATAATAGTCACATGAATGCGTGCACACAATCACAGTCTAAAAATAGTTTTAAATGCCTTAAAATTAGAGGTGATTGTTTTTCTACGAAGCTTTCCTACTTTCTGTTTTTTTTTTAAATAAATAAAAATAAAAATAAAAACATAATATCCACGCAAGTAGGGTTGTAATCGAGTCGGTTTTTAGCTTGCCGAGCTTGACTCGACTCAAAAAACTTGAACTCGACTTCAAGATTTTTATTTAATTTTTGTTCGAGCTCGACTCGGTAAGCTAAACTCTCAACTCGAGCTAGCTAAAGTTTTTTTTAATAATATTTAATAATTAATAAATTGGATAAATAAAAAATATAATATTGAATTGTACAACTAACAAGTAGAACCTCTATTGAATTATTATAAGATTTTAAAAATTTATAAATAATTAATATGTAGCTAGTTGATATTTATCCATAATAACAATATATTATATGCCTATATAAATTATTAATACATACATATAATATGATAGTATCTATTTCATATATAGTTCCTACGTACTAATATATGAAATTATTAAATCTTATCGACGAACTATTCTACAAATTATAAAACATAACTATTAAATATATTCAATATATATGCATAAGTAATTAGATTATATATTATATATTTTATAAAAGTGTTATTCTTATATTATTAGCTACTACATATATTATATATATACATAATATATATATATATATATATTTACTATGTATATAGTAAATATATATTTACCAAAATATGAATGAGTTTTAATCGAATCGAACTAATGAGTCAACTTGGGCATAAACGAGCGGGTTTGAACCTTGAATCGAGTTGAGTTTAGTCTGGAATGTCATTTACTAATCAAGTTGTTATCTACTAGAGGGTCAATATTGGTCTAACCCAAACTAGAGCCAAAGGCCCACTACCACTAAAGAATAATTATCCAAAGAAGTCGATTGATTTAAGATAGGCCTAGTCGCCCTGATTATTAAGAGAGATGAATCCAAAGCCTATAGATATTCACAACGTCATAATCAAATAACTTTGATACCTTAGGGATAAGCCTCCTCATGACTAAGCATTGCGTGAACGTAATATGTTTAGCATTTATCCAATGGATCTTTACGCCTATATATAAGGATAACAGGTAACTTTCAAAGGATTTGATTATATATTCTTAAATTATTATTCATCACTAATTATTGACTTAGGCCTCGGAATTGTCACAGGCATATAGTGCCACCCACATATCACTTGCAGGTTAACAATTATGTTTAATGGTGAGACACGCTCTTTACATTTGTTTTTACGGTCAAGCTTTTTTACTCTTTTTTTTCATGAGTCGTGTGTTTGATTAAATTTAACCGACCGACTACCAAATGGTCGTAGGACATAATGTATATTTACAGACCTACCAACAAGTACCACAAGGCCAGCAGCTTGACAACACTTGGACCGAATTCCTCCGGATATGGAACATGTACTCCAAGTTAAGATAACGATCAAAACAACCACTCACAAAACCATTGAAGTGCATGCATGGAAAGGGAATTAAGAATAATTCTTATCATTAGTCACTATTTATCATTCACACCTCATTTTATGAAAAGACATTTATACACTCTATAAAAAAACACTTATACATCTTATGAAAAGCTATAGATATAGAATGTGTGATGTGAATGGTAACTAATTTGTAGAAGTGTTCGGAAATTAATTAGCATTTATTTAATTACGCGAAAAAGAAAGTAAAATTTTTAAGAAACTCTCGCGGGTTTCCTTCCGCCCAACTATGTACGTACGTACGTACAGCTAGCTCCAATATCTTTCGTACAGTACACCCTCTTCTTTCTCTGACGGTCACTCATGTCCAATAAAACGATGTGCATCAACATGCGCACGTGTCATCACTACTGTTGTTCCTGGTGCAGGTACTGGCTGATAAATAATTATATATAGAATTAATGTATTTGAAGTTTCAGGTCATTCTCTTGACATGCGTTTATTTTAAAAAAAAATCATGTGATGTAATTTATTAAAAATAAATATTAATAGCTCAAGATATTAATATCTAGGAAAATGATTTGGGTTCCAAAAGTGTCTCGAATTGGTTTTTTTTTTTAGTGATTAAGTAAAATTTTTTTTTAGTGATGTTCTGATTTTTTTTTAAAATTATTTAAAAATAAAAAAGTTAAAAATCACAAAAAAAAAGACACTAATTCGGTGGGTATTCGGCAGAATTCCTTCTGTAAGCAGCCTAGCAGTACTCTAATATCTATCTTCTCATGTAATTAACTAATTAAGGGGCTGGTGTCTTCCAGTTAATTGGGGTTCATTAATTAATTAACCCACTCATGAAAAATAAAAAATAAATAAAGAAGTCTTTTCAATCTTTTTTAGAGAAATATTATATGGTCAGATTTTTTTTTTTTTTAAAGAAAACCATACCTGACGAAAATGAAAAAAATTTATTTATCATCTATTTTTAGTATAAGATGATAAAAAAACGATGATAAAATGATAAAAAAACGATGAGAATTAAAATAATGAGGATGATTATTTATTTCGGTTTGATTTCACCTTTATATATATATATATATATATATATATATATATATATATGTATATGCATGTATAACAAACGATAAAAATTAACATAATAATAGAAAATACAGCATGCATGCCATACAAATAAATAAATATCAGCGAAAGAAGCCTAGATATATAGAGCTAGAATGATTTCATACACTGGTACATCTCCTTTTAGGAGCAGCAGGCCGCTGGGACGCAACCCTAGGAAATTGGAAGCTGCTTGTTCGGAAGAAGGATTCCAACTCTTCACGACTTGTGGTTTCAAAGAAGTGCAATTCATTCCATTTCCTCTTTTGCGCAAAAGCTCGTGGCTGTTTTCTTGGTGTTGGTGGGCAGCTCTGTATGGTCGGAATTTGATGATCTTGAGAATTTGGTGTTCGACAGCTTTCTTGATCATCCAATTCATCACGATCTTCTCGTTGCGAAGCTTCAAGTTGTTTAAGCTCTAGTACTTTTGGAATGCTTTGCTCGGAGATTTGGTTAATCTTGGACATGATGATGATGATGATGGAAGCTCAGTCAGATCGTATGAGTAAGTTAAAGGAGGTTGAAGAAGGTCGAAGTTAGAGATAATCAAAGCCACTCATGATGAATTAAAGAAACAAGCTTTAAGAAACAGATCATGAAGAGAGAGAGAGAGAGAGAGAGAGAGAGAGAGATGACAATTCGCATACATGCTGATCTTTAAAGATTTCTTAAAATATACTGTCGTCGGCACCTTCTTGATCTGTAGCTAGTATTTATCTTTCTTATCCAATATTCTTTTCCAAGACTTGCTTCTACTTCAGTTTCTATCTTAATTTCCTACATTTGGAAGATACAACCACGACAAATTACGCATAGTACTCATCCTAACAGGTTGCCACTTGTTACAAGCTTTGGGTACAAGCCATCCTAAAATGATGACGTGCACAGTATATTTTTCATATTAAAAGAGTAATATCAAACTTGGTTAAAAAAAAAAAAGTTTCAAGGGATAAAAGTAAATTTTTTTATTAATAATGCTAAGTATATTTATGAAATGTGTAAATAATTATTTTGAAAAAAATAATATTTATTATTAAAAAAATTAATTTTTTATATAAATTTTATATTTATTATTATTTTTAAATAATTATATAACGCTTGCACATTTATTTATACCTTTCTTATTATGATGGAATCTAATCTTTATAAAATACTTTGTGATCTTTATATATTTAGAATTATACAGATCATTAATTTTTACTTAATATATATATATAATCGGGGTGGATGAATGCCAAAAAAGAAAACAGTAAAAACAGTAGCTGTCGACAGGTTCTTTTAAATTAGGCGCGATATATATCATGATATACATCCACAGGGGAATTCCAGGGATATATACATGCAATGGTCTCCTCAATACTTATTCATGAGTCATGACCTGTCGTAGCGGGACTCTCTGTTTCTTACTTGTCTGTATGAATTGAAATGGACTTGGCCGCCGCGCATTGGATACCGTTTTGAACAGTAATGCAAAAATAAAACAAAAATGATAGCAAACTGGCCGACGTCGTACGAAGTCAGGATTCCCTGAATCTAGCCTAGAACGTCCATATCCCATATTGCAACAGTAGTCTTTACTTCGTGGAGAAAAAGCTAAGATCCTTCCCGAGGATCATAGGATGGATCCGAGGATGGTTCTCCATAATTTATTTATTTAATAATTAAAACAATATTTTTTTAATAATATTATGAATTATTTTTTAAAAATTATGAAAAAAAAAAATTAAATGATCTTGTCGGTAGCCATTCTCGTGCTACCCCCACGTTTCTTACTTCGTGTCCTATATAAAGTACTCATGATGTCTTCTAATTTTATTGCCTCTTAATTAATTAGAAATGACGAGTAATGTTACGTAAAGTTATAAAGTGTATAAATATTACGAAATTATTTTAAAAAAAAGTAGAATCTATAATTAAAAAAATTAATTTTTTTTCAGATAGATCCCGTATTAATTCATTTTTTTAAAAGAGATTATACAGTATTTATATAACCACGACTATAAATATAATTTCTCTTCATATAAACACATTCCGTGAAGGAAAATATATCAATTATGAGACCTATACAAATTGAGAAATTCTTCAATGCGTTTTAGCGAATTAGCTGCTTAGGGAAATATTCAGTTCGTCTCTTAGGGTGCCATTTATGTACCCAGGTACTGCAGAAGGGCAAAAAATGTTTGGAAAACAGTTAAGCCAAGTCTCAATTCTTTTTCTCGTTAGATAATTCTGCTTCTTGACTAGCACAATATATCATACCATCATTTGTATTTAACTATTTATTATTAGCAAAATTCTAGGACTTCAACTTTTTGAAAATAGTGGTAAACTCGTGCTAATATCTATTTAAAATAGAAACACCCAGCGATGTTCAACCTTCAACAGATTTTATAGCATATTTTTTCTTCTAATAGCAGATTTTTATTATAACAGATTTTTTATACAATAGATTGTTTTTATACAGCAGATCTTTTTATAGCAGTTTTTTATAATGGATTTTTTTTTTTAATATGAAATTGACACTTGATTAAAACTAGATCAGAATAGATAAAACCGAAAGTACTAATTTAGGAAGGTAATTGGTCTGAGATCGGTTTTTGAAAATGCAAAACTGGTATATACCAACTCAATCTCAAAATTTATACAAAACAAGACCAAACCGAACCGTTACACCCTATCCCTAACTCTATCATTGAAGTTTCTAGATGCTGGTATAAATTAGTGGTCCATGCCAAAATCATCTACTTTAATACATCAATTAATAGTACTACTAATATTTATCTTTGGAATTAACCTAAAGGGAAAATATTTCAATATTAATCTAATTAATACTTTAATGATTTTGGGATAGATGATAATTTAAAATGGCATATATTATTATATATATATATATATAAATATACACACACATACACACAAGAGTCAAGGCCAACTGTTCCATTAGGCGACTTAGACAATTGCCTAAAAACCTTAGTGGAAAAAGGCCCCAAAGAAAAAAAAGATGTAAGTAGAATTTTTTAAAAAAATACCCAGTTAAAAAATTAATTAAATCAATAAAGACCATCATAAAAAAAAAAAATCGAAGAGATATTATGTTATTATTAGTTTTAAAATTATCTCACATATTAGTTTAATATATAATGTGGAAATTATAAATAGAAAAATCTAGTTTTCAATTGTTCATTAAATTTTTTTGTATGATCCTTTTATCATTATTACTTCTAGGACTCATTTAGATACTAAGATTAATATCTCATAATATATGTTAATAATGGTGAAATAGTTTGAGTTAATATGTTTTATTAGGTTTTGAGAAATAAGATAGAAAAATTTAAATTAATTCAAATATTTAAGAATACCTGAGAATAATTATTTCCCCAAATGAGCCCTAAAAATCTAAAACACATCTTATAAATCTAGATTTGATAAAATCCTCCTCAAATCGAAAATTTTCTAATAATTAAAGATTAAATCGATTATTAGTTAAAAATATAATATAAAATCTTAATAGTAATTTTACTTTGTAAAGTGATTGAAATTGTTTTTAAATAAAAATGAAATGTAAAAATTAAAATAAATTTATTTAATTTTACTTTTTAAAATTAAAAAAAAAAAAAAAAGCCTCAGACAAAACTAGCTAGGCAAAACGAGAGAGAGAGAGAGGCCGCCCAACAGCACAATACTACGAGTAGGTATGTTATCTTAATTAATAAGGAATTTGGGTTGTCGCAACATGCAAACCTGGATACAACATCACAACAAGGTTATCGCCATATTCGGAAACTGTCACCGTAACCACCATCCTCACCACGAGCTCTGTTTTCGCTCCCATGCATGCATATATAACAATGAAGACAAAAATGCATCGTAATGTTTAATGCTCATAATCCAAGAAGATCCATCTTGCCCACTTTTGAAACAAGCTGATCGCCATATATGTACCATGCATGCATGCATCTAATTAATGCCCATGCACCTTTAGATATTAATTTGCAGGCATTGATTTATATATATGACTTCTGTCGTGCACCCCATGCATGCTTGCTAGCTAGGAGAGCTGACAAGAAGATGCTCTTGCCAATTAATGGCATTTATATGGTACGTATATAGGACATTCCCAATTTAAAGTTTTTTGTTTTTTCGATAAGACATTGACGTAGGGCCTCGCAATATAGCAAATAAAATAAAATTTGTAGGCTTCTGGCATCTTACCAGATTTCTCTCGTATCAGGATCTAACATGCAAATTTCATTAATGATCAAAAGTGTATCTTTCCATACATTTGAGATCGTTAAATAGACCAAATAATTGACTCAACACCAACTGAAAATAATAAAAATATACTAGGATTTCCAACGAGACTCAAATAACAACTGTAAATATATTAGGACTCCAAAAGATAACTACTGCTAGACTCCTAAAGAAAAACAACACCTTTCTTGATACCTACTAACATGGGAATTTACTGCCTTATCGACAACTACGACTCCTTCATATGCTATGAACTCCTCCTTTTATTGGAACTCCGTCAATTCTCCCCTTCCTCGAAAGAATTTGACTCCGATAGATGTACTTAGGTCTGGTAAAACTTGTACAAGTCCAGATCCAAACGTTGGACTTCTTCTATCTTTAACCAACAACAGTCTGACACTAGCCTACCTTTCCACTAAACAAGAAACTTCTGGTATCCTCCTCGTCCGGTAGACACTATCTGGTTATCAAGGATAGCTTTGATTGTGTCTTGAGGTTGGCGACTACTGGGCAGTGTGGTAGTTTGGTTTTCTTCAGTTGGGGAAACATCATCTCCTCGATAAGCGGTCAAGTCTTCTACTTTGAAAATTGGGCTAAACTACACATCAGGAGGTAATTCAAGGAGATAGGCATTCGGACCCAATCTGCGTAGCACTTTGAAAGGCCCAGCTTTTCGCGAGTGGAGTTTGGTCAATACACCTCAGGGAAACCTTTCGGGTTTGATATGTGTGAGCACTAAGTCTCCAGGTTGGAACTCTACGTGCTGACGGTGCACATCTGCATAGTGCTTGTAGGTTGCATTGCTACGAGTTATGCGGTTTCATACCTCTTTGTGGACTTCTTTTAAATGCTTACAAACACAATCAGCTCCTTCGCTAACTCAAGGTGGTAAGGGCAATGGTGTAAGATAGATTGGTGCTCATGGTTTAATCCCTATGACTACTTCGAACGGGGAGCACCCTGTGCTATGATTAACTGAGTTGTGCCCGTCTTCGCCCATAGGGTCTTCCAAAAATAGCTAACAAATTGACATTGTGGTCGAACATGATTGTTTTAGGAATGCCATGCAGACGTAATACTTCAGTAAAAAATATTGTAGCGATTCTGGACGCATCATAAGTTTGGTTGCATGGAAGGAAGCGAGCCCTTTTGGAGAATCGGTCTACCACCACACAAATAGAATTGTGTTCCCTTATAGTCCAAGGCAGGCCAAGCATAAAATCCATGATAACATCTTCACATGTCTAAACTGGTACTGGTAAAGGGGTGTACAACCCCGTATTATGTTTTTGTCCTTTGGAGAGCTAGCACACTAGATAGCGCCAAGCACCAAATCCATGCTAACATCTCCCCATGGCTGAACTAGTACGGGTAATGGGGTGTACAACCCCGTATTTTGATTTTGTCCTTTAGAGAGCTAGCACAGTCGACATCACTGGACTACCTAGTGGACGTCTCGTTTAAGGATTGGCCACCAAAATTTATCTTCCACCAGTTGAATGGTTTTATCACATCCAAAGTGACCAACAATACCCCTCGAGTGTAGTTACCGAGTGACGAACGCTTGCATGCTTGTGTCAAGCAAACAAAGTCTATTATAGAAGAAGAGAAATCTATACATAAGGGTAAAGTCAGCATACTGTGGGGAAGGTTCTGATTGCAATGTCGTGTACACGGGGCTAAGTTTGGTGTCGGCAGTGTATTCTGCTTGAATGGATTCAAACCCAGTTGTCGACACTACCAGAGTGATGAGTAGTATAGCTTTGAGGCTAAGGGCATTAGCCACTTGGTTTTCAGAATTTGCTTTGTGTTTGAGCACAAAGGAGAACTGATGGAGAAAGTCTACCCAATGCGCATGTTTAGCGTTCAAGTGCTTCTGCGATTGTAGGTGGCGAAGGGCATTGTGTTTTGTGTAGAGGATAAACTCTTGATAGAATAGTTCCACCAGTGTCATAGAGACTGAACAAGGGCATAAAATTTGAGGTCGTACGTGGAGTAACGGCGCTGAGTTTCATTTAGCTTCTCACTAAAGTACGCATTGGGGTAGCCTTGTTGGCTAAGCACTCCTCCTATTCTTGTGTGAGATGCATCACAAGCTACCTCGAATGGCTGTTCAAAGTTGGGAAGGCTAAGAACGATAGCTTCTGTTGAAAGTCCACCCAAGTGGCCTAATTTGCACATGCACCGTAAGGTGCTTTGGCTTATTAGGCTACCCACCATTAGTTAGGCCACCCACCTTGAAGTTGGGCTGAATTAGTTGCTGCTCTCTCCTATTTATAGGAGAGAGCTCAGATGAGAGAAAGCAGCAGTGGGAGAAGTGAAACAGAGAGAGAGAGGGACGTGAGAGAGAAATAGAAATTTGTAGAGTGTTTTGTAAATCTCGTACAAATTCTATAAAAGAGGCTCCAGTGGACGTAGGCAATTTGCTGAACCACTTAAATATTGTTTTGTGTGATTTTTGGATAGGTTTCAGGCACAACAATTGGTATCAGAGCCATAGTTCGAGCTGTCTGAAAATTCAAGTTGTTCAAAATCAAATTTTGACAACTCCAGAGTGTTCATCGCCGCAAACGGAATCGAAAACGGAGGTCGGAAGAGCCTACACGCGCCCCTAGAAGTTTAGCGCGTGCATCTGCTGCAACTCACGTTTCCCCACGCGCTCCAGAGGAGGAAGACGCTTGACGAACACGCGCCCACGCGCCATACAGAAGCTCAGCGCGTGTGTCCCACGCTCCTCACGCGCCCAGCAGGTCCTTAGCGCGTGTCTCACACGCTCCCACTCGCCCTACTCCGCGCGTGCATCTCACGCGACAGACGATCTGGACCGTCCATTTTTCCAGATCAAATTCAGCTTGATCTAAGCCATTCGGAATCCGATTTCAACAATCAAATAGTGCTTTCCTACTATTTGGATCGTTTCTGACTCATCCATATGGTTAGAATTTCGAAATTTTTAGTCTAAAATTTTTTAAATTCAAATGGAACATTCTAGAAGAGACAGGAGCTCTGAAAATGCCAGTAGCTCCAGGCGTCGGTCCACTGTGTCAAATGCCAAGTTTGAAGTTGAGAAGTTCGATGGAACAAGCAACTTCGGCATGTGGCAGTGTAAAGTCATGGATGTGTTGATCCAACAAGAGTTGGATATTGCGTTGGAGGAGAGGCCGGATGAGATGACTGAGAAGGATTGGAAGAAGCTTAATACCCAAGCTTGTAGTACAATCCGGTTATGCCTTACCAAAGAGCAGAAGTATTTTGTCATGAGAGAGACAAATGCTAGGGAACTTTGGCAGAAATTGGAGGACAAGTTTATGAAGAAGAGCATTGAAAGCCGTCTGCACTTGAAGAAAAAGCTCTTCAGATTCCAATTTCGTGAAGGTATATCTATGTCTGAGCATCTAAATAGTTACAACCAAATACTTGCTGATTTGTTAAACTTGGATGTTGAAATCCAAGATGAAGATAAGGCTTTACTGCTGTTAAATTCCTTGCCTGATACATATGAGCATTTAGTTACTACTCTATTGTATGGAAAGGAAAAGATCAGTTTTGATGATGTATCCAGCTCTTTGATTAGCAATGAGTACCGCAGAAAAGATAAGCAGGTACATCAAGATACATCAAGTGAAGCGCTAACAGCAAGGGGGAGACCACAGTCAAGGTATCCCGGAAGGAGGAAAGGTTTTCACTCGAAAACCAGGGCCACATCACGTGGTTCATCAGTCGGCAGAATCGCTAGAGATGAGTGTTCCTTTTGTCACAACAAATGACACTGGAGGAAGGATTGTCCCAACTGGAAGGGACAACAGCAGAATCAACCTACCACAGCCAATGTCGTGGACAGAGATGACGAGTCAGATTTTGCCTTGGCAAGTTCATCATCCATTTATCATTTCGATGAATAGATTATGGATTCCGGATGTACCTATCATATGTGTCCCAATCGAGATTGGTTTACTGACTTCACAAAAATTGATGGTGGAGCGGTACTTATGGGCAATGATAGTGCCTGTAAGACACAGGGAATAGGTAGCATTCGGTTAAAGCTGCACGATGACAGCATCAAGACTCTGACAGAAGTTCGGTACGTTCCGGACTTGCGGAAGAATCTCATCTCACTGGGATCTCTGGATTCAAAGGAATTCAGAATCACCATTGAAGACAGAACTCTCAAAGTACTAATGGGAGTTCAGGTGGCAATGAAGGGGTTGAGGCGAGGAAACCAGTACTTCTTGCAAGGAAGTACTGCTGATGGAAGAGCTTCCACATGCTGTGAGAAGCTAGATCAGACTGATGCTGACACCACCAGTCTTTGGCATATGCGTATGGGACACACTGGAGAAAAAGCTTTGCAAACACTGGTGAAGCAAGGCTTACTCAAAGGTGCCAAGACTGGTAAACTATCCTTCTGTGAGCACTGTGTATTAGGAAAGCAGAAGCGGATCAAGTTCGGAACCGCTGTACACAATACACAGGGTATTCTTGACTATGTACACTCCGATGTTTGGGGACCTACCCAAAATGCATCTTTGGGAGGTAAGCATTGGTTTGTAACATTTGTAGATGATTATTCTCGTCGTGTGTAGGTATATACGATGAAGAGTAAAGATGAAGTGCTGAAAATCTTCCTTGATTGGAAGAAAATGGTTGAAACTCAGACCGGCAGAAAGATCAAGCGGCTCAGATCTGATAATGGAGGTGAGTATACTTCAGATCTCTTCATGGAAGTATGCCGGAGAGAGGGTATTGTCAGACACTTCACGGTACGAGGTACACCGCAGCAGAACGGTGTGGCAGAACAAATGAATCGTACTTTACTAGAGAAAGTGCGATGTATGTTGCTGGATGCTGGATTCAGTAAACAATTTTGGGCGGAAGCTGTGACATATGCCTGCCACCTCATCAACCGACTACCCGCAGCTGCCAATGATGGGAAGACACCCATTGAAATGTGGAGAGGTAAACATGCTACTGATTATGAATTTTTACACGTTTTCGGATGTCCTGCTTACTATCATGCTAAAGAAAGTAAGCTTGATCCTAGAGCTAAGAAAGCAAATTTCTTAGACTTCAGTATTGGTGTAAAAGGGTATAGACTCTGGTGCATAGAGTCTAAAAAGGTAATAATCAGTAAAGATGTTACATTTAACGAATCTGAGATGCTTAAGTCACATAAGCATAAAGATTCCAATGATGGCAGCAATGATGGCGAAGTATCAGATGATTCGCAGACTGTGAAGTTTATTACTTCAAAGAATTCGGGAAAGCATGGACAAGAAAAGGTTGATAGTCCAGTCACAGTACCTCCATGTGAACCAGAATCAATAGCAACCAACAGACCGAGACGAGAGAAACGTGTACCGACACGTTATGTAGACTATGTGACATATGCATTACCAGTTGAAGGGGTGAGATCCCAACCACTTACAGAGAAGCCATACAGTCCAGTGAACAAGTTGAATGGACAAAGGCTATGAATGAAGAGATGCAGTCTCTTCACCAGAATCAGACTCGGGAGCTTGTGCCGCTTCCCAAAGGAAAGAAGACAATTGGCTGTAAGTGGATCTTCAATCAGAAAGATGATCAAGCTGCTCAAAATGGAGTGCGATACAAAGCTAGGTTGGTAGCCAAGGGCTACTGTGACGCTCCCAAATTCCGCTTGGGATTGAACGGACATTTGAAGCGTCAAGACATGCAACACAAGGTTACCTGCCCCCGTTCATGATATATAAGATGCAATGTTCCTAACATGCATCTAGCATTATGCAATATTTGCAGCGGATAATTTTTTTCTTTAGTAATACTATGCACCAAACTAAAATATCCCAAATACTTGAAACATATTTCATACATAAAGGCATACTAAAAAGCAGTGATCACCACACTAGTCTAAAATGGTTGTGATCAAAAGAATACTTGAGATACAAATCCAAAAGTACAAGTATTAACCTAAGTTAAATACTATACCATCATCAACATCGCACCGTGGCCTAGTCGACCGTATTCAGTTGGTCAGATTCCAATTCTCCTTTGGGTCCTGTAACAAGATCTACCATTCGGGGGGAATGGTAGTTGGGACTACCACAGTGAGATTTGATTACAAATCTCAGTAAGTTAACATAAAACTTATACACAGGTTAAAAATGCATGCATGGCAGTAAAAGCATAAATGCATAATTATAGTCATACATAAACATAGTATAACTTGACATATAGCATGACTTAACCAGAACTTAAGCGTGAACTGAACTTGACTTAACATGGCATGAACTTAAGCTTAAAACATAACATGAACAATCAACATAACATGAACGTGAAACATAACATGGACATGAACATAACATAACATGAACGTGAGCTTGAACGTATCATAAACGTGAACATAACATGATGTGAACATGAACTTGGAACATAACATGAACATGAACATAACATGTACGTGAGCATAACATAACATGAACTTGATCTGAAACTTGACTTAACATAAACTTGGAATCTTATTTAATTGTCTTGATTAATAACGTGCATTAATACGTACTCCACAGTTGTTGTGGCCCCACGTATTCAAGTAACATAAAACATAATACGTACTCCACAGTTGTTGTGGCCCCACGTATTCTACATGTCACAATTGCTGTGTCTCATGTAGTGTATGCTCCACAGTTGTTGTGGCCCCATACTTCATGCTCCACAGTTGTTGTGGCCCCATGAATTCACATAACATAAAATATAATACGTACTCCACAGTTGTTGTGGCCCCACGTATTCTACATGTCACAATTGCTGTGTCTCATGTAGTGTATGCTCCACAGTTGTTGTGGCCCCATACTTCATGTAACATAAAATATAATACGTACTCCACAGTTGTTGTGGCCCCACGCATTATAAGTAACATAAATATAATACGTACTCCACAGTTGTTGTGGCCCCACGCATTATAAGTAACATAACATAAATATAATACGTACTCCACAGTTGTTGTGGCCCCACGCATTATAAGTAACATAAATATAATACGTACTCCACAGTTGTTGTGGCCCCACGCATTATAAGTAACATAACATAAGATATAATACGTACTCCACAGTTGTTGTGGCCCCACGCATTATAAATAACATAACATAAATATAATACGTACTCCACAGTTGTTGTGGCCCCACGCATTATAAGTAACATAACATAAATATAATACGTACTCCACAGTTGTTGTGGCCCCACGCATTATAAGTAACATAAATATAATACGTACTCCACAGTTGTTGTGGCCCCACGCATTATAAGTAACATAACATAAGATATAATACGTACTCCACAGTTGTTGTGGCCCCACGCATTATAAATAACATAACATAAATATAATACGTACTCCACAGTTGTTGTGGCCCCACGCATTATAAGTAACATAACATAAATATAATACGTACTCCACAGTTGTTGTGGCCCCACGCATTATAAGTAACATAAATATAATACGTACTCCACAGTTGTTGTGGCCCCACGCATTATAAGTAACATAACATAAGATATAATACGTACTCCACAGTTGTTGTGGCCCCACGCATTATAAATAACATAACATAAATATAATACGTACTCCACAGTTGTTGTGGCCCCACGCATTATAAGTAACATAACATAAATATAATACGTACTCCACAGTTGTTGTGGCCCCACGCATTATAAGTAACATAAATATAATACGTACTCCACAGTTGTTGTGGCCCCACGCATTATAAGTAACATAACATAAAATATAATACGTACTCCACAGTTGTTGTGGCCCCACGCATTATAAATAACATAACATAAATATAATACGTACTCCACAGTTGTTGTGGCCCCACGCATTATAAGTAACATAAATATAATACGTACTCCACAGTTGTTGTGGCCCCACGCATTATAAGTAACATAAAATATAATACGTACTCCACAGTTGTTGTGGCCCCACGCATTATAAATAACATAAAATATAATACGTACTCCACAGTTGTTGTGGCCCCACGCATTATAAATAACATAAATATAATACGTACTCCACAGTTGTTGTGGCCCCACGCATTATTATAACATAACATGTCTTATCTTTCTTAATGCATGTGATATTATTTAATATCATATACTTTTCTAACATGGCGTATACTTGTAAATGGCATAATATGATTTAATCATAAACATTTCATGGCATACATGTATCATATGGCATACTTAACATGGCATACTTATAACATACATCATTGTATGACAGAAAAGATTATATAACAGATAATTATTCATGAGAGATTAAATCATACGTAACAGATAAACATGTAATGACATAGCATGACATGGCATATACGATAACATACATACATAAATTGTAGTTCTCTTACCCATCACACATACACAATAAACTGATAGTAAGTTAGAGGCTAACTTACCTCGATCGTCGCGTTCTATGAGAATAGAGCGCGAGACACGAGGAACTGCACAACAGCTGGAAGAGGAACACTCAAGTCCTTAAGATTTTCACTTCTGAACTCAATTGCCATATTGTAAGCACTTGCAACACCACGGCCAACTTGAGGTTTCACTATACTCGGAAGAGATAAATTGACTTCAGAAAGCCTTTGCACTAAAACAAGTTCATTAAAATTATCAATAACAACCAAACAAACAACTCATTTCTCAATCCATATACTCTTAGCCATAGTCAACCACAAGATGACACCAGTCATCCCGGACTATAATCCATATCATCACTGCTTCGGGACACTGTCATACAGTTTCCCAACATTACACCATACGCTCCACACTTCTCTGCTACGCCATTCAACCCTTCGTGACACGCCATCCGGTGTATCACGACTTAGTACAGAGTACACTCACGTGAACTCTCTTCCATTCACACTACAAAACCCATCACTGCGATACACGTCTCACGGTGCATCGCTACGCGACACGGAGTACGCGCTACGCGTACTTCCTTCGCTACAACACTCATCAACACGATGCACATCACACGATGCATCGCCATACCACACGGAGTACACTACATGCGTACTCCCTTCCTTCTACGACCCACATCACTACAGCGCATGTCGCGCGGCGCGTCGCTGCATTACACAGAATACGCTACACGCGTATTCTCTTCACACAACCCGCCGTATCACATCTACGGCATCCATCTCACGCCTATACTTCACAGCACAGTCCACAAAACTACAAAATCAAGCCTAACACTTCACAACCACACTTCGTTTCACAACTACGCAGCGAACTCCACAAACACTAACTACACAGTCTACAGCCAACCAAATCAACTATGTTAAACATAAATAACTAAAGATAGAGGGTTAAGACGAGAGAGATGTGATTGCTGTCGGGAAAGAATCCAAAACTGATAATTTTAGCGGGCTGTTACAGCTACTCTTAGACAGAGGGAATTGACTACAGTGAAGTATTCTCTCCTGTTGTGAAGCATTCATCCATTCGGATATTGCTAGCTTTGGTTGCACAATATGATCTTGAGTTAGCACAGCTTGATGTAAAGACAGCTTTCTTGCATGGTGATCTGGAAGAGGAGATTTATCTGTCTCAACCATAAGGTTTCAAAGAAGCTGGAAAAGAAAATTGGGTATGCAGTCTGAAGAAGTCTCTCTATGGCTTGAAGCAATCACCTCGGCAGTGGTATAAACAGTTTGACCGTTTTATGATGGATTTGAAATACACTCGTTGCCAATACGATCACTGTGTGTATTTCAGAAAACTTGCAAATGGATCTTTCATTTATTTGCTTCTATATGTAGATGATATGTTAATAACATGTAAAAGCAAGGGGGAGATAAATCGTTTAAAAACTCAGTTAAGTAATGAGTTTGAAATGAAAGATCTAGGAGAAGCACGGAGAATATTGGGGATGGAGATCAGCAGAGATAGGGTGAAAGGCACAGTTCACCTTACTCAGAAGCAGTATCTGAAGAAAGTACTGAAACGCTTCAACATCGACTCGAAGACGAAGCCGATGAGTACTCCTATGGCCCTATATTTCAAACTCAGTGTATTGCAATCTCCTAAAGATGATGAAGAGCGGGACTACATGAGGAATGTCCCATATGCAAGTGTTTTTGGAAGCTTAATGTATGCCATGGTGTGTACACGACCTGATATCTCCCGGGCCGTCAGCTTAGTTAGTCGCTATATGCATAATCCTGGAAAGGTTCATTGGCATGCGACTAAATGGATTCTACGGTACATTTTAGGGACCGTAGATATTGGTTTGAAATTCGAGAAGAGTGAAGATAGTCTAGTAACTGGATATGTTGACTCAGACTATGCAGGTGATCTTGATAAACGCCGATCGACAACTGGATATGTGTTCACTATGGGTGGAGGACCAGTTAGTTGGCAATCAACTTTGCAGTCGGCAATTGCACTATCATCAACTAAGGCTGAATACATGGCTGTAACAAAAGCCGTGAAAGAAGCTATTTGGTTACAGGGATTGGTAACAAATTTGGGCTTTAAGCAGCAAGAAGTTACCGTTTACTGTGACAGTCAGAGTGCAATTCATTTGGCCAAAAATCAAGTATATCACTCTCGAACAAAATATATAGATGTCCGATTTCACTTTGTACGTGAATATTAGAAGAAGATGACATCAAACTTCAGAAGATTGGCACTGAAGATAATCCAGCAGATATGTTGACGAAGGTCATCACAGGAATCAAGTTCCAACACTATTTGGACTTGATCAGTATTGTACACTGCTGAGCACCCTCGGGTGTAGTGGAGCGTATTCGATAGCAGAAGTCTCTCATGTCAAAGAAAGAGGTGCATTCATTCAAAGAATGAATCAATTTGCAAGCAGCCTGGTATGGCACACTTGGGTGGAGGGGGTGATTGTTGAAAGTCCACCCAAGTGGCCTAATTTGCACATGCACCGTAAGGTGCTTTGGCTTATTAGGCCACCCACCATTAGTTAGGCCACCCACCCTGGAGTTAGGCTGAATTAGCTGCTGCTCTCTCCTATAAATAGGAGAGAGCTCAGATGAGAGAAAGCAGCAGTGGGAGAAGTGAAACACAGAGAGAGAGGGACGTGAGAGAGAAATAGAAATTTGTAGAGTGTTTTGTAAATCTCTTACAAATTCTATAAAAGAGGCTCCAGTGGACGTAGGCAATTTGCTGAACCACTTAAATATTGTTTTGTGTGATTTTTGGACAGGTTTCAGGCACAACAGCTTCTGTAAAGAGTTGTTTGATTTTCCGAAATGCCCGTTCGGCTACTGGAGTCCACACGAAGGACCTAACCTTGGTGCATTCTGTAATCGGGGCCAAGATGCTGCTAAAACCCCTGATGAAACACTAATAGAATGATGCTAGGTCATGGAAGCTACGTGCTTCATGCACATTATTTGGGGTGGGCCAGTCTCAAATGGCTTGCACTTTAGCAGGGTCGGTAGACACACCCTGATTAGAGATAATGAATCCGAGAAAGATTACTGAGTTTTGCCCAAAAGTGCACTTCTTCAAGTGTATGGCAAAACTCTCAAAATGAAGGACTTGTAACACTTGATGTAAATGGTATAGGTGGGAAGGGTAGTCCCGGCTGAACACTAGAATGTCATCAAAATACACAACAACAAACTTATTAATGAAAGGTCATAGAAGCTAGTTCATGACCAGATAAACGTACTAGGGATGTTTGTAAGCCCGAAAGGCATCACGAACCATTCAAAAAGGCCCTCCTTCGCCTTAAAGGTGGTTTTCCACTTGTCTCTAGGACATAGTTGTATTTGATGGTAGAGACTCTGAAGATCAATCTTCGAAAATATTTGCATGTCATGTAACACGTCCAGCATGCCATCTAATCGAGGAATGGGGAATCGATATTTTACCATGATTTTATTGATGGCGCGATTGTCGATGCACATTTGCCCAGCTGCCGTCCTTCTTGGGCATGAGGAGAGCAGGGACTAAGGCTCTCTCGAATAAATTCCATGTCAAGAAGGTTTTGTACTTGCCATTGGAGCTCTTTGTGCTCGGCGGGGCTCAAACAATACACAGGTAAGTTGGGCAATGTTACGCCAAGTATTAAGTCTACAGCATGCTGAATGTCCCTCAAGGGAGGAAGGGTTCGAGGCAACTCTTATGGGGTGATATCAGCAAATTCCTCTAAGAATTCTTGTATTTCCGAGACGGCTCATTTGTTATGGAAGGTGAAATGGGGCTTTTGGCAATTAGTGCAAAAATAATCCCACGATCATGACTAGCCTGAGAGAACCCCCTTAATGTTAATATTCAGTCATCTTAATATTCAGTCATCACCAATTGGGTGGTCGAAATCATGGACCTTCATGGGTTGTAGACCCTCTTTTCTATTTCCAAACAAAAAGGAGTACGTGTTCTTTTAGCCATCATACCTAACTCGTCTGTCATATAGCTAAGGGCGGCCCAATAATAGATGGCAAGCATTCATGGGAATCACGTCACAACGTATGGTGTCATTATAGTTTTGCCCAAGGGAGAACATGATTAGGCACTGATGTTTCACAGGAATGGAGGTATTATCTATCCTACTCACCTTGTATAGTAGAGGGTGTTTCTCCATTGGGAGTTTACGTTTCTGCACCACCTCTTGGGATATCACCTTCATGCCACTCTTGTTATCAATGATCAAGTTCAGGGACTTCCGTTGGTGTTCCACTCGAGTATGGAAGATATTGGTACACAACCAGTCATCCCCAGCTGGGTCTTCTTTCTTTTGACCAGTTAATACACGACGGATTACTCAAAGAGGTAGCTAGGATCCTTCCAATACTTCCTCAGGAATTCGGTTTCACCTTCATCGTCAGTGCCCGACGTTATTTCCTCTTCTGTGGTTTTAGATGTGTTGTCTCATGCTAAAGCTAGCCTCTATTCCTTAATGGGGCATACTACGGCAAAGTGGCCACGCCCACCACATTTATAATATTCTTTAGGTCTGCTTTTGCTGAAATCACGTTCTAGGTTTCTCTTTTTCAGAGCCATCAGAGTTTTTTGCCAAGTGCATTCCGATGGAGAGGCTTGGATTCTTTGGTTAAGATGGTAGTTTGGCGTGGAGCTGGTCTAGTTATTGCTGACCTTACGCATGGTAAGAACCCCCGTGTTGCTGCATCAAACGAAGTGCTAGTTGATATTATTGAAGTTAATTTATGTTTTCATAATCTTTTCAGTTTTCTAGTTTACTATTATTAGTGTTTGCTATTGTTAGCTAGTTTGGGAAGTTGTATTTCTGCATTAATGTATTTTGTAAGTCTCTATGTAAGTCTTTATAAGCATGATTAATGGAAGATGAATGGTAGAACATTTAGAATCAATCTGTGAATAGTAGGATTGAGGTTTCTCAGAAAATACCTTATATTTTCCTCTGTTTTTCTCTATTTTCCTACTGCTGATTTGCTGTTTTTTGGTTCATTACTTAATCCAACAATTGGCATCAAAGCTAACCAGGTTCATCTGAGGGTCGATGGCTGCTTTTGGAGCATCAACACCAGTTCCTATATTCAGTGGTGAAGGATACGAGTAGTGGAGCATTAAAATGAAGACTTACTTCATCTCTCAAGATTTGTGGGATGTAGTTGAGAAGGGGGTGACAGTTCCAACAAAAAGGAGCCTTGGTTTCAACTCAATCCAAGCAAGAAACCACTAAGGATGCTAAAGCATTGTTCATCCTTCAACAGGTAGTGTCTGAATCAATTTTTCCAAGATTGATGAGGGCTGAAACTTCAAAGGCAGCATGGGATATTCTTCAGTCAGAGTTTCAAGGAAACACTAAGGTAAAAATCATGAAACTTCAAGGCTTTAGAAGGTTGTTTGAAAACTTGAAAATGAAGGAATCTGAAGTAGTAAAAGAGTATGGCTCTAGATTAATTGATCTAGTAAATCAGATGCATGCTCTAGGTGAAGAAGTGACTGATCAAAAGATAGTTAAAAAGATTTTGATTAGTCTACCCGAGAAGTATGATCATGTAGTAGCAGCCATTGAAGAGTCAAAAGACCTGCAAACACTTTCAGTTATTGAATTAATGGGATCTCTCCAAGCCCATGAACAAAGGTTGGCTAGAAGGAATGATGATACTTTAGAGCATGCATTTCAATCCAAAGTGAATCTGAAGAACAAGAAAGTAAAAGATAAAAGGAAGCCTCAAAAGGATTACAAAAATTCAGATCAAGCTCAAAAGGAAAGCAAGTTAAAAGGAAAAATGGGAGAGTTTCCATCGTGTGGCATTTGCAAAAAAACAAACCACTTGGAGAAAAATTGTTGTCATACCGGGAAACCACAATGCTGGAATTGTAAAAAATTTGGGCATGTGGAAAAGGATTGCAGGTACAAAAAAAATTAGCAAGTTAATTACTCAGAATAGAAGGAGGAAAACGAGCATTTATTCTTTGCTTGTCAAGCCCTCACTCAAAAAGAAAAGATCTGGTTTATTGATAGTGGCTGTAGCAATCACATGGCTTCTGATGAAGGCATTTTCACTAGCTTGGATACTTCAGTTAAAACAAAAGTGAAGATGGGCAATGGAGAGCTCGTTGAAGCTAAAGGCAAGGGGACAATAGCTATTTCAACTAAGAAAGGTACCAAACTCATCAAGGATGTGCTGTTAGTTCCATCTCTTGATCAAAACTTATTGAGTGTAGGCCAAATGATGGAAAATGGCTACTCTTTAAGTTTTGAAAATAACTTGTGCAAAATTTATGATGAAAAGAATAAGGTGGAGTTGGCTAAAATAAAAATGGGGAGAAGTAGGAATTTCCTATTCAATGGAGTTTTCCTAATGCTATGACAGCTACTGTTAATGAGACAATGTTATGGCACCAAAGATTTAGGCATTACAATCTCAATTCCTTGAGATTATTGCATCAAAAGGGGATGATGAGAGACTTACCTCTCTTGGAGAAAGAAACTGAAGTATGTGAAGGTTGCATGATTGGAAAGCAGTATAAGCTTCCATTTCCATTCGAGAGTAGCTGGAGGGCCAAAGAAAAATTGCAGCTGGTCCATACTGATGTATGTGGTCCAATGGGAACTCCAACTCACAATCACAGCAGGTACTTTATTCTTTTTATAGATGATTTTACTCGAATGATTTGGGTTTATTTTCTCCATGAAAAATCTGAAGTTTTTGGAACATTTAAGAAGTTCAAACTTTTAGTTGAAAATCAGTCTGGTTTAAGTGTCTAAGAAGTGATCGAGGTGCTAAATACAATTCCAAAGAATTTGAAAAATTTTGTGAAACTGAGGAGATAGAACATCAATTATCTGTGGCTTATTCTCCACAACAGAATGGAGTGTCCGAAAGAAAAAATAGGACAGTTATGGAGATGGCTAGGAGCATGTTACATGAGAAAAATTTACCCAATGATTTTTGGGGTGAAGCAGTAAATACTGCTGTATTTTTGTTAAATAGGGTACCTACAAAAACTGTGGAAAAACAGACTCCTTATGAAGCTTGGAGTCGAATAAAACCCTCTGCAAGTTTCTTAAGGGTGTTTGGTTGTGTGTGCTATGTCCATGTACCATCTCAAAAAAGAACTAAGCTGGAAAAGAAGGCTGAAAGAGGAGACTTTGTGGGTTACAGCACAGTTTCAAAGGGTTTTCAAGTTTTTAACTGGGAAACAAGAAAATTGGTAATAAGTAGAGATGTTAAATTCAATGAACATGCCTCTTGGGATTGGGAAGCTAAGAAAGTAATTCAAAAAAATGTTGAAGTATTGTTCGATTCTTTAACTGAACTAAGAGAAGAAGAAACAGTTGAAAAAAGTGTTTTTCAGCAACTTGAAAATAGAAGCCATACAGATTCTCAATTGTATTCTGATGATAGTGATGAAGAATCATCTCCTGAATCTCCCATAAGAAGAACAAGGCTGTTGAGTGAAGTGTATGAGTAATGCAACTATGCCACTCTTGAAACTGTGAGCTTTGCTGCTGCATCAAAAGAAAGAGTTTGGCAAAAAGCTATGGAAGAAGAAATTAAGATGATTGAGAAGAATAACACTTGGGAGTTGGTTCCTCAACCTGCAAATAAGGATGTTATTGGAGTAAAATGGATTTATAAGACAAAATTAAATCCAGCTGGTTCTATATTGAAGCACAAAGCAAGGCTAGTTGTTAAGGGATAAGTGCAACAATATGGAATAGACTACAATGAAACTTTTGCTCCTATTGCTCTTATGGATACTATTAGAATTTTGGTTTCACTTGCTGCTCAAAAGGGCTGGAAAGTGTTGCAATTAGATGTGAAGTCAGCCTTTCTAAATGGGGTGTTGGAAGAAGAAGTCTATGTGGATCAACCTGAGGGGTTTGAAAAAGAAGAAGGTAAAGTTTATAAACTGAAAAGGCCTTGTATGGATTAAAACAAGTTCCAAGGGCCTAATATGGAAGAATTGATCAATACTTCATTGAGCAAGGTTTCAGGAGGAGTAAAAGTGTAGCTACATTGTATACAAAGTCTCAAAACAACAATGATTTGATTATTGTATCACTTTATGTGGATGATCTGATTTTTACAGGAAGCAATGCTGAAATGCTTAAAAAAATTAAAGAAGATATGATGGCCAGCTTTGAAATGAGTGATTTGGGAAAGATGAATTATTTTCTTGGCATGGAAGTAAGTCAAGGAAATGATGGGATTTTCTGTTCTCAAAAGAAATACACTGAAGATTTGTTGAAAAAATTTAATATGGTTGGCTGTAAATCAGTAGCAACACCATTAATTCCAAATTAAAAATTGAGAAAAGAAGATGATGGGAAGAAGGTGGATGTGTAACAGCCCGTTAGAAATTCAATGGTAGAATTTCTATAAACTTGGGGAATCTCGTGAAAACTCCGTAAGTTTTCACGAATCGGCTAATCGCAAAGGTTTTAGTCTATCAACATAGTCAGTGTTATCACTCACTATGGTGACAGAAATGCGATTTTAATCGTTTGAGGTAGTTAGAAGTGTCAGAATACGCTATAGTCTACACCACTAGACTTAGTTGAATATTTAAGATTTTATAGTACAATGACTCATTTTCATAATTTCGGACGAAATGGCTGTTCGAAACTGTGAATTTATTTATAAGGGCACTTTAGGGTTGAGTTTTGGTAAACGGTTTTTACTGTAGGTTAATATGAATATTTATGATTTTTCAATACTAAGTTTATTATGTTTTTTTTTAATGAATAGTAACCTCGATAAGCATATTAAGTGCAGTGTTTTCAAAATTACAGTGTGGAATGTCCAAATTAGGTTAGAAAAGTTTTATTTGGACACTTGGCAAGATCTTAGCGACACATAGTGAATAGTATTAGACACTTGGCATAAAGAGGAACTATTAGATGGATTTGTGAAGGAAATCAAGGTGTAAGATCATGCCACCTAAGCAAAACCATTTTTATCCGATCAACCAAATTGAGCCAGATCAAAAAGAGTTTCAACTCTAGTGAAAACTTAAATAGTTGGAATCCAATTGAAATCCCAAAAACTTGGTTGAAACCGAAACCCTAAACGGTTTCCCACACTCTAAGTTGGCCTTCAAACCATTTTCGATCCAATTTCTAGCATTTTGTTTAATCACTTGATTAAATCACTTCCATATGTTATTAATTTCTCAAATTCTTGTTATGATATCATTATCCAACATTTTAAACCTTGAAAATTTGATTGGGCCAAGAAAAATTAGATTTGGGCTTGATAGCATCTCAAATCCTAACCAAACCCCCTTTAAACCCCAAATTGAAACCCACTTGGTTGAGGCCCACCAAGGCCCACGAATTTGGCCACCTTGGCAAGATTTCTTGGAGAAGTTTCCTCCCCCACATGGTAGACCATTCACTACCGTTGGCTGCACCCAATGGTGCCTTGATGAGATGGAGAAACCCACCCCATTAACCTCCATGCCTCACAGCTTCTGCAGGCAGTCCTTTCCCCTCTCTATTCTCCACTCTATGTCACATAGCTACCTCCAATCAATAGTCATTCAAGTCCATATCCTCCCCCTACATAAGTCTTGAGTCGTGCAAGACACACTTACTTCCCTTTCATCACTTCTTCACCCCGTTCTTAGAGAGAAACCCAAAAGAGCTCTCTCGGGCAGATTTCTGGGTCTTTTTACGTGGAGCTTTTTGACCATTTGTAAGTATTTTCACATAATAAATCTCATAAAAGTTGTTCCTCTTTGAGTATAGTTTCCGTAGATGTATTATTAGTATCATTCCATGGTCATTTGGTCAGTCAAAAGTATTTTTAACCATGGAAAGGTCATTCTAGGCGTGAATCTAAAGAGTATGTTATGTTTTGGAGTTTTTGACCAAGCTAATGGACATATATTGGTCCGAAAGTTTTATGGAGTGTTCTTAGCATGTGTTTAAGAGTGTTCATTGAGGTTTTGTTGCATGACTAAAGCTTTTGATGATAGATTTTCTTAGATCTTGAAACTTGAAAACTGGAAGTGGCAAAACAGTTTTTATTTGGAGAAAGTTTGAATATTTCGAGGTTTGATCTTACTCTAAAGGCTTTGATATTTTTAGATGATGATCCTAAGTCTCTTATTTTCATGTTAGGTTGTTATTTTGAAGATATTTAGCATTAGTTTCAAAGATATGATTATTTTATGCAAGAGGATTTCAGTTAGGCCTAAGATTTGATGTTTCTGGATTAGATCCATGTTTTATTGATTTTTAGCCATGTGATTTTAAGTTTCATGGTTGGATCCTATTTAAGACACATTCTTAAACCATGTGATGCTTTATTTCGAAGATCTCACCTGCTTAAGCCATTAATCAAGAGATTTATCAAAGCTAGTTGAGGAAAAAGTTTCTGTTTTTGGACTAGGTATAAAACCAAAAACTCCAAATGTTATTTTGTGATTTTTGTGACTTTATTTTGATGATTTAAAGCATGGTTGATCTTAGGATGATTTTGTGAATATGTTAGAAGTAAAATTTGATTTTTGAAATTCTTGGAGATGTTTTGATTTAGGGTCAAAGCTTGTGATTCAAGTGTTTGGATCTTTTTACAAATGTTTGGTGTTGATTATTAGCTTTTTCTAAATGGATATTTTAAGTATAGTTTTAAACTTAGGATTGGAAGACGTTTGTTGCAAAATTTTGGTTTAAGCGTGAGTTTTGAAGTTTGAAGAAATTGCAACAAAAATCAAGAGAAATAGCCTATGGATGTTTCGGTCATAGTGTGTTTTCCATAGTTGTGATTTGTTTTAAATCTTTCTGAGTTAATATTTGAGTTTAAGACAAAATTTACAAGAGGAATGTAAATTTTAGAAATTTTTGGAGTTAGGATGTGAAATCCATAAGTTAGGGATAAGATGGTCATTTTTTCACATGTAGAGGGTAAAGTGGTAATTTTACTCTAAGTTAGCTTGTTTTCATGTTTCTAATTGTTAGTAATTAAATTTCTAACTTTTAGAATACCCTCTTATAGTTCCTCGTGTTTCGTGCTTTATTCTCGTAGAACGCGACGATCGAGATAAGTTAGCTTCTAACTTACTATCAGTTTACTGTGTATGTATGATGAGTAAGGGAACTACAATTTATATATGTATGTTATCATATATGCCATGCCATACCATGTCATTACATGTTTATCTGTTACGCACAATTTATTCTTTTATGAATATTTATCTGTTACACAATCTATTCTGTCATATAATGTTGTATATTATAAGTATGACAAGTTAAGTATGCCATATGTTACATGTATGTCATATTATATAATATTCACTATTGCAAGTATGTCACGTCAAGTATGATATTTGTTACATGTTCGGTGATGTTACGAAGTGTTTCCATCTCAAGTAAGTCATGTCTTTCAAGTTACGTTTAATTCAGTTATGTATAGCATACTCATGATGTAATCATTATGATTGTCCGAGCATCTCTACTTGTAATTCACACGAGGTACTTTTGGTGAAATCATTTTGATTGTCAGAATGCCGTTCAAATTCAGTTATGCAGATACTCCTAGCGTAATCATTCTGATTATTAAAGTATCTTCTTTAAAATACTTGTGATGGAATCATTCTGATTGTGAGAATATTACTAGGTACTCTTGGTGTAATCATTCTGATTGTTAGGGTACGTGTTTTAAGATACTTGTGATGGAATCATTCTAATTGTCAAAGTATTATTAGGTACTCCTGGTGTAATCATTCTGATTGCTAGGGTACGTGTTTTAAGATACTCGTGATGGAATCATTCTGATTGTCAGAGTATTACTAAGTACTCCTTATGTAATCATTCTGATTGCTATGGTGCGTGTTTTAAGATACTTGTGATGGAATCATTCGAATTGTCAGAGTATTACTAGGTACTCCTGGTGTAATCATTCTTATTGCTAGGGTACGTGTTTTAAGATACTCGTGATGGAATCATTCTGATTGTTAGAGTATTACTAGGTACTCCTGGTGTAATCATTCTAATTGGTAGGGTATGTCTTTTAAGATACTCGTGATGGAATCATTCTAATTGTCAGAGTATTACTAGGTACTCCTGGTGTAATCATTCTGATTGCTAGGGCACGTGTTTTAAGATACTCGTGATGGAATCATTCTAATTGTCTGAGTATCTCTGATGGAATATGTTGGGCGGAATCATTCTGATTATTCACTATTCCTGACGAAACGACTGGCGAAATCATTTTTTATTGTCAGAATTCAAGTCTAAGTTCATGTTAAGTAAAGAAGCAAGATTCCAAGTTTATATGAAGTCAAGTTTCAGATCAAGTGCATGTTAAGTCAAGTTTCAGATCAAGTTCATGTTATATTATGTAATGCTCACGTACATGTTATGTTCATGTTCACGTTAAGTTTCAAGTTCATGTTCATATCATGTTATGTTCACGTTTATGATATGTTCAAGCTCACGTTCATGTTATGTTATGTTCATGTTCACGTTATGTTTTAAGTTTACGATTTTGTCATGTTATGTTCACGTACATGTTATTTTCAAGTTTACGTTCATGTTATGTTATGTTCACGTTCATATAATGTCTTAAGTTCACGTTTATGTCATGTTATGCTCAGGTTTATGTTAAGTTCATATTTATGTTATGCATGTTCACGTTCATGCTATATTTCAAGTTCACATTCATGTTATGTTGCTAGTCCATGTTATGTTTTAAGCTCAAGTTCATGTCATGTTAAGTCAAGTTCAGTTCACGTTTAAGTTCAAGTTATGTCAGCTATGTCATGCTATATGTCAAGTTATACTATGCTTACTTACGATTTTAATTATGCATTCATGCTTTTACTGCCATGCATGCATCATTAACCTGTGTGGAAGTTTCTTGTTAACTTACTGAGATTTGTAATCAAATCTCACCGTGGTAGTCCCAACTACCATTCCCCCCGAATGGTAGGCAATATGTCAGGATCAGAGCATGGAGCAGACTCTGGTAGACTGAAGGAGGTTGACTACACGCCGCAGACATGACGCGGAACTTACAGCTTACATAGTTAGTTTTTGGACAGTATTCTGATGTCGTTAGTCGAGTTACACGAGTTACTAGACGAACTTCCTCAATAGTGTATTTTGGTAATGTAAATATGGAGTCTGATCTCCCATGTTTTTGAGGTTACAGTCTTCTAAGAATCGTACTGAAATCGTAGATGTTTATTTTGTTAAGTATGCTTGGATTACGATTTAACTATTTAGGATATTATAAGTTTGGTGCATAGTATTGCTCAAGAAAAAAAAAATTATCCGCTGCGAATATTGCATAATGTTATATGCATGTTAAGAACATTGCATCTTATATGTCACGAACGGGGGCAGGTAACCACGTGTTGCATGTCCCAACGCTTCAGATGTCTGTTCGATCCCAAACGGAATTTGGGGGCGTCACAGGATGCATCAACATATAGAAGTTTAGTGGGAAGTTTGCTATACTTATGCAACACCAGACCTGACATACTATATGCCACTAGCTTGCTTTCAAGGTTTATGCAAAGTCCTAGTCAAATTCATTTTGGTACCGTTAAGATAATTTTGAGGTATTTGCAAGGAACAATCAATTTTGGCATTTGGTATGAGAAAGTTGCAAGAACAAAGCTGGTTGGATTCACTGATAGTGATTGGGCAGGCTCAACTGATGACATGAGGAGTACTTCAGGTTATTGTTTTAGCTTGGGTTCAGCTATGTTTTCATGGTGCTCGAGGAAGCAAAGTAATGTGGCACAATCCATTGCAAAAGCCGAGTATGTAGCAACTGCAGGTTGTGTAAATCAAGCTCTTTGTTTGAGAAGAATACTTGAAGATATGGGGGAGAAACAGGAGGAATCTACTGAAATTTTTTGTGACAACAAATCAGCCATTGCAATTGCCAAGAATCCCATTCAGCATAGTAGAACTAAGCACAGAGCAATCAAATATCATTTATTGCGTGAAGTAGAATCAAGTGGAGAAATTGTTTTGAAGTTTTGCAAGTCAGAGGAGCAGCTAGCTGATATATTCACAAAGGCACTTTCAAGAGACAAGTTTCAGTTTCTTAGATCACAGCTTGGTGTAACTAAAAAAATAAATTAAGGAAAAGTATTGAAGTTAATTTATGTTTTCAAAATCTTTTCAGTTTTCTAGTTTACTATTATTAGTGTTTGCTTTTTTAACCTGGTTTGGGAAGTTGTATTTCTACATTAATGTATTTTGTAAGTCTCTATGTAAGTCTTTATAAGCATGATTAATGGAAGATGAATGGTAGAACATTTAGAATCAATCCATGAGCAGTAGGATTGAGGTTTCTCAGAAAATAGCTTATATTTTCCTTTGTTTTTCTCTATTTTCCTGCTGCTGGTTTGTTGTTTTTTGCTTCATTGCTTAATCCAACAGATATGCCTCTTCGATGCTTGTCATACGAACGGTGATCAACTCTTTAAGGATGTCTTCGCGCAGGCTTGCTTTGTAGCAAGCAATGGACTGGCATTCTGTTTTGGACACAGCTTTGGATGCTAAGTTCGTGAAATTTGTTGGTGTAGTCATCTACGGATTTCGCCCCTTGCCTTAGTAATAGAAGTTCCTCAAGTAACATCTCTTCGTAGTCAATAGGAAAATACTTTTCTTGCAGCCTTAGTTTCATCTCTTCCCAGTCACTAATGGGTGATTGATATATAGAGCCTATGTAACTATTCTTCGACGCTTTGCCACCTGACCCTTACTTGCCCCTTCAACTTCATCCTCACAAAACGGACCTTATGATCTGTCATCCCGAACCAATTGAAGTAATCTTCAAGGGTTGTAATCTAGTCTTGGAAAGCATAGGGATCTAGCTCTCCATAGAAATCGGGTACTTCCAATTGGATTTGCCGTGTGGCCTCATCAAGATGATTCTCAGAACTCTACTCAATGCATGAACGAGTCCATGCAGTGCGTGAAATTGTTTCCGTCCCTAAGGTTTCTTGGCATCCATCAGGACCATTGGAATGGGGTTAAAGGTGGTAGGTGTGAGTGGTCTTCTACATTGCTTCCTCCTTCCAGATGTAGTTTGGATTCCCCACTTTCCGGCATATCTTCTTGCTTGTTAACGCCCGAAACCTTCTAGTTTATCGAACACATGGTTCCAAACTACTTCGACCTTCTTATTGAGGGAGCCAAGTTGGTTAATCACTTCCAACAGGATATCATCGCGTTGTTGTGGTGTTAGTTGGTAGGTAGTAGGATGTCTGTTGCTTCGTTCATGCATGGTGGTGAACGGTAGGAACTTCGGCTCTTGATACCAAATTGACATAGGACCTAATCGCAATATAGCAAATAAAATAGAATTTGTAGGTTTATGGTGTCTCACTAGAATTTGATAACTACTAACATGGGAATTTACAGCTCCCTTATTGACAACTACGACTCCATATATGCTATGAACTCCTCCTTCTATTGGGACTATGTCTGACATACTGCTTGTGTTTCAATAAAAGCACCCCAAAAACAAAAAAAAAACAAAAAAACAGATAAATCGAGAAAGAAATAAAAAACTAACATGACTTTAAAGGAATTTTGAGTTGGTGGAACCAAGTTATAGTTTAAATAATTATATGTGGGGAAAGATTAATATAGGTACCTTTCCATCGATGCATTTTCCATTTGTGTGGGTTGTATATATACAACATATATAATATGGTAATAATTAGAAGAAAGTATATATATAGCTAGTATTCATGATTATTTTTTTCTTTTCATTTTTCCAAAGATATTTCGTGAAAAATACATTTTGATGATCAACAGTTAATGGAAAAAAAAAGTTAGGTGAGATCGATGACTAGCTAGCACGAGAGGATGTAATTAATTAATTAAAACTTTTATATATATTCATAACAATCTAATATTACCCAAAAAGGCAAAAAAAAACAAAAAAGAAAAAAAGAAATAACTATTAGTGCTTTGATAATAGAGAAATGTTATTTGTCATAATTCCCGCATTACAAACCAACATGTTATTTGTTATTTTTATCATTTTATTTAAACACACATATTTACAAATCAATATATACGTATACACACACGGTGTAGGCTGGGATATTGATAAGTAGAATTTTACTTGATAATATTGCTTGTAAAATAAAAACAACAGAGTACCTTGTATGTTAAGTAAAGTTTATCTTTGATGCGTACGTAAATATTGCCGATTATAAATATAAATATTGTTTTCCAACATATGATCAACGGACGGATCAATAATTAATTATATTCTCCCAGCTGGAGCAATGTTAGCTAGCTAGGCCACCGCCAGATATAAAGAAAATAATGTTATATATATATATATATTAAAGCAACATATATTATATATATAACTTTTTTTTAAGAAGAAAAAGGTATTTTAATTTTATTGATAACTCTTATTTATGGTGGAGGAATACTGTAATCACATTTTGACACCTAGGGGTTACACATATTCAAAAAACAGCCAATCACAAGCATCCGAGCTAACTACTATATAGTACATCAGTTTTATATATATAACATGACTAAATAATATTATATATAATTTTAAGATGTGAAAGTCTTAGGCATTAAAAAATTCATGTGAATCCTAGGTTTGTAGATAACAATATTTACATTAACTTTGCATGTTTCAAGCATTAATAATTGTACTGCAAATACTGTTAATTTGCAAAGCCAGCTAGTTAGCCCATCCCCGAAAGTAACGGTACCTAAACCTAACCTTTGTTTTCAAACCCACCGTCGTTTGGACAACTTACCCCTTGGATTTAGGAAAATAAACCCACGTGGTCGGACTCGTGATCAGAATAATCATGAGCTGGATCGTGATCAGAATGATCATGAGCTGGATCGTGATCAGAATATCATCATGTGCATGCAACTTTTGTAGGGTAGATTAGGGCCCTAAAGGTGCCCTTCGAGGAATGCCCTTTCTTCTTCTTGAATTGGAATTATTATGAGGTTGTGAAGGCTTGTTTTGGTACTTTACTTTGTTTTGTTGGATATTGCTTTCACGCAATTGTTGATGTTGATCATCTTCCTTTACTGGCAATCTTCTATTAATTGACATTCTTTCCCTTCTTCCCGTGATTTCATGATCAGGTTTCTTGCTTAAGATCACAAACCTCAAATCTCCATTCTTTTTCATTCCTGCAAGCTAGGATTTAAAAAGAGATCATGCTTAAAACCGGACGAAACCCCCCTTAATTCCCGGACCAACACTAAAGAAAAAGGAAAAGTTTGACAATCATGAATTCGTAATTTGAAACAAGAAAAAAACCATAGAAAAATAAAAAACAGAAAAGAAAACAGGAAGAAAATATCGTACTTGTATATATGCATGCTTTTAATGAAATTAATAAATATATAGTATCTAGAACAAGAAAAGATAAGTGCTACATCTACAAAGATATTTCACAAAAGTAAACTCACAAATTGACGTGATTTTATGTGATCAATTCAATGTACTTTATAATAAAACTAACTTTACAATTTGACATCTTACGTAAAACTATATATGAGTTTAGGAGTTTACTTTTGTGAAATTTATAATTTGTGGCTAGCTAAAGCATTTCTCATAAGAAAATAGTATGGTTATATATATTCTGAAACATGCATGCATTACAGTTCAATTCATAGACTATATTATATGGATTAATATTGTGAATTGGAGTTCTTATAATTATGTATATGTATATGGAAATTACTAACCTTGCATCCCAAAGAACAAAAGCAGCAGGCCTGGTCCAACAGACTTCTGTTACAGACTTCACACGGACAAGGAGTATTTCCTTTACCGGTATCATTAATAATCTTAGGCTGAGGTCTCTCATTGAGGAAGAGAACTTTGGCACTGTTTATCACATAAGTCTGAACTCCCCTTATATCCAAAACCTTCTCAATCTCGGCTACCCGAACAACATCATGATACGATGATCGTCTAATCTGCATTATACATAGATACAGAGCCTCAGTACGATTAAATAATATTACCATAAAAAAGGTTAAAAAATTGAGAATAAAAAAGAAGGGTATTACTCACTTGAATAACTCGGTGATCTTTGTGCTGGCTTGATCGGCAATAGAAGCAGAAGGAATCATCGTGACAATCAAGGCAGAACATGTTGCATTCGCTACGCGAGGGATATGCATGTTTGTGAGTGGCGCAAAAGGAGAAGAAATCTGTTGACAATAATGATTCAAGCCAGGGAGGTACCAACATCGACATCGTGATCCCAAAAAGAAACACAGTACTGAACCAAAAACAAAAATGAGACGGCACATATGTTATGCATAAACTAAAGATTGATATTTGAGATCATATTCATCATGGTCATTACCTTTGTTGAGGTTCAGATAGATACAAGGTTCGGATGATCAGAAAATGATAGGTTGGATCGTCGGATTGGAAGAGGAGTACTGTCTGTTTTGGGGTTAAGCTTCACGTTTTGATTCTTCTAGCTCTCCTAGCTTGCTTGCATCTGATCTTCGAAAGGAAAGAGAGGTCGGCAAATATATATATACATACACGCACACTAGTAGTTGGGCAACGCCCAATGTATAGAAAATATATATATATATATATATGTTAATTATATATATGAATTATATATAGATGGAATATAAATAATATATACGGTAATTTGAAAAAAAGTACATTTATTCACAAATTTAAAAATTAGAAAACCGAAAAAAAAAATAATGACAAAATGGAAAGGAAAAAATTGAGCATAATTTATTATGCATCATATTTTATTGATGTGTGACTTAAAAACACTGGAATGTTCACTTGTAGTAGTGTTGTAGAATACTGAGCCATTTTAATAAAAGAAAAAAATTAAATGAATAAAAAAGAGGATGGAAAGCAGATTAAGGAGCTTTACTAAAAGCACTTTTGTATTATACAAAAAATTTAAATTATTTAAATAATTTTTCTAAAAAAGAGTTCCATTTGATTATGTAAAATAAAATGTAAAATACATTTAGACATAGTAACCCCTAAATGTAGCGGGTACTATTCATCCTCTAAATATTTTTTTATTATATATATTTCATTTACTTCTTTATTAATTTCTTTTATTTTGATTTTTACCTTTGTAATCAAATTCTTTTCATTTTTCATCATTTAAAACACATATATATATTTCATTTTCTTCTAAAAAATATCTTGAAAATATTTTCAAACCAATTTTTTCATATTTTAATTTTATTTTTAATTTTTATTTGGCTTATATGTTTTTGTTTTGTGTAGAAAACTAAATTATTTTACATTGTATATAAAAACAATTTGTAAATATAAAAAAATATATGGATATTGTAAATTATTATAAATTCATAACTTTCATTCATCTTTTTTTTTTTGAAAGGATAACTTTCATTCATCTTGAGTTTATTGTAATATATTGCCATTGTCCAAAACAGCCACATGCGTCTCTTTCAAAAAGGAAAAAAACAACTCTCCCTTGCGTCGAGAAGCCAACTTTTGCACAACCCACTGACACAAATAAACACACACAATACACAAATAAATAGATAAAACCACTGACACGACACAACCTACTAACTTTTGTAGAGACTGTACACAAAATAAAATAGAAGGGTAATTAAAAAGTAAACACACAATATACGGAAGGATAATAAAAATACTGTTTATTACTGTAACAAGCTGGACAGACACTTATATAATAGAATAGATAAAAGCTTGCATTTGGACGGAGAATTAGCCTTCTACGAAAAGTGTAAACATTAACCATATATCCACGAGTGTGCCATGGTTGAGAAGTGTAATTAAACATTAACTGATCCACATGGCACGAGATGATTGGACTCGCCAGCTTCCACGTACTTTGATCAGATGTTTATGTGTAAAACTCATGATCAGTTTTATATACCATCCAATATGAGTTTTGTAATAGATCAGTACAATTCACCACCCCACACCTGATGTCGATTTTTTTTTTTTTTTTCCTTACATGAAACACTCATTTTGGAGAAGAGCCCTCCAGTTCATGTTCATTGCTTCTCTACGCCCCCTAAAATAAAAACTTTTGGAGAAGAGGCCATTGTTTTGAATAAAAGGTAATCAGACATCTCCTGGAGTTGCTCTTATCCTTCAATTCCAACTACTTCAAGCAATATCATATCAGATCACTTTGAATCACATCGTATCAAGCAACAACCCCAAGATGGAGTTGCTCTTATTTTGTTAATTTGTTGTTAGGGCAAACCTGGATTACGTTTTTCTAATAGAAAAGACCCAACCCACCTGAACATAAACCCCAAGATCCAATAACACAAGTTTGAAGGCAGTAGGGGCCGGAAAAGGAAAAAAAAAAAAGCACAAAAAAACAGTAGGTAGAACCTATCAGCATAAGTGACCCAATGACACTGTCAAATTTAGAAAATATTCAAGCCTTTGATTCCAGAAATCTGACTTTTTACACTAAGGATCGTTACACATATATAGCTGCACTATGCTAGACTATATGCTAATTACAAAAAATACGGGACAATTACAAGAATCAAGTAATTGCTAATTTTGTGCTCTAAGTATGGAAATAGGCTGTCAATACGCCCCCTCAAGTTGGCGCATGTAGATCCGTAATGCCCAACTTGCAGAGAAAATGGTGGAAGAGGTCCCGGCCTAAGGCTTTGGTGAAGATGTCGGCAACTTGCTCACGAGAGGAAGTATGAACGGCGGTGAGGAGACCGGATCTGATTTTGTCATGAACGAGGTGACAATCAATCTCAATATGTTTGGTACGTTCATGAAACACGGGATTGTGAGCGATGTGTAAAGCCGATTGATTGTCACAATGTAAGCGAAAAGGCTCGGGATGAGAAATACCAAGATCAGTGAGGAGCTGTTTCAACCATGTGAGTTCACAAGTGGTGACGGCCATGGCGCGATATTCAGCTTCAGCAGAAGAACGGGCCACTGTCGTCTGTTTCTTTGTACGCCAGAAAATAGGGCTTGAACCAAGCTGGGTAAAGTAGCCTGTGGTGGAGTGATGAGTGGTGGGACAGCTGGCCCAATCTGAATCAGTGTAAGCAGTAATACACAAAATGTTGGAGGAAGAGAAAAAAAATGCCTTGGCCTGGACTGCTTTTAATATAACGAAGAACACGAGTGGCGGCTTGCATGTGAGGAGCTCGAGGGGCATGCATAAATTGACTAAGAATATTCACTGCAAAAACGATATCAGGACGAGTGATAGTCAAGTAGATGAGACGTCCAACGAGTCGTCGATAGACACAAGGATCAGAAAGAAGAGTTCCATCGTGATTGGTGAGCTTCTTTGTTCCATGGGAAAGGGAGCACTCCGGGCACCAATTTGGCCACTATCAGAGAGAATATCAAGAGCATATTTTCGTTGATTGAGAAAGATGCCTTTAGGTGATCGAGCAACTTCAAGTCCAAGAAAATATTTGAGAGGACCAAGATCTTTGGTTTTGAAATGTGAAGAGAGAATATCTTTGAAGAGCTGAATACGGGAGATATCATTTCCAGCAACCAGGATGTCATCAACATAGACGAGAGCAATAGTAATACTAGTGGAAGTGATCAAGGTGAATAAAGAATGATCGGCCTGAGATTGAGAAAAACCTGCATCAAGAAGCATAGCGGTTAGTTTAAAAAACCAGTTACGAGAGGCTTGTTTGAGGCCAAAGAGGGATTTGCGGAGACGACAGACACAGGTCTCTTCTTTGGGGCAATAACCCGGAGGTGGGGTCATGTAAATTTCCTCATCAAGATCACCATGCAAGAATGCATTATTGACGTCAAGTTGATGGATGATCCATTGTTGAGTAGCAGCAACAGCCAATAAGCACCGCACGGTAGTCATTTTGGCAACGGGATCAAAGGTCTCATGATAATCAAGACCTTCAACTTGAGTATAGCCTTTTGCGACTAGTCGGGCTTTGTATCTTTCAACGGAACCATCAGCTTTAAAGTTGATTTTGAATACCCATTTGCAACCAATGGGTTTCTTACCAGGAGGTAGTGGCTCAAGGGTCCAGGTGGAATTAGCCTCAAGGGCACTAAGTTCAGCAAACATAGCGTCACGCCAGTGAGAATGGCGAAGTGCAGCGGAATAACAGGAAGGTTCAACAGAAGTAGTGAGAGCAGTTAAAAAATGAAGGTGAGAAGGTGAGAAACGAGAATAAGAAAGAAAAGCAGATAAGGGATGAGTAGTACCTGAGGTCTGTAAAGCAGGTGAGGCTGCCGTGGGCTCTATGTGTATAGTCGGGCAAACATAATCTTGAAGGTATGTGGATCGAGTAATGGTGCGACGAGGACGAAGAGAGGGGGGAGGGGAAGGTGGGTCAGGAGTAATAGAAGGAGTGTGAGGAGTGGATTGTAAGATAGGTTCAGGAACAGGAAGTGGTACTACTGGTGGGGAGGTATGAGTAAGGTCAGGAATGTCTTGAAATGGAAATTGTTGTTCATGGAAGGTAACATCTCGGGAATAAAAAATGACATGGGTGTCAAGATTATAAAGTTTATATGCCTTATGATTGCTAGGGTAGCCAAGAAAAACACATTTAGAGGCACGAGGAGAAAATTTATCGCGGGAAGTATGGAGGGTTTGAGCATAACAGAGACAACCAAAAACGCGAAGATGATCATAGGTGGGGGAAATTTTGAAGAGAGTTTCAAAGGGGGATTTATTATCAAGAATACAACTTGGGGTACGGTTGATAAGATAGGCAGTAGTGAGGACACATTCACCCCAAAAAGTCAAAGGTAAGTGAGCTTGAAAACGCAGACTACGAGCAACATTCAGAAGGTGTCGGCGTTTACGTTCCGCAACTCCATTTTGTTGTGGAGTTTCAACACAAATACGTTCATGAATGATGCCGTGATCATGGAGGTAGTTTTGAAATTTGTGGGAAATGAATTCTTGACCATTATCAGTTATAATTATTTTAATCATAGTGTTGAACTGATTTTGGATAAGTGCAAAAAAATGCATGAGATGCGTATAAGTTTCAGATTTATATCGCATGAGATAAATCCAAATAGTGCGTGAAAAATCATCAACTATTGTAAGAAAATAATGAGCACCACAAAGTGAAGAAGTATGATATCCACCCCATGTATCGCAAAAAATACGATCAAAGGCAAAAGTACTTTTATTAACTGGAGAAGAAAAAGGGAGTCTAGTGTGCTTAGAACGAGCACAAATATCACAATCAGAAAGAATACAAGGATTATTAAAAAGACTAGGAATATTTAAGCGGGAAGGATGACCTAGGCGTTGGTGCCATAAGACTTTATTAGCAGCAGAGTGTGCAGAAAGTGCTATGATAGGTTGGGGCCGATACACATAAAGCCCATTGCAAAGCTCACCCGCTCCAATCAGCCTCTTCGAGTGTGGGTCCTGAAAAAAACAATTGGTTGAAGAAAAAGAGACAGGACAAGAATTATTAGTAGTAAGCTGAGGGTTAGAGAGAAGATTAAATTGAAACTGAGGGACAAAATAGACTTTGTGCAAGATAAGGGACTCGGTCAAATAACAGGTGCCGACACCTTCAATGGGAAAGGTGTGGCCAGTGGGTAATCACACGAGTTGCTCATGGGAAGGAGGCACCAATTTGGAAAACAAGCTTCGGTTGTGGCACATGTGGTCACTGGCACCACTGTCCATAACCCACGCGTGATGATTATCAAAAGAAGGGGAGGTAGAAACGTTACCCACAAAGTTGGCTGAGGAGGGTTTCGGACTGAGCAAATCAAGGAGTTTCTGGTACATATCAGGAGACAAGCCAAGCACCGGTGACGAGGAGGAGGAGAGGGATGCTTGATTGACCACCGGCGAGGAAGAATAGGGAGCTTTACCAAGGAGAGAGGGCCTGGGTTGGTTCCGTGCATCACGGCCTGGTGGGTATCCCACAATTCGCCAGCAGTGGTCACGTGAATGGCCAACTTTGCCGCACTCCGAGCAACGAAGAGAAGGTTTGGTGGAGTGAGCGGCGAAAGTTGGTAGTTCGGGTGGTGGCCGAATCTGCAGTAGGCGCTGCTGCTCTTCCTGAAACAAAATGGAAAAAAATTTTGTGATAGGAGGAAGGGGCTCCATGGCCAGAATTTGTGTTCTCAGTTGGGAGAAGGAGTCGTTGAGGCCAAGTAAGAACTGATAAGACCCGTTCATCTTCGGCTTACTGTTGGAGGTCTTTGAGGTCAGTGCTCTTTTGTAAATGGTTGAGTTCATCCCAAATTTGTTTAATTTGGTTGTAATACTCATGAATAGAATGAGTGTTTTGGTGGAGGGAGGAGAGTTCACGTTTGAGATGGTAGATACGGGCATTGTTCCCATGACAGAAACGGGATTGAAGGTCGAGCCATACCTCTTGAGGATCAGTGTGAAATTCAAGGGAATTGGCTATAGCTGGACTGATGGAATTTAGAAGCCAGGTAAGGACCATGTCCTTGGTTTGATTCCATTGAGTATAATCGGTTGAGGTGGGGTCGGGTGGTGAAAGGGAGCCATCAACAAAACTGAGTTTGTTTTTGGCGTTTAGAGCTCGGGTCATAGCTTTTTGCCATTTGGGAAAGTTATCTCCTGTAAGGAGACCGGAGACTAGAATAAGGCTAGGGGAATCTAAAGGATGAAGAAGGTAAGGAGAGGGAGGAGGGTTGGAGGGGGAAGCCATGGAGGTAATGGAGAGAGGATCGGTTAGGCTGATACCATGTCAAATTTAGAAAATATTCAAGCCTTTGATTCCAGAAATCTGACTTTTTACACTAAGGATGGTTACACATTTTGTGCTCTAATTATTGACAGCCTATTTCCATACTTAGAGCACAAAATCAGCAATTACTTGATTCTTGTAATTGTCCCGTATTTTTTGTAATTAGCATATCTTTTCCTTACATACACAGTTTCCATAAATAGTCTAGCATAGTGCAACAGGCGGGTTGTGCTCCACAACCAAAACAGAGCAGCTGAGTCACGATATACTCCCATTACAAACAACAACAAACTATTTTCTAGAAGAGCACAATAGAGAAAGTTGTTAGGACTTTTCCTCAAGTTATTGTAACTAACTAATATTCTTTTCTTCATTATATTTGTGCATAAATGTAACCTCAATACGGAATGAAAATCAGAGAAGTTTTCATAAGTTTTTATCTCTTTCAACATGGTATCTGGAGCCTTCGACTAACCGTCATCCTCAACCATGGCTGCCCTCATCTTCTTCCTCCACTCTTTCTCTTGTGGAAAGTGCAAAAATCAGCCTATCTAAGAGGGCAAGACCACTATTCCTATGTAGATGGCTCTACTCCTCCTCTCTCGGAATTCTTACCAGAATCTTCAGACTTAGCTCCTAAAGCAAACCCTGCCTTTTCCTCATAGCAACACACTGATCAACTTGTCCTGATTATTCTTTTCTCCTCTCTCTCAGAGTCCTTGCTTGGTCATGTTTTTTCTACTAAGACTGATCATGACCTCTGGGTCTCCTTGGCCTCCATGTTCGCATCTCATTCCCAGGCCAAGGAATTTCAAATTAGAGCCCATCTCCTCCCATGAATTATATCAATTGCTGGTAATTCCTGAAAGTCGCACATCTCACCTAAACACTCCTCTTTTAAGCCTTCTGTTAATCTCAGTGTTGCTTTTCTTCACCAAACTCTTATTCGCAGCAGCAGTATACCTCTCATTAACCCATTTGCTAGGTTTACAACAAGTCAGGGCATGTGGCTCTGCAATGCTTATATCGATTTGATCATGCCTATCAATTCGATGTTCACAATCTTTCTCAGCAAACTACACGGCTCCAAATTCATTATCTGATTCTTCTTGGTATCCTAATTCTACTGCTACACATCATATTACTAATGATTTTAACAATTTGAATGTTTCATCTTAACAATATAGTGGTAGTGATTCAATCCATGTTGGAGATGGTTCTGGCATCCCCATCCACAATTTCGGTGACTCTTGCTTCTCCTCTACCTTCTCTTCCTTCTTTCTTCGAAATTTATTGTATGTTCCAGATATTACCAAGAATCTAGTGCCTATTCTGAAATTTTGCATTACAATTCCTGCTATTTTGAGTTTCACTCATCTCATTTTACTATAAAGGACAACAAGACAAATAAGGTACTCCTAACTGGGCCAACATGTAACGGGCTATATGTTTTTCCTTCCAAGCTCATTCAACCTTCACGTCCTACTACTCATCTTGGTGAACCAACAACCCTGGCCCAATGGCACCAAAGGATAGGCCATCCCTTTTAAACTCTTGTGTCACGAGTTCTGCATGATAAATGTCTACCTGTTTCTTCATCTGAGTCATCCTTTTTTTGTCCTAAATATCCACTTGCTAAGGCCCATCAACTACCCTTTTGTACTAGTCGGGCCACTTATACTAGGTCTCTTCAATTAATTTGTGCTGATGTTTGGGGTCCAGCCCCTTATGTTTCTCAACTGGGTTTCAAATATTATCTATCATTTGTTGATCAATTTACACATTATACCTAGTTGTTTATGCTCAAACTCAAATTTGATGTTGTCACTTTTTTTAGCACCTTTTTACCATGTTGAACGTCTATTCAATTCTAAACTCATGACACTTCAAACTGATGTTGGAGATGAATTTAAACCTCTCACTCAAATATGTCAAAAGTTTGGAATAACACATCGGTTCTCGTGCCCTCATACTCATCAGCAAAACGGGCTTATTGAAAGAAAACATCAACATATTGTCGAAATCAGGCTTGCCTTGTTGGCCCACTCTTCCTTACCATTCACTTATTGGGTTGATGCATTTGAAACCGCAGTCTACTTAATTAATATCTTACCTTCTCCTACCATTAAAAATCAAACCCCCCATTTTCTTGTTTACAATTCTAAAATTGATTATACACTCCTAAAGGTTTTTGGATGTGAATGCAAGCCAAATATTTGACCATATCTTTCCAATCAACTCAATTTTTAATCAGTGTCATGGCTGTTTTTGGGCTACAGTCCATCCCGCAAAGGATATAAATGCCTAGACTTAACAAAAAATCGTGTCTACATCTCTCGGGATGTGGTCTTCAATGAGGCCTCTTTTCCCCTTTCCAAAACATGGCCCAGTTCTTCATCAATCTCCCCTGTTTCTAAACCAGTTCCTATGTCCATTTTACTACCTTCTATTCTTGGGCCTGGGCCAAGCCCCACTCCCGCTATTCCCACTTCCAATCATTCCCCTTCGTCTACCTCAAGTCCATCCTCATCCTCCTCTGCGAATAACATTCCTACTATTCCCGATTCTTCTTAAACCACTTCTCCATCAACACTTATCACACCCCAATCTCCCATTATAACCCATGTCCAAACCAACTCTTCTTAACCCCAAATATTTACGAATGGAACCATACCGTACTCCACTTGGTATTGTATCACTACCTTTCTTACAGTTCCTGATGAGCCTTCTAGTTTTTCTGCAGCTGCCAAATTCCCTGAATGATGGGATGCCATGCATCAAGAATTTCAAGCTCTGCAACAGAATAATACTTGGAGTTTAGTTCCTTTTACACCTATGGTTAATATACTTGGTTGTAGGTGGGTTTTTTGGACTAAAACTAAAGCAGATGGGTCATTTGAAAGAAGAAAAGTAAGATTGGTAGGAAAAGGTTACCATCAACAGCATGGGTTGGATTATACTGAGACTTTTAGTCCCATAGTGAAGCCATCCACCATTCGATTAATTCTTTCCATTGTTGTGACCCGTGCATGGCCATTGTGGCAACTTGACATTCAAAATGCCTTTTTACATGGATGTTTAACTGATGATGTCTATATGTTGCAACCTCAAGGCTTTGTTGATCCTGCTCATCCAACATACATTGGTAAACTGCACAAAGCTATTTATGGGCTCAAACAGGCCCCAAGAGTATGGTTTGCTCAACTCTCCTCTTGGCTACTGGGCTATGGGTTCAATTCCTCATGAGCATACCCTTCTCTTTTTATTCTCAATTAGTCTAATGTGCACATTTATTTTTTAGTGTATGTGGATGACATAGTCATCACTGCCTCACATTCATCTGCTATTGATAGTCTTATCCAAAACATGGACCGTGCATTTCCTGTTAAGGATTTAGGGAGCCTTTCCTATTTCCTTGGAGTTGAGGTTGATCATACATCTACTGGGCTGATGTTGTCTCAAACGAAATATATCAAAGCCTTGCCCACTCAAAGCAACATGCTCCTTGCTAAGCCCATTTCATCTCCTATGGCTGCCTCCCTCAAGTTGTCAAAATTCGATTCTCCAAATTTTGAAGATGCCACTCTGTATCGAAGTATAGTTGGTGGTCTCCAATACTTATTTCTAACAAGACCTGATATCTCTTTTATAGTGAATAAGATTTTTCAATTCATGCACTCACCAAAAAATTCTCACTGGAGTGCAGTAAAATGAGTGCTTCGGTACCTCAAAGAAACCATAAATTTCAGCTTGTTGTTTAAACCTCAGACTAGTCTTCACCTTCAAACTTACTATGATGCCGATTGGAGGGGTTGTCTAGATGATAGATGATAGACGATTGACTGGAGGGTTATGTATCTACTTGGGTTCTCATATGATCTCATGGAGCTCCAAAAGGCAAAGCATGGTTGCACATTCTTCCACTGAAGCAGAGTATAAGTCTATTGCTTCCTCGGTAGCTAAAACTATATGGGTTCAAACCATCCTTGTGAACTGGGTATTTCACTTCCTAAAGCCCCAACTTTATGGTGCGACAACATAGGGTCTACCTATCTTTCTATGAACCCAGTTTACCATTCCAAGACTAAGCACATGGACATAGAGGGACAGAGTTGCTGCAAAGTCATTACAAGTTTCCTTTAGTAGGTCCCATGATCAAATAGCTGATGTTCTCACCAAATCCCTTGTTGCAGATCAATTTCATCTTTTTCGATCAAGTCTCAATGTGGTTGATACCCCATTGGACTCAAGGGGGCGTATCAGCATTAGTGACCCAATGACACCTTTAGGCAAACGGTTGGCAGGCAGGTTGTGCTCCACAGCCAAAATAGAGCAGCAAAGTCACGGTACACGCCCATTACAAACAACAACAGACTATCTTCTAGAAGAGCACAGTAGAGAAAGTTGTTAGGATTTTTCCTCAAATTAAGATAACTAACTAATATTCTTTTATTTCTTATATTTTTGTATAAATGTAACCTTAATACGGAATGAAAATTAGAGAAGTTTTCATAAGTTTTTGTCTCTTTCAATAGAACCTCCATTGAAGCACCCATAAACTTTTCCAATAGAAAAGACCCAGCCCACCTGAACATAAACCCCAAGATTTGATAACGCAAGCTTGAAGGCAGCAAGGAAAAGAAAAGGGAAAAAAAAGCACACAAAAAAAACAGCAGGTAGGACCTCCATTGAAGCCCCCATAAACTTTCGAATCGACCCACCCACCCTTTGCTTCCTTAACCCACCAGTAGGAATCATTTGCTTCATCTCGTTGAGCTCAACATCTGATAAGGTGTTGATGGACGAACGAAATGAACGACGAAGAGGAAGATCTAAAGGTAGAGAAAATAGGCCTGGATTTTCAAAATAATTTTTTAGAACAGAGGGAAATCACTTTGAGGAGAAGAAGTAGGGAGGGAGAAATCACAAAGAATAGGAAGAAGGGAGCACAAGGAGCAAACGAGGAGGGGCACAATATAGATGAGGAGCATGGGGAGCAAACGGGGACCTACGTAGGACGTGGGGGTGTGGTTTGGCAGACGGCTGATGAGAAGATTTTCTCATCCAGTATTCACATATGCATTACTTCATAATTCTATCAATTATATGATAAACTAAATCATATCCAATTAAATTTCCTTAAAATGAATATTCCAAAATCTTAAAATCTGAACAATAAATTCTTAAAAACCTTAATACTAATTATTTTTAAAAATCCTTTTAATCACTAGTATTTCAACCGGCATGTTGAGAGTTTGCTGAAATCAGACGACTGCTCATTGGAGCTCGATTGCCATTGGAAATTTGGTGGTGTGGTCAACACCTACCGTTACTTTTTTTAGAAAAGAGTCTCGCTACATACAGTCATGAAATGCGCAAGCGTTGCGCAATTATTTAAAAAAAAAGTTTGGTCCATTACTAAAAAATTAGTTTCTTTTCATGTAAATCTCATATTTATTCACTTTTTTTAAAGATATTAGGTGACGCTTGCGCACTCCACAATTACAAATATCATTTATCTTTTAAAAATAGTTTTATAATTTGTGATTGTATATGCAGGGTGATTAATGTAATATATTAATTAGTTATTGATGAAAAAATGTGGTATAAAAGGGTGTAAAATTTGCTTTTATACCAAATCCTGATTTTAGGATTTTTTTTTTTTCATTAACTAATATATATATTCAGGATAGGGATCGATATCTTGCATGCAATCTGATTGGAATTAAAATAGATGCATATATATGGCGTCCTGTGAGGCGTGTAGTAGTACTACAACTTAATTCAAAGTGTGCAATATATTCTATTAAATATATAACTTTATAAGGATTAATGTAATCCTTAAATTAGGTTATTACGAAAATGGCATGTATATGAAAGAATTATATATGTAACATGATGTTATGATTTGCAAACGTCACTACCACCAGAAATGTATTCCCATTGGTTGATTTTAAAATAAATTATAAAATGGTAATTGGTTTCAATTATTTTTAAATGAAGTGCACTACAACACAATTGGTCTTTTGTGACAGAGGAAAACGTCACAAAAAATGACTAAAATGTCACTAAAGACATTTGGTGACGGTTCGAAACCGTCAAGACTACCGTCACCTAATGTGCGTCACAGAAAACAATTGGTGACAGTTTACTATTCAACCGTCACAAAAAATATTTTTAGTGACGGTTGGAGGTCTTCCATTTGATGACACGTTCGAACGTGGGATTTTTTGTGACGGTTGAAATCTGTCACAAAATGTAACGTTCGAACGTCCAACAGAACGTTCGAATGTTAACCCGACCAATTAACATTCGAATGAAAAAAGTTGACGTTCGTTTGTTATAGTTCGAATGTATCATATTTACCTTGGAACATCAAACAAAACGTTTGAACGTAAATCATTTAAACATTCGAACGTTGCGTTCGTTTTGAGAGTGAATATGTTCGAACGTTGGATCTTACATTCGAACGTTATTTCATAAGTTTGTGTAATTACGTTTGAACGTTAATTCTAATGTGAACCAACATTCGAACGTTTGTTATATACATTTGAACGTATAGATCAAAAATATTATATTAATTTAATATTAATATAATATTAATTTAATATAAAATCATCATATTACACCATCAAATTAACAACTAACAATGTTTTATATAGTTGCAAAATTAAATATTAAAAGTTCTACATAATGAGAAAATTGAATTGATTTAATTTCTTCTTCTTTCCTCGCCCACTGTGATTTTACTGTAGTGACATAACATGCCCTATCTGGACTCTAATATCCCTCTGCACTTGTTCTTAGACTTTACTACATATTCTTTCCTCCTGGTCTCTCTGTTGCACCTGCAAATGCATCTCTAAATCAGACTGTTGCTCCAAGAGAGACTCCAACTCTTGCTGTCTTGACCTCATATACTCATTTGATAAAAAAAAATGGCGCAAAATAAGTAACGTTTTTTAAAAAATACAAATAAAAATTAAATTAATGACATGTTGTGTACTTTAATAAATTATTCCCAACATATTCAATAAAAGTTCACAAATTTAGTCAAAATGATATCATATATTTTCACAATATATAAACATATTCACAATTAAATTTACAATATTTCACATATTTCCAACAATTTTAATAAATACTGTAATACACAAATTCACAATATATAAACATATTCCCCATAGACCAAACTAATTCAACAATCACATATACATATGCACAATAATAACTAATTCACAAATACCAAAACATAGTTACAAAAAAATAATCACAACATATGCTTCAAATACACATACACAATTGTAAAACATATTCATTTTAATCTATAAATATAAATCCATATCACAAAGATTTGATTCTAATTCATCAACATAAACAATTCAATTCCTTCTAATTCATTAATAATATCCAATTCACAACATATTTACAATATATACAATCAAAATTCACTACTCAACTCATAATATTATACCCATATCTAATCCTTCAAAATCTACAATCAACTCACATTATACACATCAAAATATTCATCATTATCCATAACAAAATCACAACAAAATATATAAACATATTAATAAAGTTTAGAAATATACCTATCACTCACAATATCCTCTTACAAATGACAAGTTTTGATCAAGTCACAACAACCAATCTTTCAAAAAAATCATAATACTAGCTAGTTAAAGACATATATATAAAAAATACAAAATAAATATCATAAAATTACAAAACATTTAAAAGAAAAAAGAGTTTTTTCTTACCAAAATCAATGGAGAGAGCAAAAATATTAACCCTCTCTCACTCTACTCTCTCTCTAACCCTCTCTCACTCTAACAAACACACTCTCTCTCTAACCCACAACCCTCTCTCACCCTCACTCTCTCTTTCTCGCACAGGAGAAGCAGAAGAAATGATTCTGCATCCTCCCGTGCGTTTGTTCATTAAAAATACTCTGATTTGATATGACGTTCGAACATTTAAAAAGTAACGTTCGAATGTTAAATTTTAACGTTCGAACGTAATTTAAAAATGAGTAGGAAATTTCCCGCATTTTTTCACGTTCGAACATACGTTCAAACGTTTAAAAAGTAACGTTCGAATATTAAATTTTAACGTTCGAACGTAATTTAAAAATGAGTGGGAAATTTCCTGCATTTTTTAACGTTCGAACGTATATACATATACGTTTGAACGTAAACAAAGTAACGTTCGAATGTTAAATTTTAACGTTCGAACGTGAAAGAAATGTACTCTATTATTATAAATAATATATAATATACTATATATAATCATATATATAGTATATTAACTATATATAATATTAACTATATACTATAATATATATATTAACTATATAATATATTATATATTATATATTATATGTAATGACTATATATATAATATATAATGGGTATATATATATATACTATATATATTATATAATATATACTAGACTATATATAGTATAGTATATATAGTACTAGACAATATATATAATATATATTATATACTTAACTAGTATATAATATAGTGTATTATATATTATATATATAGTATATAATATACCACAGTTAGCTTATCCAATTTTAATATTAAATCATTGTGCTTCAAATTTCAATCTTTTTAAATTTGTAATAATTGTTCACAAAGGATACATTATTTTATTTAAAAACTCCATAAAATTTAAATTATAGTCATATTTACCAAATATTCTATCCAACGTTCGAACTTCATCCACCAACGTTCGAACGTTACTGATTAACGTTCGAACGTTGGCGCCAAAAAATATTACGTTCGCACGTAAAAATCTTTAATGTTCGAACGTCCATGTAACGTTCGAACATAAATTTGTCTACATTCGAACGTCAAACAAATTTTCATCTAGATTTAGTGACGGTTTGTATAAACCGTCACAAAAACTGATTTTTTGTGACAGTTTGGGGACTGTCACCAATTCTAAAGCGTCACTAAATCTCAATTTTATTGTAGTGGTGGTGCAATTTGAATCACCTTTCCCATGCCATTTTTGCTTTTCTATCGTTTTTAAGAGGTAATAAAGCCTCAAGATGATTGGTTCATCAAAAGGCCATCTCAGCAATAGTTCTAACGCCGGCCTTCCGGCCTCCTTCACTGCAATATTGCAAAAACTATATATAATATTGTTCCGGCATGCAGTACGCATGCAGTCTCACAAATTAACCTCATATGATCGGCACCATCCAAAGCCCGGCGATCCCTTATTTTATAAAATTTTCCCACCGTATTTTACTTATTTTTACAAGAGAAAGCAACGTACTCTTCAAGCAGTAGTCTATATGATCTGCAAAAGACAGTCCTGTGTGCAACTTAGAGTTGAAGTTTTGAACCATAATTTGATCATGATCATGTATTGTTTGTTTGTTTCTTTTGTGTTGCCTTGCCATTGTAGATATCTCATGCTAATAATAGAAAAAATAAGAGATTGGGAACCATCATGGGCCAACAAGGAGAATATCGAAAACTTCCAACTCTCAATTCCATGTTTTGTCATTAGTGTGCTGTCGTAGCCCTCAATTGGTGAGCTGTATTCAACTATTTCTATCTTTTTCTAGCATTTGAATTGTTTGTTTGACCCAAAAAATGAGACGCATTAATTCTTTTGGCCTGCCTTTTAATTTGCTTTAAGGAGTCGGACAAAATAAGCTTCACTCCGTCCGTGCTTATATCATCTCCTTTACAGCATATTTTTTTGATCAATTAGAGTAGTGGTCAGCGCATAATTTGTTGCATTCTAAATGGGAAAATGGGGTTCTATTGTTTTCTCTCTACTGTTCGTTTTACCTCTGTTTCACGGAGGAATTGCAGCAGCAGCAGCAAAAACACAGGAAGGATTAGAGGAATGGGGATATGTTGAAGTCAGACCCAGTAAGTTGATGTTAGTGAAAAAATTTATTCATTTGTATTCTTAGTTTTCTTCTCAAAGGAAGTGTACGTTATTCTTTGCATCTGGATTGTGTTATATATGCAGAAGCCCACATGTTCTGGTGGCTTTACAGAAGTCCCTACAGGGTTGAAGATGATCCCAGCTCCAAGCCATGGCCTATCATTCTTTGGTTGCAGGGTGGACCTGTGAGCATTGAAAAACTCTTGAACATGATATACTTGTTTCTTCAAGCTAATTCATTTGTCACTTTCACTAGTTTTGTGATTCACTGTCGATATTTGTATTAATTTCTTCAAGCTTCATAGGGTGCTTCAGGAGTTGGGATTGGAAATTTTGAAGAGATTGGGCCATTAGACAGTGATTTGAAGCCAAGGAATTCAACGTGGTTGCGAAAAGCTGATCTTTTATTCGTGGTAAGTTAGCCGTGATTAGAAATCTGCAATGAAGTAATTGCTTTTAACAAACCTATTGGATTTCACGTAGGATAATCCGGTTGGAACGGGATATAGTTTTGTGGAGGATGAAGAACTGTTAGTCAAAACCGATGAGGAGGCAGCAGCTGATTTAACGACATTGTTGGGGGAGATATTCAATAGAAATGAGAGCCTCCAAAAGAGTCCTCTACACATTGTGGCAGAATCTTATGGTGGCAAATATGCAGTCACTCTTGCACTCTCAGCACTTAACGCCATAGAAGCTGGGAAGTTGAAGCTTAAATTGGGAGGTAACACTTTTCAAACAATCTTTCTCCAACGAGCTATGTCAAGAATTATCTGGACATTGCCACACACACACACACACACACACACACACACAAAGACACACAGAGAGAGTCATTGTGCTCATTGTAGATATATTTTTGCGTAACTAAAGCGATTTTGTTTTCCTATTCTTTTTCTCTTCCATATGTAGGAGTGGCACTAGGAGATAGTTGGATCTCCCCAGAAGATTTCGTGGTAGAAACTTGTTGATTTGTCCAATTAAAGTATGCAATAATTAGGAACTTTTATATGTCTTTCATCTGCTAAGATTTAAGTCTTTGGTAATGCAGTTTTCATGGGGTCCTCTTCTCAAAGATATCTCGCGGTTTGATGACAACGGGCTGCAGAAATCCAATAGGTCCACTTTTAACTACATTAATTATAACATCGTAGAGGATTTGAAGATTTCAGTTTGCTGACAAACTCATTTGAAAAAACAGTCTGGCTCTGAAGATTAAGCAGCAAATTGAGCAAGGTTAATATGTTGATGCAACCAATTCATGGATGCAACTTGAGTCAGTGGTTAGCTCCAAAAGCAATAATGTGGTATAGAATGCATTAATTAGCCATATATATTGACTGAATTCTCGTATCTAAAACTCAATTATAGCACAAAATTAATATGATGCATGGATTTTCAGGACTTCTACAATTTTCTGTTGGATTTTGGATCAGACTCGATGACGGAATTAGTAGATTTCTCAAAAGGGAGCTCAGTAAAAAGATATTCAACGTATTTGAGTTCCTTAAGGTCTTCTCCCGGTGGTGTTGGTGATTTGGGGAGTTTGATGAATGGTGTCATTACAAAGAAACTAAAGATCATTCCGGAAAATGTGGAGTGAGTTTTCTCCTTTGTGATTCTGATATTAAAAAATAAATAAAAAATCTATTGCTAGCTGAAACTGTATATATATGTGATCCATGAAAGAAGTATGAGGGTTTCCTTTACAGGTGGGAAAGGCAGTCAGAAACTGTTTTCACAAAGCTTGTGGGAGATTTTATGAAACCAAGGATCGGTGAGGTAAGGATAATTAATGAGTGATCAAGTTTGTAAAGTCTGATTTCTTGATGATTGCAACCAATAATTCAGGGCAGGAAAATTCCACTTTTTTCCCTTCATAGATTCACTAAGAAAAGTAATTAAAATTTAATTTCTTTGATCTCATTTATTTTCTTAAAAAGATCTCTTAAGTTACCAATTCCTTGTTATTTTACAGGTCGATGAGCTCCTTGCTAAAGGAGTGAATGTGACTGTTTACAATGGGCAAGTAAGATTAATAATCAGTACTTCTATTTTTTCAACGATGGTACTGTTGAGTACTTGAGGCCGGCGAAACATCATTAGTTGTTGTAATTTTAATATTTTCATCAATATTGGTGGGAATATTCATATATATTACCTAGTACTCATATTGTAACCTTGACAATATATATAGTTTGGCTGCTCATTAATTGCAGCTTGATCTTATATGTGCAACCATGGGGACAGAAGCCTGGATTGAAAAACTCAAGTAATTACTCTCTAATCTCTTTCTAATTCCTTTAATATTCTTTCTTTCTTCTTTTTTTTCCTGCCATCTTGAAATGGTGTTTGTGTTCTCTCTCTCTCTCTCTCTCTCTCTCTCTCTCTCTCTCTCTCTCTCTCTCTCTCTCTCTCTCTCTATATATATATATATATATATATATACGTGTATGATCAGGTGGGAAGGGCTACGTAATTTCTCGAGCACGGTCAGAACCCCTCTCTACTGTGGAAATAATACAAGGACAGAGGGTTTCTTCAAGTCATACAAAAACCTACATTTCTATTGGATTCTTGGAGCAGGCCACTTTGTAAGTCAAAAGCAATATCTACTTTTTGATCTGCATGTCGGCAATAACGTCATACCCCATGGTCATTAATATACGTTGGAATTAGCTCATGTATAATAATTACCATTTTCAGTTATTTTAGTTCCAGTACCTCACAGAACTAAGGATCTTTAGATCGGAATAATTTTATCGATCGACGAGCACTAGTAGTACTGCCACTACCGCACACGTGACATTTACTTCCAAAACTATATCATCAAGTTTTCCTCACGATGAAAGTAAATGTACGTGCGTACTGCTAGCTTGGGGCCAATGCCGCTTTAAAATTTTGCCATAGTTAGTTGTTGCACCCGTCTGTTTCACATGCTTCATTTTATAGGAATCTGATCAGATCAGGAACTGATCCCTCTTTTGGTCAATAAAAACAAGAAAAGGAAAAACACCTTCCTTCATGAGCTGCATGCTTTTTGAGCTAAGCTAACCCTAAATCTGCATGCATGAGTGCTGACATAATGAGTAATGATCATGACATCTGAGAGAGAGAATTGCAAATAGCCTTTTCAGTAATTAAGAATGTGAGATTGTTGTTTAATTTGCTTGCATGAGTAATTAAGGAAATGCTTATTCTGATCTATATTTGCATGCATGCAGGTACCTAGTGATCAGCCCTGTGTTGCATTAAACATGGTCGGTGCCATCACGCAGTCCCCAGCGGCTTCTTCGTAGAAATTAAGGAAAAATGGCGCCATTCCAACGGTACGTTTAGCCAACCAGGAAGAGGGTTGCCTTAGATCAGGGTTCAGACGCAGAGACAAGCTGAAGCAAACCACACAGACAGACAGAGAGAGAGAGAGAGAGAGAGAGAGAGAGGTGCAATACTATATATTTTTTTATCAAGTTCATGTATTTAGTTTTATAAATTAAATAATTTACTATCTTGACTTAAAATCTTTATTTATTTCAAAAAGTTTAAACTAGTATAAATATTTAAGAAGAACGAGTTTCACAATTTAATTTGTAATTTAACCCTTCTTCCTCTCGGGCGTATAAGTCCAACATATTTATTTCAAATGACGGGATGAAGTGTACTGGTTGTCATGTAGTAATAATTATTAGCGCTATAAATAATTAATGCTACTCGATTGACTCAATTAAACTCATTTCATTCTATTCGATTATTAAATAGGTTGTTGGTGAACAAAAAGTTAGATTCAATTATTTAAATTAGACAAATTAAGTACTTGTACAAAATTTAAAAAATTCTATACATCGTATTATTATTTTATTTATATTTTATTAAGTAAAATATGACACATTTATCACCATTAAATGATCATTTATTATATTTTTTATCATCAAAAGATGATAAATACACCACATCATATATAATAAGATGTGAGTGAAATGGTAGTCATGTGACGTATAGCATTACTCATAAAATTCACCCGACTCAATTAGAGTTTATGAGCATGCATGCTCGTATAAAGTTAAGCTCAACTCTGTCAGCTCGCTCATATATTAACACAGATATATTAATATATAAATATAAATCATATTATATATGTATAAAGTTTATTATATATAGTATATATAATATATAGTAATTATAATGAACATATATGTGTATATATATGATTCATTAACTTATAATGAGTATTATTGTATGTGTTATAAATAACTGATATCTTATACTAGTATAAATTATTAGGATTTTCCCTTGTTCACTTTTATAAAACTCTCATCTCATCTCAAAATAATTATTACAATTTTTTTAAATTCTTATATAAAATAAAATAAATAATTCAACTTTTTCAAATCCCAATACAAAAATAAAATAAACAATTCAATTTTTTCAAAATTTAATTTAAAAATAATATTAAAACAATATATTCTAATAATATTTTATTTAACTTTTAATTTTAATTTAATACTCACTTACGTAATCAAGACTAAAGCGCATACTTATAGAGAGGTGCAAAGGACAATGTGCCACATAAATAAGAATTAACAGGGTCTGCCAGTCAACTATATACCTTCTCATCAAATGTGGTTTTCAATACCACGAGTCCATGGTATCACAGTCAGAACTGAACATCGTATGGGAATCTTTTCGATGCACTCTGACCTCTAGAATACAAGATGGTAACTGGACAATTCTGATGCAAACCAAGGTTAGTACAGCCATATTGTTTGCAGCCCTGTCAACTCCTCTCTCTCAATCTACTGTCTTTGTCTCAAATTGAAACTTCTCTATAACTCCCCATCTTTGTTGGGATTGATTTACCCATGCACTCTACTTTCAAGGTAATTGAGAGGAAGCCCCCAAAATGAGCTATAAAGATTGCTTTCATATTGGGCAAGTTGTAATTATGTATTTTGCTTTCTCTTTAAAGAAATATTTTCTCATAGTTTTGATTGCTTTCCATATGTACTTTAAGAATGTGAATGCGATTTGCATCTGTCTGCAAGTTGTACTATGGATGATTTTCTTTTCCTAGACAATTTGTGTTATGAGGAAAGTTGTGACCAAAATAAAAATGTTTAGGTGCAGCAATGTACTAAGAGCTTGAATGCCCCTTTTTACTAGTTTGAATGCAAACGTACAAAGAGCTTGACTGCAAATTTAAGTGTAGCAATCAATGAGAATTCATCTATATCATATAGTTTCTATTACAATAACTGAAAATTGTTTAGAGTAACAATGTACTAATAGGTTGAATGCAACTTTGATTTCCTTTTTAATATATTTGATAAATAGATTATATTTCTTCAAAAATTGTTAAACTTAAATTCTTACAATTTTCTTCTTTTAGTTTGTAATTATTTTTTTTTTAATTGTTGACATGTCAACACTTGGATTGTGAGCATATAATCTTTGAGCTGATAAGAAGATCAAATCTAATAGAACTTGGCAAGAACATGTGTTATGTTCCAGCCAAAATTATTGCAGGAAAGATATGATGATGGAAGCCCAAATGGAGTATGAAAATGGATGAACATCCAGTTTAGCTCTATGGAGTCTGAAAGAGGGGTGGAATATGATGTCCAACGTGGCTGGAAATCTTCAAGACTCAAGTACATGTATATATAGGTTTTGATGCTTTTGAGGTGGGTGAACAGCTGAACCACATTTTGGAGGGTGTTATGCATATTTTGATGTTTTGAGGAAAACTATGTGGTATAGGAATTACATGCATTTGTATAGGAGGTATGTGTGTGTGTGTGTGTATGCTGGTTGGTTTGAGATGGACATGTTTAAGTGGAACAATATCTTTTATGTACGTTGCGTTACATGCTAACTAGATAAGGAAGTGGTAATACTGAAGATCATATATTATAAGGTGTAAGCAGGGTATTATAAATAAAAAAATTTTAAAAATAAATGTTTTAGGCATTATGTGAATAGGACATTTGCTGGATAATGTTTTTGTATGATAGACATCCATGGGGAGACAAGAAATTTTGTGCTGTGATAAAAGTTGTTGGTTTACTAATCTATCCTAGTACCTTCGATGGAAATAGAATGTATCCCATTCATGTGCACTAAATGAATATATATATATAGGTGAATGTTGGTAGATGTGTGTGTGTGTGTAGTATAAAGATGTTGGGAAAACAGAGTATTGTGGCATGTCATGTACTTATACTATGTCAAAATTGATCACTTTGCAAAGTATAAAATAACATATGTTCTTCCCAAAGTATAAAACTTACTATTTAGAGTGTATATAATTAGAGAAGCAAAGAAAATTGGATGTGTGATAACAGATGAACATGTTGCAATTGGTTTTAGTTATCCACTCACAACTTAAGTTTTCTATTTTCATTAAAACATAACATAACACTAAAATGCAGGTCAGATACTGAAATTAACTAAAAACACATTCTTCCTAGACAATCCCAAAACCATCCTGACAGAACAATATCCCTATTTTGAATGTAGATTTACACAATTTCAAGTCTACTACCAGCGTCAATCATAAGGATACAATTAGGCAAGCAAAACAGACATACATCAATCACAGGGATACCAACCTTTTCCCCCAAAGCACAACCCAACCCAGCATAAAGGTCAAGGGTAAAAAAGTAATATAGCCATCAAACACAAATCACTATTTATGGATGGATAGCCTCTTCTATAATAGAGGTATATATATATATATATTGTGATTTTAAAATCCAAATACCAATTTTTATTATGATAAATTTGAAATCAAACTTTAAACTCAAAGTATATCTTAGATATTTGTCATGTTTTTCTATCAATTTAGTAAGTGAAATTACAACAGGGATATTCAAACATCCCAAAACCATCCTGACCAAATTTTGGCGAAATAATTGAGCATTAGCAATGAGTTGCAAGCCGTTGAAAACATTACCAACGACTTGCAAGCCATTGAGAACATTAGTAATGACTTGCGAGTCGTTGAGAATAGCAACATAAGCAACAAAAGTGATTTGTTGGGAAAAGAGGGTATTACCAACGACATCCATGTGAATGTAAATGTTACTATCATTACCAACAAGCTTTCAAGTTATCAGATGTTTGAGTAGCAACGACAATATATTGGAATGCCCACCGTGGGGAATTGTTGCAAATGAGTAGAATTAGCAATGTTAGCCAATGTCGTTGGCAGAAACCTCTGGTCACACGACTTTTTCCACGAAAAGGAATGGAAGCTGTTGCAAAGCTTGTTTATCAACGGGAAAGTGACTTTCTCCAACGACTAATTCCGCTACAATAACCCTTATATGTTGTAGAAAAAGGGTAAATGCCATTTGAATACTTAGAATATCTTAATATATTTAATAATAGTTTGAGTTAAGATATTTTATTAGATTTTAAAAAATAAGAGAGGAAATGTTATATAAAAATATTACATAACTTAAAAAATAATTTGATATATTTTTTAATAGAGCAATGCTACATACAGTCTCCATTTGGGGATTGCAATGCAGGCATTATTAATTTTATCTTTAAAATTTTTTAAAATTTCTAAAATATCTCTCCTATAATGATTTTTTTCTTCCTTTAATAAAGGGCCTATACATGCAGTCCCCAAGTGGGGACTGCAAATAGAATTTCTCTTTTTAATATTATTTTTGTTTTGAAACTTAAAAAAGTTGTATTATTTTTATATTTTGTTTAAAAATTTTAAAAAATTGTAATAATTAGATAATAATTAGATGAGAAAACATAAGATTTGAAATTGAAAAATATTTTTGTTAATGTGATTTTTTTAAAAAATAATATTTGAAAATACTTAATTACCAAATGTACCCTATGTCTTGTATTGTGTCACTTTATGCACAATTGTCCTCTCGATATACTTGTCTTTTTCAATGACAGCATGCTAAAGATTTGACAACCTTAATACACTAAAAAATAGAGCATTGATTTGTACAGAGACAAAAACCCAAAAACATTCTTGCAGTCCGGCTGAAAGCTAAAGCCTCAAGCATTTCAAAAAAGAATACATACACATGTTTGTAATTGTGTCATCAAGACACATTGCCATCCAAAATCTTTTCCCAATCTCATTGTGCAACAAATCACCCAACTTGAAGTATTATAAACTAAAATCTTTCTACTTCAAACTTCATCAAATCCCTTATGAAGGAAAGACCATTCAGCTTTATATAACTTATGCTCAGATCGTAGATATTTTCAGATAATCAAGTAGAAACAATACAACAAGTTTCAAAACTCGCTCATTTTTTCTACTAACTTTCACAAAACACAACAAAAAAATACATCAAGTTTTTTGTTCCATAATTCTAAAAATTCTCAAACTCACCAAACAACCCAATAATTCCAAATCTCTCAGCAACCAACACCTTCTATAGTTCTACTAATGCAAGCCATTGCATATATTAAGACAACAATGTAAAAAATGGACCCTTTCCTTATGAATATATGACTATGATACAAGAATCAACAAGTGATTAACGTGAGGATAAACCAACAGAACACATATATGCACACAAAATTACTTGAAATATTACAGACATCCAAACGACCTACATAAGCAAGCTCATAAATGCCCCGATAAACTCAACCAGCAGTTGTAGTACATAAGATACAACGCGTACGATGTGCATCCAACTGGGAACCATCATCATCGTCACCATCATCTACACCACCAGTTTCATATTCATGTTCTACAACAGGCTCCCGATAGATGGCTCCAGACCCTTTCCTACCACTAACATTGTAGGCATAATCCATAAGACAAGGCATGTGATAAGCATGACAGCAAAAGAAAATAATGACCAACACATTTTGTATAGAGAAGGGATCAAAACACATGCAACACCTTGCACCACCCTTAGTCTTAGACTTAACCTCCAAGGTTCTCACATTTGATGATCTCACAGATGCCTGAGAAGCCATACTGGCATTCCTCTTTGCTCGTGCTTCATCTTATTCACTGCTCAAGTAAATCTCAGTTATTGCCTCTTTGTAATACTTAACCAAAAGGTTGACACTATCAGCCTGTTTCACAACCACAGTAAAATGCTGGGCTTATGTTGTCCTCCTAAAATAAAATGCAAGAGTGGTATGTGAAGCACAGGAATACCTTGAGGATATCATTGCAACCATGTCTAAGAGACGTTTCAGTCCTATAATCAGTAATGATCTTGACCAGCCGATCCCTAAGCCTGAATGAAGCAAGAAAATGAGAGAAATTAGATACAGTTCCCTTGATTAAGGACTTAATGATGCAGAACATTTGTCTCACTAATGTTCATCAACAGTTACAAGATGCAAAACAACAAATTCCAGTCTATTTGGGTGTGTATAAAAGGTGGACCTTACTTAACCTTCTTCACCATCAAAAAGAACAAGTAAAGAAAGGTTATAGTGTTATACTACCATCATTGATGGCATCTTCAAAATATTGAGCTTCTACTACCACCAAGATATATACTTATCATTCAGTTCACCAAGAAAAACTAAAGTTCCAATAATTATGATGCAAAAGCAAGATTTCTTTTGAGATAGGAAGAACTATAGGAAGAAATTCAGCATCATTCTAATCCCACTAATCAAGGTATCTCCAAGCCATTGGGAACCATATTTACAATATAGAGAGGATCATGACTTCCAACCATGTGCTCCAACAACATACCCACCTGGTAATAAGCAAGAGCAATTTTAGAAGAACTTCCAAGAGACAAACAAAGAAATATTTAACTAAATGTCCGTACCTACTTTTAAGCCACATGAATATGTTCGATACATACCATTTCAGGTTTGTGAAAACATTGCTTTATTAATTCTTCCCAAAGGTTGTCATCATTCTGCATAGTCACAAACTCTACAGCCTGCGCACAATGATAATGCTTGTCTCTTCACACCACCAAAATTCAAAATCAACCAAAATGCAAATAACAATGCCATACAATATGAAAAGTACCTCCTCTATATCCCCTAAGTTATTTATAATGACAGCAAGGGCTTGTTTAGAATTCCCCATTCTTCCAAGGATGAAGACTTGCTCCCTTAGAAGATCTCTTCCGATGCAAATTTCATATGCCTGAAATTTGAATTTAAGAGTTTATTAACTATATACATAAGATTTCAAACTGACCATCTTCATACATTTTCAAGTGTATAATGTTGACTACTACGAAGAAAAGGAAGTAGCATCTTTGGATCAAAGTCTACATAGAGCTCCACCTATCACAGTAAAATATATAGGACGAAATCTTCAAACAACCCAAGTGTTTAATGGCATAAAATGGTGCAACATCCATGCAACATGGTAAGAAAGATAAAAGATAAGTTATGAAAAAAGCTTTAAGAACGGCCATAAGAGATGCATGGTACTAATGCAGCTAAAGGTGGATGTGCAAGCCACGGACCTAAACGTGGTCCACCATGGAATGTTGTGATAAGTTAAGTGGTTCCCCTTATGGCCACAAGCAATGGAATCGATGCACAACCCTGCACACATAGGTTAAAGTGTGCTGGCCATTAAAGAAAAGGAAAGACAAATTTAATGAGTTATACATTGTGCATGTTACATGTTTATGTTAGTATAAGTATTGAGTATTTCACTCATTTTGTTTTTTTGCTTTTATGTTTTTCAAATGTCCAGGTAAAGAAGATGCTAATGAGCTGACAGCTAGACATTGATCATGTGTCAAGGGATTTTAAGACAGTTAATGAGTGTCTTTTTTCATTAAAATATCAGTTTTAATTTATTTCTTTTTTTGTAACTAAGAAGAAATTTTATTGATATAAAGATAGACATAACTCAGGTACACAGGAAGTATATATGTGAATACACCAATTTAAGAACTAGAAACTGTTACAAGGAAATCATGGAAGCTGAGACCAAATATCAGTTTTAAATTTTCTTGCTTGAGACTACATTTTTGTTATTTTCTGGGAAATTATTTTCAATGAAGTATTTTTATTATGTTCAGTCTCTTTATTGAGCACAGTTATAAAAGTACGTAACACTCCTAACCCATGGGAAGGGGATGTTACACACGGGCTCATTATTATGGGATGCTAATGTATAAAAAAAAATGTGGTGAATCTATAGGTCATTTATTATTTCGTTGTGAGGTGGTATGGGCTTTATGGGGTGAGATTTTTAACAAGATTGGAATTGCATGGGTGATGCCTAGGAGGGTGGTGTATCTTCTTATTTGTTGAAGTGGTCTGCAAGGCAGCCCCCAATCGCTACCGTCTAGAAAATGATTCATCTATGTCCCGTGTCGTACATTTGGCTTGAAAGGAATGGCTACAGTTACTGGGAACACTCTTTGGAAAAACTTCAATGTTTCTTTTCCACACTTTTCCTTTGAGCCTCTGCTATTGTTTTTAAAAAGCTCATTTTCATGATTTTCTTGTATCCATCTCTAGCTCCTAACTACTAACTAGGTGTTCTCAGTTGTATACTTCTTGTGCACTAGGACTATGCTTACTTGATTTGATAAATGTTTATTTTACTTATAAAAAAAAAGTTACATTCAAACATGAACACATCCTATCTATAACTAAATTAAATAGCTTTTAACCTACTTGATAAAAATGCAGTCACATATTTTTTTTATCGGTAAGAATGCACTCGTGTATAAACATGAAAGCATTATCTATTACTGATTTAAAATATTAGTATCTTCACTGGGAAACACAGAGATCAAAGCAAAACATGTTTCAGCATTTCTCAATACCTGCATATCATGAAAATCCTTTCCAGCATTTGGATTTACTTCAAATAAAGAATGGAGATACAGGTGCAGGAAATATCTGGGATCACACTTATTGCTAGCATTCAGAAGTTGAGAAACAATATCAGATGGAGTAATCATGTCCTTATCTTGGATCAATAACAGAACTGCATGCTTGCAATCTATCATCATAAGTTGCAAGACCTACATTGGCATATGTAAATAAAGGTAGTCAGAAATCTTACAATGATACGAGTATGAGAATGGAATAGAAACAAGTGTGACAAATAGGAAAAAGGGAAGAGTTTGCAGAATATATTTTGCCAACACCAGAAATCATGTACAAGGCTTAGTTGAGTTCAACAGTGGCATACCTTTTCATGAATTGAGTGATGCAAGTTGTATTTTTCGATTTAGTCAAACACTTCTGGCTTCATAAGCTGAAAATTACACCCAAAATAGAAAGAATAAATCAATAAATAGAACAACATGGACAAATTTGTTAGAACACAAACAGAGATGGGACACCATGATTTTCCAAAGCATTTAACATAAAAGTTCCATCTTAATGCTAAACTTTGGTGTTCTCTATTTTTGCATTAATCTTTCGTGTGCAGCGGTAACACTTACATCAGCATAGATTAAAAGAGCTTTCTTGTATTGCCCATCTATTACATACAATTGTGCTAGTGCCTACCAGAGAAAAGGAAAGCATAAATAATATAGTGAGATAAAAAATATATATATGGATACAGCACCGCTAAATTTTAACAACCGAGAATGTATGTATGTGCTGACATACCTCTTTGAGTGCATCAGTCATGAATGAAGTAGTAAGCTGAGTTTCTATGGTAGCAATAATAGGCAATGCATAATAAATCACATGTGGCCAAGATTTGACAGTTAACAAAAGACCCTCATGGAAAGAAGAATTTGTAGCCAAAGCTACAAGAGCAACCAGTAGCACGAAAAGCAACAAGAGGCCTTGAATCCCAAGTTGGAACAAAAGATATTTTAAGATATTTAGGCACAATATTTTTTCCTAACAAACCTCATAAGCAGTATCACGCAGTTTTGGATTTTCTGTTGGTATATATGGAACCAACACAGGAAGCTGACGGAGATGAGCAAAGTGGAAAACCCATCTGTGGAAAGCAGCCACTGCCAGTTATTTAGAAGAATTTGGACAAGGAGAAATAATTATAAGGCAGACAGTACCTTTCCCATGCCGAAGCAGATCCTTGCAACAATTTGGGACACAAAGATGCAACTTGAGCATACTTCCTTTCCACAATCAAATGACCAAGGTATCTTGATCCAACCTGCACATATAGTGCCAACAGTGATCAAACTATGCTATGGAGGATATATGAAAAGCAAAATGCAATTAAGTAATCAACTAAAAAAATGCCACTATATCATTATGCTAAAAAAAAAAAAAAAGTAAATCAGTCACATGTGAGCATAGCGTATCACTATATTTCCATTTTCCAAGGTGCTTTCCTAATGTAAATTTATCTCTGATAATTAAGGCCCCGTTTGGATATACAAGTATTCTCATATATTTACTTTCCAAACATCACTCAAACACAAAACATTTTCAATTTCAAATATTTAACTTTTTCATCTAATCTTACCTAATCATTACAACTCATTACAACTTTTCCAAACTCCCAAACAAAACATAAAAAACAATACAAGTCTTTCAAATTTCAAAACAAAAATTATATTAAAAAATTATATTCAAACAATTTTTTAACTTTATAATATTTTTACTCAAGTTTTTCTCTCTCCTTTCCCAAAACCCAATAAAACATCTTAACTCAAACCATTTCACTACTATTCACAAATATTCTAAGTATCCAAACAAGTCGTAAATTGCAGCATTGATAAACTAGAACGAGTGTAATTTGTAACATATATGTTTTAACCAAAAGTAGTATCCTATCACTTACAAAAAAAAAGTAGTACCCTATTATTCAATATAGGTGTACTCCAACGATCTTAATTTAGTGAGGAAAAGTAAGGAAAATAGTATCGAATGTGGTGTATCATGCTATGTATTTACAAAGCAAACACACCCAAGTTCTGTCTACAGACACCCCAGATTAAAAAACAGAAATAAAATTAAAAAAAAAAAAACAAAATACAATCTTCACTATCATCCCCAGTATTGAACACGTACAACAAAAACAAATGCTACATCCGCACACTCATGCATGTTTCATGTAAATGATATGAAACTGAATAAAATTAGAACCAGAACAAATTGAAAATACTTCATCGAAAAGTTCACTCCGTCCCTAACCAGTTTCAACAGTTGCCAAAGCTTTTTCATGCCACCCATGTTGAAGAAGCCATGCAATATGATCTTCGGCATCCCTAAACATAATAAATGCATTAAAGTTTTCAATATATCTAATTGGAACACTTAATACAAACTGTTAGTCTCAACAAAAATTTATTTCATGACAATGAAATACTTTGTTGTATCGAATGATGGGACCTAAGGGGATTATGACAAGGAAATCCAGCAACAATGCAAACGCAATAAGATATAATAAATAATTCAACTTTTTCAAATCCTAAAATAAAAAATATATTTCAACAATATTTTATTCAACTTTCAACTTTTATCTCATCTCATCTGTGTAACCAAATAAGGCTAAAGGCGTTTACCACTTATCGAGCCAACCCTAGGGGTTTAGTCCAAAATAGTAACATACAAAACATTTTGTACACCAGGTAAAAAACTTTTTTATCAATATGACCAAAAATCCTTAGAAAACTAAGGCTAAACGGTAACTTTGGCTTCATTAAAATTGAGCAAAACTAGTCAAATCCCATAAAAAGTTTACCAAAATAATTATTTTTCACTAATTAATATCATATCCCTAAATTGTGAATTCTATGACATTGATTGGACAGTTAACCAAAGTTTTGAATACTGCACCGGAGGCTATACCGACCAAGGTACTAGAACGAAATATTTCAGTACTGATACCGTTTCATGTACCGTTTTGAAATAATCGATATATGAATAAATTTTATATAAATATATATAAATTATATTCCAAAATAATAATCTATATATGAATAAATTATATATAAATACATATATATATATATATTATCAATAGCCTGGTCTGAATTATGGGTCAAAAAATAAGCTTGCAATTTGGAAAAAAGAAAATGCCGAAATACTAGCCAGTATTTGGGACGGTACGAAACAGATATAATACCTGTACTGGACTAATGGCTGATACAGAATATACCGGTCAGTACAGTACAGTATTTAAAACATTACAGTTAACTTTATAAATAATTTCAATGTGCTTTTGTTGTGATTCAAGATTGTGTTGTATACCAGTATGAACAAAGATAATGCATGTAGAAGTGTAAAAAAATTATATAATAATCAATCTAATTATCAATTAACTTTTTTCATGACTTTATAATGATCGCCAAATCAATACTAACATCACGCCTAATTCATATTGTTGCAATAAATTACAAAATAAGAAACAACCATACTAACCTCGGTTTTGCAATAACTACATCCTTTGGGGATACAACATAGTACACTGGTTCATCACCTGCAGCCCACTAACCACCAACATAGCTGCTACCTACATTGACAGAAAAAAAGTATGACTCCAGCTTAAATATTTATGACCTGATATGCATAAACAAGAACTTCACTAACAAAGACATTAACCTGAGAAAGGTGCATGGGCTAGGGAATAATCCTTTGCCTTGTAATGCTCAAAGCCAAGTACAGGTAGGGCATCTGTAGAAATCTCATCATTACTCCATGTTACTATACGCACTTCTGGTCTTTGTGCATTTTCCTGCTTGTAATTTTATTTCCTCGGGTCAAAAACATTTTTGTAAGTTTTCTATAGTGGAAACAATCAGGATAGATAGCACAAAATCAGGGTAAATAAAGAAGAAAGTTCAAATAAGAGCAAAAATAGTATTTAAAATATGCATATCTTTGAGCGAAGGCAACTTATAACATTAAATTGGATCTACTCTTACTCGATGTTTTAATTCTATTCCGGTGATCATTCTAATTTAAGCATTGAAACAAAATATTTCGATACTAGTGTGTTCCGGTTTACCATTTCGGGATTAGCTATATATGTATATGTATAAACTGATAATTAATAGAATAAATACATGTATATGTAAGTGTGTATCATGTGTGTGTGTGTGTGTGTGTGTGTGTGTGTGTGTGTGTGTGTGTGTGTGTATGGAAGAATTAACGATTTACAAAATGAATATACATTAAAAAAAAATTTAAAAAAAAAGGGTAGGACTATTGGTGTTAAAAATAATATTAAAAAAATCACAAATTTGAGTTGAGACACTCAAAATAAACAAAGAAAAAAAATAAAATAGCTGAGAAATTATTAAAAAAAAAAAGATTTAGAAAAGGAGAGAATGAGGAGGTGATATACATAAAGTTCCAAAAAATTTAAATTATATAAATGCCTTCTAGATTTTAAAATCACATAAATTTCAAATGGATTTAAATTTTACAAAACTGTCATCCAAACTCAAGAAAATTAAAAAATTTTCATTAAAACAGTCCAAAACGGAACGTAGTCCAGAATGCAAGTTCTGACCAAAATTAGCCGAAATTGACCAAAATGACTAGAATAAGCCAGAGCAAGTCGAAATTTGGAGTGAAATGGAACGGGGTGGTATAGGGTACCAAGTACTACACCGGAATGGAAAACTTCAGATAGAATGGCTTGAACGGAACGAAATTCAAAACTATGCTCTTATTAACATTATATTAGGAAGAGAAAACAAATATATGAGAAAGTAAAGCTTCTATCCCATGGAGACAATATGACAAAAGCGGTACAAACATATGCCTAAAGATTACAACTCAAAATGTCAAACAAAGAATAGGTAAAGAAAATACATCATATACTGTTACTATAAAAATCAGAATTTAAGATTACTAAATTAGTAAAGAAAACAGTAGAAGTTATAAAAAAACAACATCACATTGGCCTAGATTCAGCATAAACTTTCTTCTGTTAACTTGATGCCATATAAATAAAAGATTTTGTGCGTGAATTTCAAGTCTAAAGCTGAAATGTCAAATAAGAGACATTGATGTTTTTCAAAAGAAGGCAAGGGATAAAATACCTGCCGTGATGGAATGGTGCTAGTAAATTCCTTCTCCCCCTTTTCTTCCCCAGGAATATATGCTAGAACAACCAAAGAGTCACCAAAAGGAGCTATTCCTGAGATGAAATGGCTGGTTTGGAAAGATGCCACAATGTCCACCTCATTCAAGTATGACATTGGAACATGTTTATATGTCCCATTCGTTGCTCTATGCTGATTTGTTCTTATCGATGCAATTTTAACAGATGATCCCCAACCAATGACCAAGCTGAGAGTGTCGTCCTGAACTTGTCATTGACAAAATACAAATTTTAAGATAGAAAATATATATACATATATATGTGTGTGTGTGTGTGTGTGTATTTTGCAGACATATACATTCCCACTTATTCGTGTATGTATGTATTGTTGTAGCTGCTTAGACAATTACTGCAAGCCTGTAACAACTGCACTGGCTTGCATTAAGCATATCCCAGCACAGAGGCCAGCTAATCTTTGACTAATCTTCCAAACCAAGTGAGGAACCAAAAGCTTAGGATGTGGGTTTCCTCTTGGTCTTTCAATAAATGTTATACGCTGATCATCTGCAGTGTCATAAACTTTCACTCCCGCATCATTAGCCCAAGCAATGAGACTTGTTCTCCACTTCATTGCATGAATTGGACCTTCACCAGAATGCAAGACCTGGAAAACAATTTTTTTTTTCTTTTGTTTCAAGAAACCAAAATATAAAATTCATTTTGCACTTTCCATTAGCCAATAGACTAGTACAAACCTGGTCACGATAGCCAAACTATTTCTTGGTATTATAGTATAAATGACCTGCTAACCGACCAGCCACAAATCTTCTTGAGGTTTTTCTCACATAACCTGGGTCCAGAACAATAGCCTTCATTGGGCGATGATACTCAAACTTCATTTTCTCATCGGTGATAAGGCTGTTTATTACGACAGACCCATCATCAAAACAGCTTCCTACATATTCACCTTCTATGTCAAAGCTAAGGTCATTGACAGCAGCAGTATGAACATGGAATTCGTTAATCTAAAAAGAAGAACAGCTGCATATTTCAAACCTAAAGCATGTGATTTTGAATTGAAGTAACCTATTGCAATCATCTATCAGCTGCAGTCAGAATAACAAGTGTGGTTCATGCAACCCATTGGCCTCAAATCTATGATGATAGTCTTGGAGCCCCTCCATATGATTAGCTGGCAGAAAATATTTGAGATGATAATACTAAGGAAAATGTCATATTCTTTGGACAGCCCAATGATAGTGTAAAGTACATTATATAATTGGTTTCAATTTCACAAATTTAAGAAAGATAATGCATATGATACCACAGGATGAACTTAGTTTACAAGAAAATATTCCATTATAAAATATTCCACCTCTCCTCAGTATATGCCTAAAAGAAATGGCAGTTTCATTTCCGCTTTAAGTCACTTTCTAGCGAAGGCCATGTGGAAGTCTCATTTCCGCTTTAAGTCACTTTCTAGCGAAGGCCATGTGGAAGTCTCGTTAGACGGTAATAAGAAACTCCCACAGAATAAGTACCGTAGTTCTCATAGAAAGCCATTACCATTTAACTAGGTCTACATGGTGAGGAATGACTCAATGACCAGTTATCCAGGAGGAGAACAAAACTCGAGATTTAACGAGCTCCAAATTTAATCCATGAAAGATTCGAAACTTCCCAAAATTCAAAAACTTGAGCTAATATAAGATTTTAACGACAAAAGAAACTACAAACTCAGCGAAAAACAAACACGATGTAAAATCTCATGACTGACCTGGTTCCCAAGAAAATTGAGGATGTGAACGGTGCCACCATGGGTCCCTAGTGCAATCATGCGCTTCGCGACCGCGATACACTGCGCCGCATCACTCATCAGCAGGATCGATATGCTGCCCCCCATTCTCTAGTACTTGAGCCTCGGCTCTTCTTCTTCTTTCTTCTTCTCCTTATTCGACGTCGTCGCCTCCTTCTTCTTCGTCATCCTCTTCTCTCTCATCGTCTCCGTCGACGCCATTCTCCGAGGGTATCGGAGCCATTTGTAAAGCTACTCTTCGCGGCCTCATCTTCGAGAGAATAATGGAGAGACAGATATGGGGTTGGGATTGGTTTTTCTTACCAAAATCAGTTAGGGTGGTTTCCTTCCTCTTTAGTTGGACAGTCTCCAGTTTATTTATTTACAAGATGACAAAGGGGGAGAGAGTGCCGACTAAACGACGCCCTCGTGGGCTGCCACCTGTACTGTTTCCTTTTAGTTGGGGACCTGCGTTGTTACGTTATCATCCTAATAGTTTGCCCCGTTGCACCTTAATATCTTTGTCATTGTATTTTGTTTTATATGGCTGGTGCAATTGTCGTTGTCATTAGTGTAATGATCTTATAAATATTTTTCTTAAATGTATTTTTAATAATTTTAACAAAAAATAAATTTAATAGGTTCATATATCCATATGGTAAAAATGATTAACAGAAATGCTAAAGTTCTTGAATTTGAAAGTTAAAAATTATCAAATCTTTTTTTTTAACTTACTGATTAAGTAAATTTTTTAAGTGATGTTATGAAATTTTAAAAAAAATATATTTAAGAATATTAAAAAAATGAAGGAAAAATATCAAAAATAAAAAAATGCTGCATTCAGTGAGAATTTGGACTACATCTTTCGGTAGATGTAGCACCGCTCAAATGGTTAAATCTATCACCAAAAGGCACGTGGCCTGATTGGTATAACTCTCAAGTTTTTAAAAATAGAGATAAAAAATTGAAGTCTTAGATTCGAAACCTGTCTCTCTAAATGTATTAAAATAATGATTAAATCTATTAAAAATGTGCTTAAATTGAGAAAATGTTTTAGAAATTTTTTATTTGGATTTAACATGTTGCGGGACTTATTATAGAAAAACTTATAAAATGAATTTTTTTTTTCAATTCTCATAGCTAAAATGGATGAAAATAAATGACAAGGCACAATATGGACAGTTTGGTCTTAATAAAAAATGTAAATGCAATATTTTAAATTTGTGAGTTAAAATTTGGACTTGTAAAAGCTCAATAAGTCCCACAACTACGTAAAATAATATTGACAATATATTTTTTAAATAATATAGACAATGTATTATTTGAAAAAATAATATTGCATTAGAATTTAAAATATTTACTACCAAACTACGTAAATCATTGTCTTATTTATTTCTAGTCATTTATCATTAAGAAAATCATGAATGTGCATTCCAATCACACCACTACCATGAATGTCACACCCCATATTCAAGGATGAATTTTTCTAACCTCGAATCCACAAAATATGAAATTTAGATATGATAATCTTCCAAAATCAAAAACCTCAAAAAGATATTTAAAGGAAGTAAACTCGACACTACTACATATTTTCCAAAATCCCACAAATCCGTTCATGCCACCTGGCATTTATCTTATGTTCCTATCACGTATCATCTACAATTCTCAAGTCATTTGTAAAATAAAAGGTAGAGATAATAGACAAGTCTGCCAATTAGTAAGCAGTGAACTTATACTAACATTTAAATATGAGCCAGTTATAGAATGCAGAACAAAGTTAAATATAAAAAATAACAAAGTGATATTTTAGAAACAATTATTTATAATAATACAATATACAAAAGTCTTTTGGTGTAAGCATCATTGAACATCATCATAACAAAATAACTATCATGTTTAACCCTTATGATAAGGTTATGCAAACTCTGTCAGACAACCAAACAAAAACAAAATATGAAATCTCCCCTTTTAAACTTGGCGTGCCAAGTGTGTATACTATAAAAATCACGCAAAAAACTAATTTGTCTCCAAAGTGGGTGCACTAGAAATAAATATGTTAGTAACAACATAATAACAGAAGTCACAGTTTTACACCCGTGATAAGGTTGGGACGGAAACAGAAACATAATGTCATGTTAGAGGATTTTCAGATGCAACATCACATCATAACAGTCCTGAATAGATAAATATCATATAATTATATACATATTTAAGATTTTATATTCGCTCTTTTTATAAAATTGAGAACAAATTACAAAATATGCTCATGTCTATATTAGTCATAATAGAAAAATATTTCATTTTCTTGATCAGAAAGAGTAATGCAAAAAATGACTGAGGTTATTTCCATAACAAAAAGATGCTAGTTTTCACAAATCTACCTTAGTCAATTTTTAGCATAATTTAACATAGGAGGACCGCTTACCTGAACATGTTAACATCTTTGAACAATGTCAAGAGAATATAAATTATCATCTATAAAATAGACAATTACTTTCATTAATTTATAATCATATGTAAATTTTTAACTAAGCACGCACTTCCAATTAAAATCTGAAATACTAATAAACTATTTTTCCATAAAGCCTAAAATAGCATTAAATTTGTAATTTATGTCATACCGTTTGAAATTTCTATATAACTAATTTAACGTGCAACCTCCATGACCTGTATAAACCTGTACTTAGCCCATTAAGCACTTCAACCCCACTTGCATGTCTCATGCTTCTCCACTAGTCTGTAAGCTTATATACATAACATTATACATTTAGCCTAATAACTAATTATCTATAAGTGTGCTAACTTAGTGAAACGCGAGAAGTGTAACCCCTTAAATGGGTGAGTATGCATGAGAGAGAAAGAGAGAGAGGTACTTAGATAAAATCTTACCGCATTGGAAGGAAGAGAATGAGCTTCACCAAGAGAAAGAGGGCTGGGCATGACTATGGGTGGATGTGAGATGGCTCACGGTGCAATCTATGGAAGCTGGGCGTTGGGGAGAGTAGAAGAGGAGGAGGAAGAGTGGGGTGCATGCACAAGGAGGTCTGCAACCATTGTTTGCTTTGGTTCTGGTCTCATGGGCATTGTGGTTGGAGTTACGAAGAAAAGCCCATATTGTTGAGTGGTTTCTGGATCTCATGTGGGTAGTTCGATGCATTTGTGGTGTGGCACAGAGTGGAGAAGAACAACGACATGTCACTGTACATGGTACTCTATTCAGTTTTTACGCAACAATGGGTGATGAGCTCTCGATTGTGGTCGGGGCTGAGTCATTCTCGCATAAGGGATGGTCAGGCATGGTGATTTACAACTAAGAGGGGAGCAACAACAAATCTAGGTGGTTTAGGACGGTTCATGGTGAAGGATGATGAGCTGCCTGCTCTATTTTTAGGTGGTGAAACAGGAGTTATGAGTGTTGCTTTAAGGGCTGGTTTCCTTGGTGTTTGATGTCATGATGGTCTAATTGTGTGGGAGGTTCTGTCATGAGAGGCATGGTGCGTTTGTGGCCTGTGGTGGTTAGCCTTCAATTGGGAGGGGAATGAAATCAAACCTCCTATTAGCGTGGCAATGGGGATAGCCCATAATGGTGCAATGGCTTGTTGCGGTGGCTCGTCCATTAGGCTGTTTGGGGTGATTGCTTGCCCACGAATGCTTGTGCATAAATGGGGCTGTCCTTGATCTTCATTGGCAACAACGAATCTAGTAGAAGAGAGAGAGGGCCATGAGTTTGAGAACACCAAAAGAGGAGAAAGGTTTGGTATGGACTTGAAGGGCATGGAGGGGCCTTAGGTTTGCTGCATAAACCCTAGAATTTTTATGGAGAAGGCGAGGGTGATATGGGGTATACATGCATGGATATGATTTTATATAAAAAAGCTTATCATCAGCCACTGTTTTGCATCCTCCGTTGCACACCTTATGTGAAAAGTAGTTTTTCTTTCTTTCTTCTTCTCCTTCTTCTTTTTTTAGTTTTGAACTGATTCTTGCCTTACAACCCCCCTCCCTCCCTCTCTCAATTGAGTTCCACCCCCCCTTCCTTGAAACTCAGGCAACAAAGTCCATCGAAGCCATGTACGTTGGCTATGTTAGAGACCGGAGATTGAGGTGAGGAGAGAGAGAGAGCTTGATGAGATTGAAGAGAGTTGAGGAGAGAGAGTAAAATGATGAGAGAGAGGGGGTTGTATGAAGAGAAAAGAAAAAATTGAAAAGAACTTGAAGAGAGAAAGAGGGGGTCCGATGAGATGAGAGAGAGTTTGAGGAGAGAGAGAGAGAGAGGAGGGTCCAATGAGATTGAGGTGAGGACAAAGAGAGAGAGAACTTGATGAGATTGAAGAGAGTTGAGGAGAGAGAGTGAAATGATGAGAGAGAGGGGGTCGGATGAGAAAAAAGAAAAAATTGAAAAGAATTTGAAAAGAGAGAAAGGGTCTGATGAGTTGAGAGAGTTTGAAGAGAGAGAGAGGTTGATGAGAGAGGAGGGTCTAAAGTGAGAAGAAAGAGTTTAATAAGAGGGGGTTGATGAGATTGAAGAGAGTTGAGAAGAGAGAGTGAAATGACGGGTTGTATTGTGCGAAATGTGAGGTGTGAGCTGTTTACCGTAATTGATACGTAGAATTAATCTTTTATACAAGGTCTTAGGGGTGCTTACAACCAGGTTGAGTCTTACTCATTGGTCTTGGGGCTTATTTCACAAGCTTAGTCACTTAACAATCAAACGACCGATCTTAAACTCTAAAATGAGCTCAATTCAAATCATAAATATTTTTGGGCTTTCTAATAAATTCTTCGGCCTAATACCATTTTTTAATTTTTTGATACAGCCTAATACCAATAAATGGAGGCATATTAGATAGACTTTAATCCGATTATTGGCTTATTGGGCTCAATAAAATCATTAATCTATCATAATAAAATCTGGGCCTTGGATCATAAATATCATCCACTACTTATTAACCATTGAAAAGTAAAAGATAGAGCGAAAATACATCAATCTCATAATCAATGCACGTACTCACTCGAGCAATTGTCAACATTAACCCTCATCTTTGGATGTATATAGAAAAAGAAATGATATTTACAGTCGTGATTGTGTAAGCGCCGTACAGTCTTTTTGAAAAAAGTGAATTAATATGAAACTCAGATGAAAAAATAAATAAATTTTTTAATCGTGGACCTCACTTTTTTTCAAAGCGATTGCATAGTGTTTACATACTCCACGACTATATAGAGAATTACTCATACCGAAAAGTCTCATTCTCTTGTGTATGCTAGAATTTGATAGCGAAAGGAATCCGCTATTGAAATATATGAATGTTGGATGATAAAATACCATTGATAAACGTTGAATGATAAATTTGAAAAGTCCACTTCTTTTTCTTGCAAGCCAAATTTGTGTGTGTGTGTGTGTCTTTTTTTTTTTTTGTCGGCAAAACTCGAGAGACAATATATGATTTGGTTACAAGGAAAATGTGAGGTTCTAATTCAAGCATTATAATGAATCAGTTTCAACGATTAAAAAATTATTTATTAATTTTTATTTATATACAAATCATTTAATGTCATGTTACAAAAATAATAAAACGGTAATAACTTAAAAAATGATTATAATAACACTTTCATGTACTAAAAACTATATTAGTTTTTGGGCTGAAATTGTTTTGTCTTATTTCAATTTTTCAAATTTTAAAATAATAATAATATTAAAAAATAATATTTTATTTTATTTTTAAATTTTATATAAAATTATCGAATCTCATCTCTATCCAAACCGCATTATTCACTTTTACAAAACTTTTCATCTCATCTCATTTAATCATTACAATTTTATCAAATTTTCATATAAAATAAAATAAATAATTTAATTTTTTTAAATCTCAATTAAAAAATAATATTAAAAGAATATATTCTAATAATATTTTATTCAACTTTCAACTTTAATCTCAATTCATCTCATCTCTTCTCTAAAAACAAACTAGATACTGTTAATTTGGCTTATACAAGAAGATGTCTTGTTAGAAACAATCATTTTATTAGTTTCTTAGATCCATCATTTCAGTAGAAAATAATTTAAAATGTGAAGACAATAAATTCTAAATGAAAAAATATTTTTTTAAAATATTTACATAAGAAAGGAATTAGATCACGATAACGGTTAAAAAAAATTTAAAAAAATGGAGAAAACATAAAGGATTACTATAGAAAGGTAAATAATAGACAGTAAAAATTGGAGACAAAATTAAAATTGTATTAATTATTTCTCAATTATTTAATTCTTTAAATCCATGATTCCTGACTTTTTTTCGTGGCAACCAAACGGAAAATGAACTTAAAACGACATGACCACATGTGATAGACGGGTGAGGGCGAGTAAGGAACGAAGAGAACTCCAAAGTCTATAAAAACTAGTAAGTACATCGTATTCAATACGGCCAGACACACATCCTTCTACTACCGCCATATCCAATCTCTTTCCCATACTTTCCAACCTACAATTGCGGAACAAAGAATTCGAAAAGAAGAAAGCATTTTTTTGTTAGATCTCCGGCTAAGTCAGAAATTCGGAATCCCAGACACAAAAGTGTTTTTGTTTTCCTATAATGGGCTTTGAACTGCTGGATCTTGATTTTGGGGATTCGAGTTGAAATGCAGCCGAATCTGTTCCCGTTCGGTACCGTTTTGGGAAATCCGTTCTTGTTCAATGGCGATTTGAGCGAGGGGTTCGAGAGCTCTAGGGTTTTCTTCTTGGTCCCGTTCTTGTTGTTCCAAGGAGGCGGGATGGATTTGTCCAAGGTCGGTGAGAAGATTCTGAGTTCCGTTAGGTCCGCCAGATCACTTGGACTTCTTCCTTCTACTTCTGATCGCCCCGAGGTAACTAACTGTACACTGAATGTAGCTTCTTGAATGCTCGATTTCGATCAATTGCAATATATTGTTTGATCGAAGAGGTTCTGTTTGACTGCTGAGAATATGCTGGAAAATAAAGAATATTGCTACATTATGTATTTGTAAGTGTTACTTGGGGGAAGCCAAATTCGACAGTTTGGCTTTTCCTTCAGTTTCTACTAATAGGAGTCCGTACATAATTTTCACTACTTCGGGCGTCTGTCAATAATACGAAAATGGTACGTATACGCTGCATCTACAGTAGCAGATAATTGATAGATGCATGCTGGAGTGTCAACGATACGAAACTAAATAGGTTGGGTATTATCTTTGTCCTTTTTAACGATTATTATAAAGTCGTCTGTTTTATGTGTTCGCTATCTGGAGAACTTGGGTGCACTCAAGAAGAAAATGCCGCCTGAAGTTGTTTGGGCTTTACGTTTAAGGTATAGTTTAGGGAAAAAGAAGTAATACATAGGTCCAATGAAAATAGTTATTTAGAAAGTTAGCTCTCCAGTTATTTGTCTGTTGTCGTAAAAGTTTGTCTAGGAATTTTCCTCTCTTCCATCATCAAAGAAACGCCCGCCATGTTAAGATTCTTTAGACTAGGATGCATGGCTTCCACGAGCTTTTAGGGACACAAACAACTTGGGTTTCTTAGCTTGGTCCTAACTTGCAAGTTTAGAGGAACAAAAGGTTACCCACCTTAATTAACAACTCTATCATCTTTTGGTTAGTGAACAATGAAAGCTTTCCTTAAAGAAAAATTTTATGTAGCATAAGGAAGGGGGTGTTAAAAATGGCATTTTTTAGAGTTAAGAGTCCATGACCCCACATTGGGTGGGTGAGTTCTGAAGGGGTTGTTTGGGTGTCAAGTCCCACACGGAATATATACTAGGTGGAAGTAAGCCTTACAAACAATTATAGGGAGTTTTTAATTGTAACATTGATGACTCCTGTTGTGGTATAGCACACATTGGCTTGTGCATCCTAGGATTGTGACATAGGGTATGCTTCATTGACCCCCTCAAATCGATTGTTGATGAATTCAATGACCGAACCGATTGGTGTCGGATGTTGGAAACAATCTCTTGAATCAACCAATCACCGTAAGGCCTTCAAACTGTGCCAATGTGTGGTATTGCTTAAACTACCACTAGATTTGCATCGTATGTAGTGACAAGGTATGTGATCTTGCACTCTACCACCTTTACCTCATTGAATAAAGAAGGGTTTAATGAGGTATTTTACCTCCTAATCCCCTTGGATTTTCTCTCTATTCCCTTTATGAGTACGTTAAATCGAGGAAGGAGAGCACACTGCCCCTTCTGCTCTCCTTTCCTTCCATCCGAAATTTAAGCTTGAAGGCTCGAAGCTCAACCAGTTCACATGTAGTGCCTTAGGCCCCGTTTAGATTGCAAGATCCTCTTCTCTCATCTCATTTCATCCCAACATCCAAACACCAAAAACATAAACACTTTTTAATTTCAAATATTCAACTTTTCATATAATCATTACCTAATCATTACAACTTTCCCAAACTTCTAAACAAAATACAAAGAATAATTCAACTTTTTCAAATCTCAAAAAATTATATTTTAACAATATTTTAACTTTGTAATTTTTTATTCAACTTTTTCTCTCTCATTTCCCAAAACCCCATAAAACATCTTAACTCAAACCATTTCACTACTATGTGCACAACAATGTGCACTTTTTATTGAAGCTCAAACCATAAAATAGAAAAAAAGTGGTTCTGCTTGTTGAGATGTTGTACACTCAATATTTTAATAAATTATTTTTGTCATTATTTTTTTTTATTATAGGGGCTGAAATGGTTGAGTTTACCCTATTACACTAGTGTGCATTTCATGTACACTTTATTTTATTCCATACACTTCATGGTTTTTCAATTCTTTGTTGACAAATTTGGAGGTTAGAATCTTAATTTAATTTTTTTTCCCGAGTTTGTAATAATTGTTCTCTTTATTTTGATTTGACATCACTGATGCATGGAATGTTAGATTTCAAAATATCTAAGTTATGCCATCTCCTTGGTCTTGATAATCGTACTGTAGAAATTATTTTTTTTATAACTGATTGTACTGTAGAAATGATGAATAGAAAATCTGTATCAAAGTCAAAGAAAGGCCTAATGGGTGGATATAATTAAATTAAGAGATAAAAATTGTGCTTGTTAGTCCCTTAGAGTGAGCTTACTTGGTGTAGTCGGGGTGGTTCCCAAATATAACAACTATCATTTTTATTGGATATAGATTTATTTGTCAATATTGGATGTAAATTATATCGAAGGAAATGCTCGTTTACATCACTAGAGCCATTTATAATACTATTTTGAAGTGCATTGTTTCTATTATCCGTCTCCCCAACCCCCTGCTGCATATGTGCTTTTAGATGATTACCATTGCTGAGAGCTTAATTCATATGTTCTCAATCCCCTTGGTTACAGGTTCCTGCCCGTGTTGCAGCAGCAGCAGCTGTTGCTCATGCTCTTGCAGGATTGCCTCCGCATCAGAGGTTTGATCTGCCGTCAAGTTCAGAAGGGCTGAGATCGATATATGGAATCAGACCTTCTGGTCAAGTTGTGGAGGAGTTAGAGGAAGACTTTTATGGAGAGGTGCTATTTGCTTATATCACTCTAGTTCTGATATGGGAGTTCTTATGTTGGTACTATCCTTTGATTGTAAATACTTGAGAGGCACTTTTTATGCATTGATGCTTCACCGACATTTTTCATGTAGTGGCAAGCTAGAAACACTTTGACAATTAATATATCTCATCTTTTGTATTTAGATTGAGGATGATCCAGATCACCTTTAGTGTTTGCGAGCTCTATTGCTATGTTCTGTAGCCGTATCCTGATTAAAGATAAACTTAGCTTAGTTGGAACAATTCTAGTGGGTCAGGCAGCTAATTTGGACAGCTTGGCGGGTATTCCGAATTTGTAAGGTGGCTTCCATACCAAGGAAGTATCTAGGGCTTCCACTGGGGGCAGATTTTAAGTCAAAGATTATATGGAATGAGATTATGAGAAGATTGAACGTCTAGCCGGTTGGAAGAGATTGCATTTCTCGAAGGTGATAGAATCATTTTGATCAAGAACACTCTTTCTAATTTTCTTACATACTTTTATGAAGTATCTTGGGCTTCCACAAGGGGCCAGTTTTAAGGCAAAGAATATATGAAATGAGAGTATTGAGAAGATTAACATCACCTAGCTGGTTGGAAGAGAATGCATTTGTCCAAAGGTGGTAGGATCACTTTGATCAAGGGCACTCTTTCTAATTTGCCTACATACTTCATGTCTTCTCCTTTTCCACTTCATTCTAGTGTTTATAAGTGGATTGAGAAAATACAATGAGGCTTCCTATGGGGTAGATTTTTTTTATAAGTAAAATAACAATTTATTGGAGAAGTAAACAGGCATAGCCTGAGTACACAGGAGGTATACAAACAACATACACCTAGTTAGAAAATTAAGAGCTAGAAAGTGATAGTGGTGGCCTTCCTACCAGTTTATGGATATGGTGAGATAGTGTTGATCTTCCTATGGGGTAGATTAGGGGAAGAAGAAAAATTCTAGTTGGTTAGTTGGGACAAGATTTGTGTTCCAATTTTGGAGGGAGGGTTGGGGGTTCGTAAGTTGCTGCTGTTCAATTGTGCTCATTTGGTGAAATTGTTGGGGTAATATCAATAAGCGTGGGATGCTTTGTGGAGGCAGATTTATGACATGATTTGTGGTGTGGGGATAAGGCCCTTAAGGAGGTGTTTTTGAAGGTCTATGGTGTTGCTCATGTTAAGGAGGCTTCTATGACAGGCAATTTGGAGATTTTGAGTGATGGAATGCTAGTTTTATAAGAGAGACACTAGATTGGGAGTAGATGCTTTTAGTGAGTTCTATAACCTATTTTATTCGACTAGATTGGGAGAAGAAGAAGTGAGGATAAGATCTGCTGCGTTTTGTCAAAGAAAGGGTTGTTCAAAGTACATTGTTTATATAATTTTCTCTGTCCTCATGATAACAACCCATTACAATGGAATTCAACCCCCACCCATGAGAGAAACATTCTTTGCTTGGACAGCTTCCCTTGGGAAGATTCTCACAATGGATAATTTGATAAAGAGAAATAGAGTTGTGGTAGACTAGTGTTGCATGTGTAAGATGAGTCGGGAATCCTTTTACTTCAATGTGAGATCACAAGTGCATTGTGGAGTGACCTTTTTAGTTGTGTTGGAATGGCTTGGCCCATGCCTAGAAGAGTTGTAGAGCTTTTCTATGCTTGGAGAAGGCTAGGAGGCAGTCTTAAGATTGCAACAGTGTGGAAGAGGGGCCCTATGTGCCTCCTCATTTGGTGTATATATGGAATGAAAGAAATTATAGAAACTTTGAGGATTGTGAATTGACACGGAGGAGCTCAAGAATTTTTTGTATCCATAATCATCTCTTATGTAATGCATCTAGAAACTTTAATGGACTTCGTTAACGAGATTCAGCATTTCGTGGGGATTTCACATGGAGGATGCGAAGACCAGTTTAAAGAACTAATCACCATGATCGAGGCAAGCCACGCGCTTGAAGCCAAAAGTTTCAAGAAAAACAGGGAGTTACAGCTTCTTTCTTGGGCAATCAACTACGACACTAAGGGTGGTAGCTCAAGTAGAGGGAAGTCTAAAGGGAGAGCAATGTGAAGACGGGAAACACAAGGGGCTGGGGTTGGGATTTGGCTTGGGTATTACTTCTATGGGAAACAAGGGGTTGAGGTTCAATGTACTTTTTTGGGTATTTTGGGTTGTTTTGGGATTAGTGTATTTTGGGTTGTTTTTCACATGCTTTTTTGGGTCATTAGGGGCTCTCTAATATGGGCTAGGTGTTTTCTTGTATACGTTCAGTGTACTTGGCTACTCCTTTTGATATATATAAGATTTTTACTTATTAAAAAAAAAAATTCTTCTTGTTAGGTGTCTATCATGTATACTACCCATGTACTTGGTTTGTGCCATTGCACTTTTTAATAAAGATCTTCTACTCTCAGGAAAAGGAAACATCATATCATTGTGATAGGGAGGTGTTGTATGTGCAGAAAGAGCATTGTAGGCCATCTACTTCAGTTTGAGATTTCCAGTACTTTGTGGAAAAATCTTTTGCATAGAGTTGGATTGCCTTGGGTTATGCCCAGAAGGATTGTAGAGCTCTTTGCCAATTGGAAAGGGTTATATGGCAGCTCACAAATTGCAACAGTGTAGAAGATAGTCCCTACTTGTCTATTATGGTGGACTCGGAGGGTAATGAATGACAAAAAATTTGATGATTCAGAACCGATGATACAGGAGCTTAGAACTTTCTTTTTCATTACTTTTTTCCTTTGGTAGCTTCTATAGATTTTAATGGGCTGAGCTTCCTTGATATTCTCGTTTATTTTCCTTTTTCCAATTAGGTTCCCTCTTGTATACTTCGTATGTACTCGGGCTATGCTTTTTACATTTTATAGAGTCTTCGATTACTTGTAAAAAAATCTCATGTGAGCTTGAAACCCTTGATCTTTTATGTCAAAAGATTGTGGTAGGTTCTCTATATGTTATAGCAGAAATATCAGTTCTCTCTTAATGGAAATCAAATGATTTTCTGAAGCCTTAGGCTTAGAATCAGTTAAATGTGCTGATAACACTGGTTTCTTTATCCAGGACACGATCATCCTGATTATGGCTTTTTTCTCCATATAAACTTCACGTTATCTTCTTGTCTACTGGCTTAGTTTTTAATTGATCTTCTTTTCTTTTCTTTTTCCCTCAAATAATTGATCTTCTTGTATTCTGCCTTGGGATTGTTTTTTGACCAATTAGTGAGACTTTATTTTTCCCTTGAATGTCGTTCCCATGGTCATTTGTTTTAATGGTCCTAATTGCTTATTTTAAGATTTATCATTCATTGTCATCATTCTTCTTGTTCTTTTTTTTTTTTTATTTTATTTAAAAAGGCTAGCCCGTGAGAAGGTTACCCTTGCCCAACACCATTCCTCATTTTGTTAGTGCTCTTGTAAAGGTCAGTCTAGGGAGCATATTCCCCTGAAAATTCTGTTCTGAGAATCTGCATGAAGTGCCATCTTGGTCCTGGAAAGATTAAGAAAGAGGCTTTATATTGAGCTCTAAGGCTATATTAAGACTCAGGACCTGTGGCGTGTGTTGTGTGGACTTGTATTGCTTAGAATTATATAAAACCGACACTTGAGTTCGTAGATGGGTTCAAAATGATCAGACAATGTAATTAGGTTGGCTGGAACTTTATTTGTGTAGCTCGGCAGCTGCCCAGGTCATAATTTGTTGATGGTTTATGAGTCAGCTAAGTATGTTTTCATGATATTCCTGAGAAGTTGACATTGAAGGTGTCTTTGTGCCAAGTTGGGATGGGTTGTTGGTAGGGATAATGATGTACTAATTATAATGTAGGATCGAGAATGTTAGACTTGTAATCTTACCACATATCTGAACAGATTTAAAAAATTAACTTAAAGGAAATGTTACTTTTTCAGCCTCTCTCTTCCCTCATTCCTTTTTTTTTTTTTTTTGATCTAAATATCCTCTTTCTTCACCACCACTTCCCTTTCTGCCAAACCCAGAAATTGTTCCTACGTTTGTGCTACAAAATCATGAAATGGAAATTTTCATTTTTTGATCTGCATGATAGCATTTTGAAACCTCTTCTATTTATCGGCAATCTAGTGAGTACAAAACATTACAAGTTGTTATTGTCTTTGCGAGGAATAAATTTTAAGCTGTTTACTGAAGAGCTATGTTAAATGCCTCTGCAGGACTTCGATCCAATTAGGCATGTTTTAGAAAATATTCCATCTGATGAAAATGACCTGGCGTATTTTGAGAAACAGGTATTCTTGCAGGGCCCAATCTTGTAATCTAACAGCATATTTTAGATCTAAAAGTATTAATTGAAAATCTTGACAGCAAGTCTATAAGAATTCTTCTCTGTTGTAGGCAGCTCTTAGATTAGCACAGCTTGATAAAGTGGCAGAAAGTTTATCTCATCATGTTATGGAGCATCATGAAGTAATGGGTAAGTATTTTTGAAGATAATTTCATCATCCTGTTATGCAATTGTATTGAAATTATAATTTTGTATATAGTTCCATGTATATTTATTTACTGATTTACATATCTCATTGATGGCTATAGGGATGGGTCTTATATTCTATTTGCCGTAAAATTGACTTTTGTTTCAGTTGTGATGTTTTCATGTAAGTTGCATGATGCTGATGCGCTGATGCACATCCGGTATCCTGTCATTTTGATATTGGTTTATAACTGGATCTTCAAATATTTTTTGATTAGCGTATTTGTGGTGTATATATTTCATGTTATAAGGTTTCAGCTATAACCCTAAAAAGACATGTTCTTATATGCCTTGAGAGCCTTAAATAGAGGAATTGCATTTCTCGAGATGTGATCATATCTTTTTTTGATGCCTAGTGGTCATTCCCTCCCTGCTATCAATCATAAAAAATCTGTGAGGACCCAGATTAAACACGTCTCTCTCCTTTGTTTCCTTTGCATCCTTTCCTTAACTGCAGTATGTGCCTGCAATTTTCTGTTAGTTTGACTGATGTTTTCATGGCCTTGCATATTGTTCAGGTTCATTTCTCCATTTTGATTTGCACTTTCGTCCAAAGGGTGAAGGCACTCCCCTTTCACCCAAAAAGAAAAAGAAATAAATAAAGAAAGAAAGAATCAACAGTCCAAATCTTTGAGTTTTTTGACTAACCACCGAACACCCCATCCATCCTCCAGAAAGTAGCATTTTTGTCTTTGGCATGGGTGCTTTATTAGAGATGATCATTACCATGTATGAAGAGCATCTCCTCTGTGCTTGCTCTGGTGCTTGTGGTAGGAGAATCATACACGTTCTTTTGAGGGGGTGGAATGATCAGTGCAAGATAGTAAACAGTTACATTTTTGCATTCTTTGTGAATGAGTATGGAAGATTCTCACTCTCGTATTTTTTCCTTCTCTTGATTTTATAAGAATGTTCTTTTTCATTTCCACACATCAGATGCGGTTCTCTCATTATATGCTTCTCAATTATTTGAGTTGTTCCCCCTGACATGGAATTTGTACTCCTTCAAAGCATCTGTAGCTTAAAGTTATGGATATTGGATATTATTTCTTAGACCATGTAGCTGCCTAACATCCTTCAAACATTTTTAAGAGAGGTCTTGCTATTGGTTAGACATTACTTGGTTGTTTCATATTGATGGTGTAAATTGCTTGAATCCACCATGATGGAGTTTTAATTCTATTCTTGGTACTGCTTTATGTTTTGGTTATCTCATAATAAAATCTAGTTCTAGTTGCCTTTGCTAGCTAAGCCATATTTGCAATGTTAGTTGTCAATGAATGTTTATAATTGCTTTTGGCCAGTAAAGGGGATGAATCTTGTCCGGGAGTTGGAAAAAGACTTGAAGATTGCAAATGTCATCTGCATGGTAAGCATTTATTTGGCATGTTATCTCCATGTAAAAAATGTTATCTCATTGATATGCTTTTTGTGATTGTTTGGAGCTTATATCTTTACATTCTTGATGGATCTTGCTTTTATGAAAGCTGTTCTTATGGTATTTGCAGAATGGAAGAAGGCACCTAAATTCTTCTATGAATGAAGTTTCGAGGGACCTGATTGTAAATTCTAATTCCAAAAAGAAACAAGCTCTTCTGGTATACCTCTCTGTACACCTCGGCAGCACTGATCTTCATCTTTGACTTTATCTTTTCTGTTATTTTATCTGTTAGATCACTTTGAATCTGTCTTATTATTCAAGAACATGGTAATGACTTGTTTCAAAAAAGCTCCCATCCTAGTAAGCATATTTTCTCAGGGAACATATTGCAAAACAGGTTAATACACTTGTCCGCAATTCTGCATGTTCTTTATGCAGTTATACTTGATGAATATTCATGTCACTGTTTCCAATTGCAGGATATGCTTCCAGTTTTAACTGAGCTTCGTCATGCAGTGGACATGCAAGTGGCACTCGAATCTCTTGTTGAGGAAGGAAATTACTGCAAGGTGGGGTTACACCTCTGGTTGGTTTATAACCTATTATAACACTCCAGTTTTTTTTTTTTTTTTTTTGGGACTTTATAATCTTACTGCTTGTTGCTCTTATTTGCTTAATGGTCCCTTTGTAAAGGCATTCCAAGTTCTATCTGAGTATTTGCAAATCTTAGATAGTTTTTCAGAGCTTTCAGCAATGCAAGAGATGAGTCGTGGTGTGGAGGTATGTATTAACATTAACATAGATTTATAATGACCTCATTGATTAAAATTTTTGTTTTCTATGTTACCTTAAATTCTACAAGGCATTGTTTTAAGCTCACTTTGGATAAACATTTTGTGGTGCTAGAGTATTTTAGCATGCAAAAATGATTTTTTTTGGTTTTACACTTTTACTGTTACCCATTACTTATATAGGTGACTTTTTGCTACAATTTGAGTGGTTTTCCTCCTTCATGACGATGTAGGTATGGCTGGGAAAAACTCTTCAAAAACTGGATTCACTTTTACTTGGGGTTTGCCAGGAGTTTAAAGAGGAGGGCTATTTGATTGTGAGTATATTGATCTCTTTCTATGATGTAATTTATCATTGTCCTGATGAGTGCATGCATTAGTTTCGAAAACTGTTACTGCAGTGATGTGTATATTATTTTATTGAAAATCACAAAGGCTCAACTCAGGTATGCTGGATTTTTTTTTTTATAAGTAAATGATTGTATTAATAATAATAGTCATAGCCCAAGTACACAAGAAGGTATACAAGAGGTAACACCTATTTAGGAAGAAGAAATGGAAACAAGAAAATCATGAAGATCAAGGTCATTGAAATGTACAGCTTTGGCCCATAGAAATAAAGTTCTAGCAAAAAGTAATCTAAGCTCATCTAATGAACTCTCATTGTCTTCAAATGTCCAGTCATTATGTTCCTGCCATAAGCACTACAGAATACAAATAGGAGCCATCTTCCACACAACTGTGATTTGTGGAATACTGCCTAGATTTGTCCAATTGGCCAAAAGCTCAACTAACATGGCAGGCATATCCTAGGCTAGTTCTAACCTTCTGAATACATCTTCCCACAACGCTCTAGCAACCTCACAATGCAGTAGAAGATGATCCACAGTCTCACCACTTTATTTGCACATATAGCATCAGTCCACTATAATCACCTTGCATTCCTGTAAGTTACCTATTGTCAAAATCTTACCCAAAGAAGCTGTCCAAGCAAAAATTGCCGCTTTGGGAGGCGCCTTATTTCTCCAAATCCTTCTCTATGGAAAGTGATAGTTCAGCAGTTGTGTGAGATAATTATAGAAAGAGCTAACTGAGAATGTACCTTTTTCTGCGGGTAGCCACCACAAAGTGTCAGATCCTTGAGTGCTCGATCTCATGGAGTACAAGAGTCTAAAAAAATCTGAAAAGCTGTCAACTTCCCAATCTTGGGCCGCCCTAGTGAAACTCACATTTCATTAGACTAGTTCACCAAATATTCTACATGAAGTCATCCATTGCCGCTTCTTTCTCACATGTAATCATTATCTCCACACCATAAGTCTTACCAGAATTGTATTCCAAAACCATCTCCCAACGCAAGTCCAGTGTGACGAGCAAAAACCCCCCACCCTTGCCTAATGTGCTTCCATACTCCCACTCTATAAACCCCACGTACCTCCCTAGTTCTCCACCCCCAAACAAACCTCCATCCTTGAAGTCAATCACCAACTTCCATAGCAAATCTGTCTAGATCAGGTGCTTTGTCTTTGACCATCTTCCTCACCACACCATGAACTTCTGTCTCCTCGAAGGGCCTCTCCAACCACGAACCACGAAACATTCAGTTACTCAATGGACTCAAAGGCTAGACCATCAAGCTTTGGCCTCCACCCCACTTGTTCGGTAAGCAACTGTTTGAAAAAACCAGCAACATGCTCTTTAATCACAGAAGCCTTTTTACAAACAACACCATCTATGTTCAGCATCTCAATGGTATTAGTTCTCCTATGGGAGTTGGCCACTCTATGGAAAAACTGTGTTTCAATCTCCTCCTTTAAACCACAATGCTCTTGATTTTTGCTACCAAGAGATCTTCTCCAATAAGGTAACCCTTTCTAATTCTTAAACCAACTATCTTTGGAGATAATTCTTCCAAAGAGGGAACCCGACCCTCCTGTACCATCCATACTTCCTGTAGCTCCTCCAACAGGGACTTCTTTTGGTCACCTATATCACCAAAAGATTGAGCATTCCAAAGCTTCAAAAAAAGTAGTTTACTCGTAAAAATGAAGCTAGGCATGAATCTGGTATGAGGACCACCATTGTCCGACCCTTTCCACAAACCTTATATTTTTAGCCACATATTTTCAAATTTAAAATACCTACACCCTCTTTGAATGCCACCACAAATCCAGCAAGATAGGAAAATGACCGGAACAAAGGCTAGGAAGCCTTTTTCTGACATAGCTCCGAATAATGAGTGTCCCATTCTGAGGGGACTAATAATCTGTCCAATCTAGACCATGTTTGGTTGTTAGAGCACGTGTATGCTCAGCCCATAAGAGGAATAACCACCAATCCCAAATCTAAAGTACACTCCAAGAATTCCATCAATCCTGGCCACAACCTACTTTCTCCTGATCATTTGCTTGGGAACCTTATAACGTTAAAGCCACCACCTATGCACCATGGTAGGTCCCACCAGCTATGTACTCAAGCTATCACTTCCCATAAAAGACTTCTATTGCTGTCCAAGTTCGGCCCATAAATTCTAGCAAAAGCCCACATAAAATTATCTTCCACACGCTTAAAAGAGTATGCCACTGTGTACTCCCCAATGTACTCCATTTTGTCTATTACCCTTTTATCCCACATAACCAATACTCCTCCTAAAGCCCCAACAGATGCAAGATAAACCCAATCCACATATAGACAGCTCCATAAGCTTCAAATGATACTTGAAATAAATTTCAACTTGGTTTGTACTTATCAAAAAAAAAAAAAAAAAATCAACTTGGTTTCCTGCAAGCACGCAATGTCCGCCTTCCATTCACAAAACAATTTTTTTTATCCAAAGACGCTTATCAGCCTCATTAAGTTCTCGAACATTCCAAGATACAATCTTGGGCTTCATAAAGAAGGTGTTGGCCCCTCCTTTTGGATCTTTCTCTGCTTGAGTTACCTCATAGTTTTTTTTTTTTTTATAGGTAATAAGAGATTTTATTCCAAGTATGTAGGCATAGCCCAAGTACACAAGATGTATACAAAAGAATATACCTAAATAGAAGCTAAAGCAAAACAGAACTAAGACAAAGCATTACAAATATTCCTGTACCTTACAAGGTTTTTCACCCAAAAATTTAAAGTGCTAAACAAAAAATCCCTAAATTCCCCATAGTATGTTCACAATCTTCGAAACACCTCCCATTTCTCTCTAGCCATAAATACCAAAACAAACACAAGAGAATCATCCTCCACTTTGCTGCACTGCCTCCACATCCCACTGCACCTTGCCTGCTAGCCAAGAAGTCCACCACATGTAAAGGCATCACCCAAGCAATGCCTACCCTTGCAAATAACTCATTCCACAAGACTGTGACTATCTCACAATGAAGGAAAAGGTGCTTAACAGATTCTCCATCTTTTTTACACAACACCAATCCATCACATATAAACATATTTTCCTCGAATTATTATTATTATTATTTTGATAAGTAAGAGATAGATATTATTGATATGAATGAGATAGGCCTAAGCCGTGTACACCGGAAGTATACAGAAAAAGTCCTGAATACATTCTAACTTTGCTGAATTAAAGACAAAAAATCATGGGCATTGTCCACATTTAGTACAATAGCAGAAAACCAAAGCAATAACGTGTGGAGAAAAAAATTCTTCAGTTCCTCCCTTGCACATTCCTTTCTGACCAAATACACCACATGATACATAACGGAATCATCTTTCACACCGCAACCACTTGAGTTCGACCTTGTAGCTTCCTCCAACATCCCAACAAATCCACCACCCTCGCGGGCATCACCCAAGAAACATCCACCCTTCGAAAGATCTCCTCCCATAACCCCCTTGCTACCTCGCAATGCAATAGGAGATGGTCCGCAGTTTCTCTGTTCTTTTTGCACATATAGCACCAATTTACCACAACACAACCCCTCTTTATTCGAGGAAATTCCTAGACAGGCCCTCCCTGGATATTCATACCCCATATTTTTTTCTCTTATAGAGTTCAGACAACAGAGGAGAAGTGGGCTGTTAGTAATACCGGAAGGGAGAAAAGAAGTAGGTTGGAGGAATTTCGGGGACTTGTTAGGGGAGTTAGCTGCAAAGGGTTATGCTCCGGGAGGGAGAAACAGAGGTAACCTCCCATGGAAGCTGCCTCCTCCCATAACCCCCTTCCTCGAATTATCTATAGTTAAAATTTTCTCAAGCAACACCAACCAGCAGAAAAATACAACTTTACTGGGCACTCTAGCTCTCCAAATGCATTTCCAGGGGTATTTTATATCACCATGACTATTTAACAACTTGTAAAAAGATTTCACAGAGAATCTGGAATTATGATCATGTACCCACAGCAGCCTATACTCCCAGTTCTGACCAGTCTTCGTATTATATAATTTTACAAAGAAATCAGCAGCTTCACTCACTTCCCAGTCCTGTAATTCTCTAGTATATTCCACATTCCAATGCATCATATTATTAGAAAACATATAAGAGTCAGCCACTGCAGCCCCTTTGTTTCTAGCAATCATGAAAAGGCTAGGATATGCAAATTTAAGAGCTAAATCTCCGCAGCAAACATCATGCCAGGAAAAAATATTTGTCTCGGTCCCCCACTTTGAAATTAATGTTTTTGACAAAGTCCCCCCATCCCAACCGAATGGACTTCCATAATCTCACCCCAAACACCCCTTTTATTTCATTAGTACACCAATTCCCCCATATCCTTCCAATTTAGCATATACAATTTGCCTCCACAATGCATTACTCTTTTTTGTTGTACCTCCAAAGCCACTTCCCAAGGAGGGCTACTTCACTCTCTCATCTCTTATTTGCATATGATACCCTCTTATTTTGTGATGTGGATTATGGTCAGATTCAATCTCTGCAAGCTCTCTTGTTATGCTTTGAAGCAGTGTCGGGGCTCAAGGTTAATCTTAACAAATCCAAGATGGTTGTGGTGGGTGTGGTGCCTAATATTAACAGCTTGGCGCGGCTGTTGGATTGCAAGGTGTCTTCCTTGCCTATGAAATATTTGGGTCTTCCGTTGGGGGTTAATTTTAAGGCTCAAGCCAGTTGGGATGGGGTGGTGGAGAAAGTTGAAAGGAAGCTTGGTGGGTGGAAACGGATGTATCTATTGAAAGGGGGGCGACTTACTTTAATTAAGAGTTCCTTAACCAATCTTCCCACTTTTTTCCTTTCCCTCTTTCCTTTGCCGATTGTTCCGGACTTTTCTATGGGGAGGAATGGGTGAGGAAACAAAATTCCACCTAGTTAACTGGAACGAGGTTTGTTCTCCTGTTCCAAATGGAGGCTTGGGGATATGTAATTTGCGAACGCTCAATAAAGCTTTATTGAGTAAATGGTTATGGAGGTACCACCTAGAGGGGAACACCCTATGGAAGGAGATTGTTGATTCTAGACATGGGAGCGAGTGGGGAGGCTGGTGCTCCAAGGAAGTAAGGAGGAGACATGGTGTGGGCTTATGGAAATTTATTATGAGGGGTTCGCAGGATTTTGAAAGTCACTTACGATTCGTGGTGGGAGATGGTTCCAGAATCAGGTTTTGGCATGATGTTTGGTGTGGAGAGTGCGCGCTGTACAAGGCATTTTCAGCACTCTATAGTATTGCAGCTAACAGAAAGGCCTCTGTTGCAGATATGCGGATATTTTCCCATGGATCTTATCAGTGGAATATTCTTTTTAATAGAAATATTCACGATTGGGAACTGCAGGTTGTGTCTAATTTCCTCAAGTTGCTCTATTCCATGGCAAATAATACGGCTCAAGAAGATAGGTTGCAATGAAAGGCTAATGGTAGTAAAAAAATGTACAATCAGGACCTACTACAAGATTTTGTCAACCCATGGCCATGTTTCATTTCCATGGAAGAGGATTTGGAGATCATGGGTGCCTACTAAGGTAGCCTTTTTCCTATGGACTGCTGCTCTTGGGAAGATCTTGACTATGAACAATCTGAGGAAGATGGGAATCATAGTGATGGATTGGTGCTACTTGTGTAAAAAACAGGGAGAATCTGTAGATCACTTACTATTGCATTGTGAGGTCACAAGGGGGCCTATGGAATGAGATCTTTAGAAGAATGGATATTGCTTGGGTAATGCCTCCACAGGTGGTGGATTTATTGGCTTGTTGGAAGGAGCTTCAAGGTTGTCCTCAAGTGGCGGCAGTGTGGAAGATGATCCCGTTGTGTATCATGTGGTGTACATGGTCGGAGAGGAATGAGAGATGCTTTGAAGATAGGGAACACACAATGGAGGAGCTTCAGAATTTATTTATGCACACTTTAATGCTGTGGTTTTCAGCTATTGTGCTTGTTGGAAACAATCTCCATGATTTTCTTTCCTTAGCTAGAATGTAATTAGTTGTTTCTTTTGTATACTTCCTGTGTACACGGACTATGCCTACTTCATTCGTATGAATAAAATTCTCTTATTACTTATAAAAAAAAAGCTTTAAATTCCGCACTCCCAATCCTCCACAAGACACTGGGGTACAAACCTTATTCTAACTCACCAAGTGATATTTTCTTTCCTACCCAATACCGTCCCATAAGAAATTGCAAAAAATCCTCTCAATTCTTTTTACTACCCCTGTTGGTATAGGAAATAAGTGGGCAAATTAGACAATGTGCTTTTAATCAATGTAACTCTACCCCCTTTAGACAAATAGACCTTTTTCCAACCAGCTAGTCTCCTCTCAATCTTCTCAATCACCCCATCCCAAATAGACACTGATTTGTTTGGGGGGGGACCCAAAAGTTGGTAAAGAAGATACCTTACAACCCAAAATATTGGCCAAATCATAAATATTTCTGACTGTACCCACTGGAACAATTTTAGACTTAGTTAAATTGATTCTAAGCTCAGAGACAGCTTCAAAACATAACTATAAAGATCTTAAAGCTCGAAGATGATCCTGGTTAGTATCACTGAAGATTAACGTATCATTCACGAAGAGAAGATGAGAAATAGTGATGTTGGCCCTTGAAACATCACCCACATTGAAGCCCGACACAAACCCCCTTCTACTGCCACTTCAATCATACGACTCAAGGCATCCATAACTAAAAAAAATAGGAAAGGAGATAAAGGGCCTTAAACCACGGAAGCTGCTGAAGAAACCAACCAGAGAGCCATTCACCACGGGAGTTACCCTCATAGTTAATAGACCATGTTAATCTCGTGAGTTCACTCTATGTTTTGGATCCTGACTTCTTGAGTTGAACATGTCCAACTTCAATGGCAGTAAGCAAAGCCATGGACTGTTCCTTAAAAACCCACACATTCAATCCACTCACAATGTTGGATTTCCTTCACCCTGTGTAAAACCCAATTAGAGGCACAAGGCTGAGATGGTAGCAAATAGTTTAGGGGTATGGGCTCCCCGACCATGTCGATCCCTTCCCTGGTTGCCCACTCTGACTCCATCGGCACCCCTATCTCCTCCTTAGCAAAGAGAGACTTGCAATCCCACTCAGAAAAATCAAGTGTAGGAAATAGCATCCATAAAGGCCCTACATCAACACCCCCTCCCAACCTCTATACACGGCACTCAGACCACATCCACTTGTTGAAGAGCCTTCGTTGTAGAGGATACAAGTTGAGATTCAAGAGAAAAATCTTCCCTACTGCCCATCATACTTGTCTATGTGTGCTGTGCCTTAGATTTGACGCTCAACAGTGAGGAAATGTTGAGACCCATATTTGATTTCGCTGCCATCAACTCTACCACTACTGTGTTCACCATTTGGGCTACCGTCGAAGGTCCCTTGGTTGGTCACAAGTCTATTGGGACCTTCTTTGTCTAGGTTGACTGACTCCCGCTAGTAGAAGGCCTGGCATCGCCACCCTCTTTGATTCTCCACACGGGTTGGGTCCCAACCTTAGCCTTTCCCTTGTTTTTCCCTTTGGGCTGAAGCCCGGAGGAGTGGCCCTTAAGATTTAATTCTTGCCCAATCATATTCGGCTGCCCATTTGCCGAATTGAGGCCTGATACAATTGACGGATTAAGATGCTTGCTAGGTCCACATACCCCAAGCCCAAGTCCGTTTTCTCCTCAACGCACTGTATTAAACTGTCTACTTTCTCCTGCAGTGCCACCAGTTGCGATTTCATGTCCAAAAGTGTACTGTGCACGCCATCCTCTACCAAACTGACAGCAAGCCTACCACTAACACCTCTCCACTAAGCACTTGTTGTATCATCAGTATGAGAAGCCATTCCAGTAAGATGACTGTTACTGTGTCTTGCCGTGGCTCCTCTTTGAGCAGCCTAGACGCCGTACCCTTCTCCCTTGTTTTGCTCTCAGGACTGCACTAGAGCTGTTGACTGCACCAAGGCCTCCCTATGCAAACGATTTTGTGGTTGACTCACTGCCGCCATCGGCCTCAGAAATACCCATCTGTTTCAACTCACATTTCCTCCCTCTTTTACAACCTCCCTCAGCGCATTTGCCATTCTCCTCCATCCTTTACTATCCAGCTCTTCCAGTATGAAAATAAAGTTGCATCTACCACCATCATCGGACTCCACTAATGCCATTTAGCGAATGCAGGCATTTGAACATCTCTGCACAATGAATTGTGCTACCTTCCCTTGAAGTGGTATAAAAAATCCTTTTTTTTCACCCTTGAAACAGTCCTCTAGTGTTTTGGCGAACCATTGCACCATGGATATCCCCAACCTCATCTCTTTCACTAACTTCCAACTCCTCTCAGTTATAAGCATGAAGCTCCCATCCTTTGTCAATGCAAAAACTTTCAATTCTATCACTAAATGTTTCTGGAATCCCATAATCACACTAATCTCACCTAAAAACTCAACACTCAAACATAATCGCCCCCCATTAAACCCCACCAAACATGCATCATCGGAATTTCGGTTGTATGGAGAGAAAACATAGGATGTAAGGACAAATATTTTAAACTGAGACCTTACTCTGGATGTTCAATTGTGTTTATATAAAGTGGATATGTTTCTTGTTTAAGAACAATTTTTTTTGCATTTGTTATTACATTGCATTTATCAAGTCATTGTACTAGCATGAATTTAGTATTTTTTCCATTTATATGTTTTTGTTTAAAAATATCAACACCATATTTGCTTATATGAGAATGGTAGATACTATGATGACTTGATACTATAGTTTGTATTTTTATAATTCTGTCTGTGGGGACAAGGTAGTATTTTTCCATTCTGTCTACATCCTGTTTCCCTCACCCAAAATTTTTTCTCTGAACTTTGACCCAGATTCTGTGAACCTTGGAAAACTCTCTTGCATTAAAACCATGGAATTTAGTATAAAACTTACTTCATCTAATTTAATTTGATTGTTTTTCTCATTACAATAAGGTCCTATTTCGTTCATGGTTTCTTGTGTAACTTCAGTATATTGAGCAATAATAGATACTTATGTTATATACTTTTAAATGATAGTTTCTAGACACATTTCTTGGTTATTTCTTGGGTTTAATCAATTCCTTTTCTGCTATACAAAGTACTTTGCAATCAGCATTATCATCCTGATTGTATCTGAGAAACCGTTGAAGTCCTAGGTAATGTTATTTTTCAGTTTTGTGCAAATTTTATGTTAGGTTGACTGATAATTACCACACTCTACAGGTGGTTGATGCTTACGCACTAATTGGGGATGTATCTGGTCTTGCTGAAAAGATACAGAGCTTCTTTATGCAGGAGGTTTTGTCAGAAACACACTCTGTATTGAAGAATATCGTGCAAGAGGTATGCTGACATAAGTGGATATAGCAGTGTGTAAAGTTAATTGCTGGAAGTACCAGGGAAGAGAATAATGAGAGATAGCTATACTTATCCAAAGGCGGGCAGATTGATTTGATCAAGAGTACTGCCAACCAACCTATTTGTTATCTCTATTTCCCATACCTGTTGGTGTAGCACAACACATTGAGAAGCTTCAGTAAGACTTTGACCAGGAGGAGTTGGTGAGGAGTTCAAGTTTCACCTAGTCAATAGTCTTAGATTTGCATCCCAATTCATTCATGGATTGTGTATTAGAAATGTGCTTTTGTTCAACAAAGCTCTCTTCAGGAAATGGTTATGGCTGTATGCCTTTGAGAGAGAAGCTTTGTGACAAATGCTGCTGGAAGCTAAATACGAGAGTATGTGGGGAAGATGGTGCTCAAATAAGGTTGGGGTGTGGAAAAACATGAAAAGATGTTGGATAGCCTTTTTTTAGGGTAGCTTTTTCTGTTGGGAGAAACATAGTTCCTTTGAGGGTAGCTTTTTTTGTTTGGAAAGCAGCACTAGAAATATTTTCACGATGGATAGCCTGAGAAAGAGACATTTATACTGTTAGAATGGTGTTGCGCATGCAGGCAAAATGGAGAAAACATAGATAATCTTATTCTACATTGTGATTTGGCTAGGAGTTTATGGGTGGGGAGATATTTAGTACCTTTGGATTTGAATAGGTTGTGCCCTATCGTGTGGTGGAGTTGTTGACATGTTGGCAGATTCCCTGTGGTGGTCATTATAATTCAAAGGTTTGGAAAATAGTTCGTTCTAGTGTTATGTTGTGTATCTGGCATGAACGAAGTGCCCAATCCTTTGATGATTGTGAAAGAATAGTGACAGAATTTAAAGCCAAAAGTCTTGGTTGAATGCTCACACCAGCTTCCAAGTCTTCAATCTTTAGAGTTAAAGGAATTTTTCTCATTTTCTTCTTCTAGTCAGGTGGGTGTATCCTTTTGTAGACTTTGTTTAATTGGGTTGTGTTGTCCCTCTGCGCTTTTAATAAAATTTTCCATCACTCAAAAAAAAAAAAAGGGGGATCATGTGCAGTGAGGCTTATCAAATTAGATATGGAAAAAAGCACTTTACATTTTTGCTTGTCTTTTTTACAGTATGGTATTTTTTCATCTCTTTTTTAGTGAAGGAAATTGAATCTTGATGACTGAATATTCTTTACAGGATCAGGAAGTCATGGAAAATACTAGGTATGTCTTTATATATCTAGAGCATATTATTCCTTTCTATTTGGCTTCCTGATTTTTTTTTTCCATTTGTTTTCCAGACTTACCTACAGTGATCTATGCCTTCGGATACCAGAATCTAAGTTTAGGCAGTGTTTGTTAGCAACACTAGCTGTTCTATTCAAGTTGATGTGTTCATATTATGAGATTATGGGCTTTCAGCTGGACAATAAGGTAGACTTCTATTTCTTTTACATAAGCCAAATATTAATTGGTTTTCCCTTAGGTGACTTGTGTGCTGTTTTGCATAAGATTCAGTATTAGTCCTTTTAGTACTTACAAATAGTTTAAGTTTTATCTGAATAACTAACCTTGTCTATTCTTGGCTGGTTAACTTACGGGATATTTGGATGTAAGGATTTCTTGAAACTCTGAAATATCCAAAAAAATTTAAAGATGAGCTTTATGGTGTTCTGTGAAAGTGGTGGGACCCATTGCAAAATGTGATAGAGAAGTGCATTTTTGTGAGAGGTTTTTTCAATTCTGTGAAAGTTGTTTTGGTATGTGTTTGTTACGGAAACCACGGTACGATGTTTTGATTATTTAGATGGTTCTGGTATAAAGATGTTTGGATTGAGAGAGAATTCCTAGAAAATCTTGAGAAGTTCTTGATTACCAAACATGCCATTGAGTGGTGTTTGGATGTTGAAATGTGATGAGATGAAACCATCTCTAATTGTTTTGAATTCGCCTTCTCCAATGTGGCCTGAAGCAAATTTCAACTCACTGAAGCCTTATGTTAAACAGTGGGGGTTGGCTTCTTGATCTGTTTCTGGCTATTAAGCTTGATTAGAGCCATATTGTTGCACATTCCATTTGGCATTTTTCTTCTCCTTATCATGGCTTCAACTATAATGAGGATAATTCTCCTTGCTCAAAACTTTTGTCCTTGAACTTGATTGGGCCATCATGTATGACGTTCCCCTGATTTATTTCCTGTTTGACGCCCTTCATGTTACCTGTAGTGCTTATGAATTTTTTTTATTTATTTTTTATTTTTTATATATATATTGGGGATTTGGGGAAGGGATTTTTTTTTTTATATATATATTGGGGATTTGGGGAAGGGATCGAACCCCAGACCTCACTTTTAGAGGTGGGTGTGACGCCCCCAATTTTCGCTTGGGATTGAACGGACATTTGAAGCGTCGAGACATGCAACACAAGGTTACCTGCCCCCGTTCATGACATATAAGATGCAATGTTCCTAACATGCATCTAGCATTATGCAATATTCGCAGCGGATAATTTTTTTCTTTAGCAATACTATGCACCAAACTAAAAATTATCCCAAATACTTGAAACATATTTCATACATAAAGGCATACTAAAAAGCCGTGATCACCACACTAGTCCAAAATGGTTGTGATCAAAAGAATACTTGAAATACAACTCCAAAAGTACAAGTATTAACCTAAGTTAAATACTATACCATCATCAACATCGCACCGTGGCCTAGTCGACCGTATTCAGTTGGTCAGATTCCAATTCTCCTTTGGGTCCTGTAACAAGATCTACCATTCGGGGGGAATGGTAGTTGGGACTACCACAGTGAGATTTGATTACAAATCTCAGTAAGTTAACATAAAACTCACACACAGGTTAAAAATGCATGCATGGCAGTAAAAGCATAAATGCATAATTATAGTCATACATAAACATAGTATAACTTGACATATAGCATGACTTAACCAGAACTTAAGCGTGAACTGAACTTGACTTAACATGGCATGAACTTAAGCTTAAAACATAACATGAACAAACAACATAACATGAACGTGAAACATAACATGGACTTGAAATATAGCATGAACGTAAACCTGCATAACATAAATAAGAACTTGAAAATAACATAAACTTGAACATAACATGTACGTGAGTATAACATAACATGGACTTGATCTAAAACTTGACTTATCATGTATTTGATCTGAAACTGGACTTAACATAAACTTGGAATCTTATTCAATTGTCTTGATTAATAACGTGCGTTAATACGTACTCCACAGTTGTTGTGGCCCCACGTATTCAAGTAACATAAAACATAATACGTACTCCACAGTTGTTGTGGCCCCACGTATTCTACATGTCACAATTGCTGTGTCTCATGTAGTGTATGCTCCACAGTTGTTGTGGCCCCATACTTCATGCTCCACAGTTGTTGTGGCCCCATGAATACACATAACATAAAATATAATACGTACTCCACAGTTGTTGTGGCCCCACGTATTCAAGTAACATAAAACATAATACGTACTCCACAGTTGTTGTGGCCCCACGTATTCTACATGTCACAATTGCTGTGTCTCATGTAGTGTATGCTCCACAGTTGTTGTGGCCCCATACTTCATGCTCCACAGTTGTTGTGGCCCCATGAATACACATAACATAAAATATAATACGTACTCCACAGTTGTTGTGGCCCCACGTATTCTACATGTCACAATTGCTGTGTCTCATGTAGTGTATGCTCCACAGTTGTTGTGGCCCATACTTCATGTAACATAAAATATAATACGTACTCCACAGTTGTTGTGGCCCCACGCATTATAAGTAACATAAATATAATACGTACTCCACAGTTGTTGTGGCCCCACGCATTATAAGTAACATAAAATATAATACGTACTCCACAGTTGTTGTGGCCCCACGTATTATACGTAACATAACATATCTTATTTTTCTTAATGCATGAGATATTAATTAATATCATATACTTTTCTAACATGGCGTATACTTGTAAATGGCACAATATGATTTAATCATAACATTTCATGGCATACTTAACATGGCATACTTATAACATACATCATTGTATGACAGAAAAGATTATGTAACAGATAATTATTCATGAGAGATTAAATCATACGTAGCAGATAAACATGTAATGACATAGCATGACATGGCATATACGATAACATACATACATAAATTGTAGTTCTCTTACCCATCACACATACACAATAAACTGATAGTAAGTTAGAGGCTAACTTACCTCGATCGTCGCGTTCTATGAGAATAGAGCGCGAAACACGAGGAACTGCACAACAGCTGGAAGAGGAACACTCAAGTCCTTAAGATTTTCAATTCTGAACTCAATTGCCATATTTGAGCACTTGCAACACACGGGCAACGTGAGGTTTCACTATACTCGAAAGAGATAATTTGACTTCAGAAAGCCTTTGCACTAAAACAAGTTCATTAAAATTATCAATAATAACCAACAAACAATTCCTTTCTCAATCCATATACTCTTAGCCATAGTCAACCACAAGATGACACCAGTCACCCCGACTATAATCCATAACACCACTGCTTCGGGACACTGTCATACAGTTTCCCAACACTACACCATACGCTCTACACTTCTCTGTTACGCCATCCAACCCTTCGTGACACGCCATCCGGTGTTTCACGACTTAATACAGAGTACACTCACGTGAACTCTCTTCCATCCACACTGCAAAACCCATCACTGCGATACACGTCTCACGGTGCATCGCTACGCGACACGGAGTACGCGCTACGCGTACTTCCTTCGCTACAACACTCATCAACACGATGCACATCACACGATGCATCGCCATACAACACGGAGTACACTACATGCGTACTCCCTTCCTTCTACGACACACATCACTACAGCGCACGTCGCGCGGCGCGTCGCTGCATTACACAGAATACGCTACACGCGTATTCTCTTCACACAACCCGCCGTATCACATCTACGGCATCCATCTCACGCCTATACTTCACAGCACAGTCCACAAAATACACAATCAAACTCAACACTTCACAACCACACTTCGCTTCACAACTACGCAACGAACTCCACAAATACAACTACACAATCCACAAACCAACCAACTAACTATTTTAAACGTAAAATAACTAGAGATAGAAGGTTATACCATCGACGGGATAACCCGTGCGTCGCTCGCTGCTCGTCACGAACATGCGTCGGAGGAGCGTACGTGGCGGTACGGTGTCTGTCCACCACATAAAGTGGTAGTTTGGGCTTGAGAAAGGCTAGGCGTGGTCTTGGAAGACTCACGGTCGCCTCGTGGTGGTCAAAGGTGACGGAGCACGGCGGCATCACGCCGTGAACAGTAACTCCGAACGGTGAGCGGAGGAGACGCGAGGTAGCGAAAAGCCATAGAACTTCATGGAAAGCTAGGGAAAGGTAGAGGAACATGTGGTGGAGCTGTGGTGGCGAGGTGGTGGTCGGACGGTGGCTAACGGCGGCAGATCGGCCGTTTGAAACCATTTTTGGCCTTGGAGAGTGCGGGAGAGTGTGAGCTCTACGAAGCTCCGTTGGCCATGAAATTTCTTGGAGAGGTTCATGAGGATGAGAGGAACAAGATGGTGGTGGTGAAACACCACGGGTGGCCGTGTACGGCGGCGCACGGTGGTGCAACCGAACGGGTGTTTTGAGAAACCCATATGAGAAAAAGTGAGAGTTTGGGAAAAAGAAAGACATGGGGAGGAAGCCCTTGATGTGGTGAATCCAATGGTGGTGCTTGGTGGCTGATTTGGCCGTGTATGGTGGTCCAAAATGGTGAAAAGCCTTAAAAACCCATTTGTTTGGAGGCGAGAGTGGCGGCTAACCGTGGCTCGGATGGAGGTGAAACTTGGAGGGGATGTTCACCGGTGAGAGGGGAAGAAATCTGGGTGGGTGGTGTAGTCCACGCCGCCGGCGAGCGGCGGTTCTGGGCGAGAAAGAAATCGGCAACAGGGGAGAAAACAGGGCAGGGGCAGCAACTTCCGGGGGCTCTCGGCGACTAACGGCTGGTCCGATGGCTCTGAAAATTGGTGTGTATGAACTATGGTGAAAGGGGAAGAGAATGGCGGGGTGGTGTACGACACCTCCACGGACGGCGGAGAAACGGGCGGTCAAAGGGGCGGCGACGGTAATGAGACAAGAAGGAAGAGCACGGGAAGAGAGAGAGAATTGGTGGCCGGCGTTGCACACCTCCGGTGCAGATGTGTTCGCCGGTGAGGGAGGGACATGCCGGAGGTGGAGGTGAGGCACGGCGGCCGGAGGTGGCGCCGGTAGGAAGCTAGAACCGATCAGCTATGGTGGAAGGGTGTAAGTCGACCATGGAGAGAAGGAGAGGAAAGAGAAGGAAAAAAAAGAAAAAAGGAAAAATGAAGGAAAAAGGGTAGGAGCCTAGGTAATAAACTTCAATCCTACGTTTTGGGATCCTCAAATAATTCAACGGTGAATTAAAACACTGATTAAAAACGCGTAAATGTTTTATTTTAAATAAAACACTTTAAATAAAACACCACGATGAATTAAGGTAGAATATTATTTTATAAACTAAAATTTATAAAATAATATTTCCTCATCATTATATAAAATGATAAAGTACCGTTAATTAATCGAAGATGATAAAACCAATTAATTTAAATAAGAGTTTTCAACGTAAAATTAAACATCTTAATATCTTAAAACAACTAAAATATTTAATCTAAGTAATTATCCACAATTATAATATTTTCAGAGCTCATTAAATTATTATAATTGTGCTACTTTAAAAACAAGCTTATCTAATACTTTGAAATTCGATGGATAAGATCCGGGAAAACGCCATCGAGGTACAACGCTTAGGATAAAACTGTTCATGATTTTACAGCTGTCGGTGAAGAACAAATTACGTGATTTACGGAAAAGATAATCTATACGCGTGATTCCAGATGAGGGTAAAGACGAGAGAGATGTGATTGCTGTCGGGAAAGAATCCAAAACTGATAATTTTAGCAGGCTGTTACAGTGGGGCTTCATGCCGTCAGGCCGTTGGCCTTTGGCGTAGTGCTTATGAATTACATATGTACGTTCATGGGTATTATTAATTGTTGAGCTTTATTACATATGTGGTTTTTTTCACTTGAGATCCTCTTGTTTTGCTTTCGAATCTCAGTTAGTTTGTTGCTCTTGATTTTGTTCAAGGGTGAAACGGTTATATCTTTGTTTCAGGATTCAGCAGGTCAAACTTCAAATATGAAACAGAAGGAAAAGGACATTTGTTGGAGTTCAGGAGGGGTTCCACAAGTTGATTCGGATACAAGAAATTCTTGCAATTCCCAAGAAATTAATGGCTCTCTCTCGGAATCTGTTGATGGAAAGCCTGGTTCATCTCAGGAAGAATCTACGAGCACCAGCTGTTTAGTTGAGACTACCAAAACTAATGTTACGACTAGTTTAGACTCTCAAAATACAATTGATGAGGCTAGGAAGGATTATAGTGCGGCATCTAGTAGTGGATCCCCATGGTATCAACTGCGGAAAGATGCTACAGCATTTGTTTCACAAACCCTTCAGAGAGGACGCAAGAATCTTTGGCAACTCACAACTAGTCGTATATCTGTATTGCTTTCTTCTGTCGCTGTTTGCTCTACAAGCTTTCACCAATTCTTGAAAAATTATGAAGATCTGAATGTCTTCATCTTAGCTGGGGAAGCCTTCTGTGGAGTTGAAGCGGTTGAGTTCAGACAGAAGTTGAAGATTGTTTGTGAAAACTATTTTGTAGCATTTCATCGGCAGAATATTTACGTAAGTTTGCTTTATCAGTTCCTTTTATCTTTTAATATCATACTGCTCGATATGTTCCGTACTGCTAGATGTACATACATTGCACAAGGTACAGCTAATCTCTAAAGTATGATTCTTAATTAGCAAAGTTCATTTCGCTTATTATTAAATTATCACTCTTTTCATATTTTTTGAATTCAAGAATGTTAGGAGATGTTTTCTCTCTCTGCTTTTGAAGAATGCACTACCTAATGGTTTGGAAACCACATTGGTCACGTGCCAATAGGTAAGGGATGAATAACGATCACAAAACTGACTGCATTCACTACATGGATACTGTTAATAACACACCATAAGATGAAAAGTATTAAATATGTATGTAGTTCAAGTTTCAAGATTCAAGCCGTCGACGTTTTGGTGCTTTGTTTCCCTTGCTGTCAGCAAATTTTTGCTAATTATTGGTTATTTATATTTGGGTTACTTTCTTCCTCAAATTTATCCTTAGCACTCTGCAGAACCCAACCCATATGTTACCGTTTGATCTTTCATTTATTTTTTCCCCTTCTAGGCACTTAAAATGGTTTTGGAAAAGGAAAATTGGCAAAAATTGCCACCAGATACAGTACAAGTAATAAGTTTTCCTGGGCTTCTTGGTGATGGAGCACCCATAATTGTTCCATCTGCTGGGAACTCTGGTAATGCCAGGGTGCTTCCTTCCAACAAATCAGCAAGCTTGGTTGATACCAGTTCAAAGCATGGGTTTTTACATTGGCTTGAGAGTGGAAATCCGTTTCTGCAAAAAGCAGCATACACTTCCAAAGAAGGCCATACTTCCCCACTTAATGGGACTATCTGCAGTGAATTGGATGGAAATATAAGTGACAGTTCTCATGGTGATAAGTTCTCACCACAAAAGAGTGATGTAAATAAAATCAATGGCTCTGATTCTATTTCTGAGGATGAAAACGAAGATCTTCTTGCAGACTTTATTGATGAGGACAGTCAACTTCCAAGTCGAATTTCAAAACCCAATCTTCCAAGAAGCTACTCTTCACATTGGAAACACGAAGAGATAACAGCCCAAACAGGATCCTCTGTTTGTCTTCTAAGGTGAACTTCTCTTCTACTAGTACAGAAAAAATATACTTTCTCCACAGGCATCATAACATTCTGTTTTTCTGTCCAGTTGCATTAAGCTTTATGTGTTTTACTTTTCAGGTCCATGGATAAATATGCAAGGCTTATGCAGAAATTAGAAATAGTGAATATTGAGTTTTTCAAGGTATGGTTCTCTCTTTGATATTTACCTCTTCTGCTCCAATGCCTCCAGTTGTTGAACTCTTTGATAAAAAGCCTGATAATTCTTGCAATTTCTCTCTAAATAGTTTTTCCTGATTTAGTATATTGTTTCAGGGAGTATGCCAGCTGTTTGGGGTTTTCTTCTATTTTGTATTTGAAACATTTGGTCAGCAAAACCCCAGCTCAAGTGGAAAAAGCTTAACTGACTCTCTTAATTGTAAGTAATTCTGTCTAGCAAATTTCTACAATCATGTTACACCCTTTTATCTGTTCATTGATTCTTTAACTCAGCTTATTTTCTGGTTGTGTTCATATATCAATATGTCTGTAGTTGATCCTTCCAGTTTGACCTGAAACATACTTAAAGATCATAAATACTCTTGTGATACTCAGATCGGCTAAAGACGGCCTTATCCAGAATAACACAAGATTGTGATCAGTGGATAAAATACCAGTCCTCTTCACCCACCTCCTTGAACGCATCATATACGAATGCGGATGTTACACCTATGAGTCCATCCAGTACAAATTTTGGGCACTTTCCAGGAACATCTTTTGGTCTCAAGGTATTTATTCAAATATCTAAATGGTGGTATTTACACCTATTCCCTTTTGTTTGTTGAGTGGATTTGTGCATGCTTCTGTGTACCAAGATGATATCCCTTTCTATCATAAGTAAAATTTATCTTACTCATAAAAAAAGGATACCAAGTTTAGTAGAATGATTGTGTACTTATTACAAGTTTGCCCTTCTCATAATTACCCTCCTGTTATTGATAACTGCCTAAGCAATCTGGAATGTGGTTTCTCGGGTCTTTGCTCATCTTCCTGCATCAAGGAGTGGAAATATGTGTAATTATTCTCCAAAGGGATCCTGGTAGAAATTTGGTTAGTTCCAATGTTGTTGACCATCTACAGATGCGTAAAATGTGATTGAGTGAATGCACATTTTGGAACTAGAATTTTTATGTAGATGGAGGAAAAGCAAGCTTCTGTCCAAGCTTCTTAGGAGATTCCTTGTCTATTGCTGCTTCGTGGGTATGCCCATTCTGACTATCACAGTGGTGTCTTAGCCAAACTTAAAACTCCAGTACTCGTAAGGTTTGTTGCTTCTTCTATAGTTGGCAAAGCTGACTGCAAAGGTGGTCACAGAAATGCTCATGACGGAAAATGGCCTCTGTTTTTCAAGCATTGACCTTGTGGTTATGAAAGAAACACAAAAGAGCAATTTCAGAAATATGGGTGTGTGAACTGTTATAATTGATCCAACGGATGCTTATACTTAAGTCATAGTGATTACTAGTAACCATGTGTCCTATGGGTTGCTTTTTTTCTTTCCTTTTCGGTGGTTAAACTGGTTATAATGCTTTGTCATCCATATGCTTGGCACTATCTATTTGGTTACTTAAAAGTATGACTGAAGCCCTTTGTATCTTGTTGTATGTGTGTGCCTACAAATAATATCATCTTTGTGTCACAGGAAAGATGTGCAGGTGCTGACAGTTTATCTCTTGTTGCTCAAGTATTGCATAGATCTAAAGCTCATCTCCAATCGATGCTTCTACAAAAAAATGGAACTATAGTTGACGATTTTTATGTCCATCTGGTATGTTCCTCCCTTACAAATCTCTTGGAACATTCAGTATTTGTTATGGAGGTTGGCAACTGACAAAAAATTGACATGGATTTCTGTTTTAGTTCGCTTAAATGTAAATAGATCAAAAGCTGGGTTTGTAAGCCAATTTGAAGATATAATTGCTAGGAAACAAAAGTCATTGAACCCTGCGTCCCTGTCTATAACCTATCATTTGGTGCCAGTTAGATGAATTTCTATCTGATTAGAGAGTCACCTGCATACGTATGTTCAAACATGGAGCACACAACACATACACTTAAGAATACTTCTTGTCCTGTTTATGTGTGTCTTTAATGATGCGGTTCTTTTATATTTACGTCGTATGGGTTTACTTAAAAAAAAAAGCCTATTAGGTAATAGCTGTGCTTTGAGTTTTGAGAATGATGACAATAGTTTTACCAATCCATGTTTAGCCCGTGTTTTTCTTGTCATGTGCCTCTTTTTAAAACATCTTTTTTTCCATTTTTGTTCATTTTTCATTTTTCGATTGACTCTTTTTCCCTTTGCTGATTCCACTCCCACCTCCACAATAGTGACTAAAGTTCAGAACCAAGCACGAACTTACGGTAGTGTTTCATAGGAGTAGTTCTTGTTGTTTCCCACATCTAATTGAGTGAGAGATTTTCACATTTCATTACTTATGTCTTGAGCAAAAATATCCATATATCAGCTGAAAATGATCTTAAATACATGTGATTTTTATCAGGTGGATGCTGTGCCGTTTCTTGTAGAGCACACGCATAGGACAACTGCAAAACTACTTCTCAACATGAATGGGTTAGTTATAAAATTTTTGCTGATCCATATTGCATATGATTTGAAGAAATATATGCCCAGCGCTATAGAATTGTCATCTACAGCTTGGATTTTGCAACTATTGTTCATGGATCACATTCGACATCTAAAATTGTTGATCGCTGATAGTTTCTATGTTGTTTCCTGGGAATTCGAGTTTTTGGAATATTTTCAAAAATAGTAGGAGTGCTACTATTTTTGACCTATCGAAGATAAAAACATTTCAAGCTGTTAATTGTCTACCTGGAAGCAGCCTTCTGATTGGTAGCCTAAAACTTAAGAAGACTTCTCAGTTTTTTTATTTTTTTTTTAATTATTCATTTTATGATTATTTCCAGGTAGGGGATGGCACCATGATTTGGTTTTGGTAGATGGTTTGGTTAGGTTGTTTTGAAGAATAGGTGTATACAGACTTATTTCTAATTGCAAAGGATAGGGAAGGATGGTGCATTTTTGCTCTTACCAAAAACTGCAGAGAATAGGGTTAGGGAATGATCTGTTGCCTGGCAAGTCAGAACTAAGAATGATGACGAGAAAAATATTATAGTTTATTCTATAGTCACACGTAGGTTGGGTCATTAGCTTATCATTATTTGGATTGCATTTGGTGATGCCAAGGACAGTTCTGGAGGTTTTAGCTTCTCAGAGAGAGAGCTTTGGTCATCTTGAGAGTGGTGCAATTTGGGGTGCAGTTCTGCTTATTCTTATGGGTATAATTTGGTCTGAAAGGAATTACCATGCAACTTATCATATGCAACTTATCAAAAAAAGAAAAAGAACTACTATGCATCTGATGGTGCAACTTGATGGAACTTGCTTAAAGCTATGTTTCTTAGATCTTTATGGGATTTCTGCTTCCGGAGATTTCCAGGGTCATTCATTTTCAGGTTTTATAATTCTTGGTTTTGATTGTAACTGCTTGTGATGATAATGCACACGTATATATAATTAATTTTAGCAAGGCTTTTGTTACTTTTTTTTTTTTTTTTTTTTTTTTTTGTGCGAGTAAAAACATTTGTTACTTCTAGAAGAAAAATATAAAACTAAAAAGTGAAAGAAAATGCAAACCCACTCTGTAAGATTCATTGGAACTAGAGTAGCACAAGTAAATGGGAAGTTGAAGCAGGCACAAGAATTGTCGTCGTAAAACATGTCCCCAGGGCACATTTGGATCTGTTATTTTACTTATCAAAAAACATATCCCCAGGGCATGATGCAACTGCTGAATTTTGTGGTAACAGATGGTCGGAGCCTGCAAAACTGATCAGAGCTCTTAGAAGCACCCAGATCCTGGGTGTCAGCCATCAATTATTGTTTCAAGTTTCAATGTCAATGAAGATTTCTAATAGAGTTCCAACCACACTGACCCAATTCATAGAGAAATCCGCTTGGTAGAGATGAAAAAGGGAACCTTCCAGACAAAAGTTAAAGGTTTTGAGGGACAATGGTGATACCATGTTGCATAGTTGTAGGCTAGATGTAAAACACTCTCATCTTAGCCTGTACTTTGGTCACTTGCGATTAATGGTGGCTGTGATTTCTGAGAAGTTTATACTGCCTCCAAGATTTGTTGAATTGCCATCTTTTGCCCGTGTATGGGCTATTAGTTTAAACTAGAACCTTTTTGTTCTTTTTTTCAAAAGTTATTATAGCCGATTCCTTAATGGGTAATTACTTGTTGCAGGTATGTTGATCGGATTGCCAATGCTAAATGGGAAGTGAAAGAGCTTGGTCTAGAGCATAATGGGTTTGTTTACTTATTTTTATCATTTTATTGTATATAAATTAACTTTTTTCATGATTACAAACTTGTGATTGTCATTGAAACACTTGTATAACAGTGAGCTGTATATATTTGTTAATTGTGCTCTTATGTTCTCTTTCGGATACAAAGTATTACACATGATAAATTAGTAGCAGCATGTAATAAGATCTGTTCTTCATACACAAACTTGGGTTTGGAATTCCATGTAAGATCAGTTAATGATCAGGGCATGCCTTTCCACGATAGACTGATTTACCATGATAGTAAGAGTGAATGGTGACTCCACCATTGGAAAATCTGCTCTTACTGAATGGCGACCCTAGAAGGATGCTGCTAAGTTTGTTATTATTTTTAATATTATAATCAATAATGTGCATCTCAAGAGTTTTGTTTTCTCCTCCTTATATGAAAGTCACTTGCCCTTGATTAGTGTTCTGAAGTGAGTCGTATCAACAACAGGTATGTTGACTTGTTGCTGGGAGAATTTAAGCACTATAAAACCAGAGTTGCTCATGGGGGAATCCGCAAAGAGGTAATGATTGGCTATGAATTTTGTAAAGCACTACCTTAAATTTTAAAGAAATCTGATTTTGCCCTCAAAATTTCAATTTTTTCTCACTCTTTTAAGCCGACTGACGTGTTTTGGATTGACAATTTCTAAGATGGTGTTAGAAGTTGGTGAGGTTCTTGGTTTAATCTTCATAACCCCCGGGTTTGCATTCCTATGGTTAGGTTCAAGACCACCTCCTAGAGTATGGAGTTGAGATCGTTGCCGAAACTCTAATTGAAGGTCTATCTCGAGTTAAGCGGTGTACAGATGAAGGAAGAGCTCTCATGTCATTGGATCTTCAGGTTCTTTTCAAATCTTGATAAGAATCAGCACAATTGCACAACAGTTCATTTGCTTTTTTCTCGTTTTTTTTTTTTTTTTAAATAAGACTTTTTATTCCTTGTGGTGTATTGAAGGAGTGTTGTCTTTACTCCTTTCAGGTTTTAATTAATGGTTTACAGCATTTTGTGTCTGTAAACGTGAGACCCCAATTACAGATGGTTGAGACCTTCATTAAGGTAAGCACAACCTTCGAAAATGATGAGGAAATTTTGGACAGACGTGCACATTTGTAACCCTGACAATTTGTAACTGCTATTCTCTTGTTTTCTCTTAATACAGGCTTACTACCTACCTGAAACTGAATATGTACACTGGGCACGGGGTCACCCAGTAAGAAGATTCATCCCTACTAAAAAAAATGATAAATTTATCTAACATGATTTTGTGTGATTTTGCATGACGTGCATTTGAAATGCCTTTTTCCTTGCAGGAATACAGTAAAAGCCAAATCGTTGGGCTGATCAACCTAGTTGCTACCATGAAAGGCTGGAAGAGAAAAAACAGGTTGGATGTACTGGAGAAGATCGAGTGAGTAAGCATGCAAACTTCACTTAAACCCCAATTTTTTTTTATGTGTGGTATCTTATACGAGTGATGTATATTGGATGGTACTCTGATTTTCCTTGGTTATATTAGGGTGTAGGCTGAGGGTTGTATATCTTCAGATGTCTTGGTGCATGGATCAACTTGTTATATATGATCTAAAGATCTTCCCCTTTTATGGGAATATCAAATGTAATTTTGTATCACATAATAGGTGAAATAATGAGTTTATATTGAAATAGTCAAGGCTCGATTCTACGTTTTCTTGCAAAGGATGATTTCTGTATTTATAGATTGATGGAATATAACCTTTTTTTAAATATATATATACAAGTAATATGAGCTTTATCATAAGTGCAAAAGGTGCAATCAAGATACAAAAATAAGTGTACAAGAAAGTTACCTACCTAGAAATGAAGAGAAAATGCAATAAAATCACGAAATCTAAGTCCATAATAATCTATAGAAACTTTCCTATTTCGTTAAAATAAAATAAAATTACAGAAGGACGAGTGTGTCAAGAAAGAAAGTCTGTTTGTTGTCCATAATAATCTATGGATAGCCCATACATTTGTTGAAATTTATGGGCTATCCACCTAATTCTCTCGAGTGAAAAAGATTTGCTATGCTTTTTAGCTAGATCTATGTCATTAAAACAAATGGTGTTTATGCAAATGATTTTAATGGCATGTTTTTTCTTTGATAGGATGGAAATACTATTTAATAATTTTCCTTAAGCATGACTCAAGCAAAAATCATTCCACATGACACTAGCCATCTCACAATATAAGGATCTATAAATAACCCCTACGGGTTGGCTCAAGTGGCGAAGACCTTGGATTTGGGGGTATGTTCTCCCTAAGTCTTAAGGTTCAAATATCCTTAGGTGTAAATAATCTCTAAGGAAAATTGGACTAGAGGATACTTTTTGAATTATCTGATATGCACTTACAGAAAACTCTTTATTAAAGGTCTTAGCACCTCCGAGATTAGTCGAGACGTTGCTCTTAAACGCCCAATGCCAATCAAAATATATAAGTAGACATGCAACATCATGGTGGGGATATAATTCTGCTTGATGAATACACCCCGATGAACTACATTTTATTTACTGTAGCAAATTTTTGTTCAAATTAATGTCCCGATATATAGCTATTAATAACAGTTAACATTTTCGATCCTTTACCAAGTATCATCAGCAACTCCTTAGTTTGATCCATCTATATATGCGCATAATTAGTTTAGCAAAAACTTCTCTTTTCTTTTTTTCTTTTTTTCTTTTTTTTTTTTATTTTTTGCCATAAACTCTCCAACAAATCGCAGACACAAACCACTAGAGAAAATTAAAATTTGTTCAAAATAATTTGGGCCCTTGTACTGCGTACGTTGTTTCCAACTTCACAGGATATATTTTATATATATATATATATATGATCAATTTCAGAGAATTAAGTTTGATCGCTTAATTGATTAATTTCCTATTACGTCGTGCCAGTACTCGATATCAAGGTTGCAAAATTTTCATTTTATTCATGATCATCAATCAAAGTTTCCAAGAAACACCTCTAAATCATGATCAGTGCTTTAACCACGATGATGATCACCTAATTAATTAATTTGTCTAATTAATAATATATCCAATGGGATATTAACACATTAATACGTACTGATCATCAGGCTGGTAAATTAATTATTTAGTAGACCATTAGTTCTCTATGATTACAACATGGATACTAATTCATAAGCCATTCTGATTTGCCGGCCAATATCAAACTTAAATTAATTTCTCCAACCACTTTATATAAATATAAGTGACCAATAAGTGTAATGCACTTTTATTTTCATTTTTTCTTTTTTTCAATTATTTTTTATATATTTTTAAATATTTAAAAAAATATCAATTCACAAATAATCACTTCCTTAATCATTAAATAATAAAAAAATAAATAAAAAACCCAATAGGTCACTTTTATCAATAATTTTTACCCAATAGGTCACTTTTATCAATAATTTTTATCGGTTCAACTAGTATTTTCCTAAATAAAAATGGAAATTTAAGTAGGCATATCGGCCATTGACATTAGTGTATTACTTGCTCCATATTTTCAGCTGAAAACCCACAAAAGGAGCCAGGTTTTATTATTATTATTATTTTTCTAAATAATTATAATTACGTCAACAAGATTTTCATCGTATTTATAGTACAAGAATCCCAAAAGCAGGCGTAAATCTTTACTATAAATATGTTCCTAAAAACATTAAAACTTCTATATATATATATAACTTCAAATTAAAGAAGTTTGATCTTATATATTGTTTGTACTTGGCCATGGCCGACTACTCTCTCGGATGCTCAGTACTCATGATCATGCATCTATTTTCTCTGATCATCATGATCTTCCTGCTAGTTTGCTCATTTTCCGCCAATATTTCTGCCTCGCAGTACTACTTTAACATTCCAAGGCTCGGAACACAAAGGAGAAGTACATCCCAATTATACGAGTCCCAAACCAGTAGTAGTACCAGTACTAATACTTCATCTTTTTCATCAAACCCCGAGGATTTCAAAACCTTTTATTACAGCCAAACCCTTGATCACTTCAACTACAGGCCTGATTGCTACTCTACTTTTCAACAAAAGTATGTGATCAACTCTAAGTATTGGGGCGGACCGAAATCAAACGCACCAATATTTGCTTATCTTGGCGATGAAGCACCCTTGGATTCTGATCAGCTTTTCTCCGCTGGTTTTCTCAGTGATAATGCCCTCCAGTTTCAGGCACTCCAAGTATACATAGAGGTAAAAGGCATAAGCAGTCCCTCCAAAGGATCAAAACCGGCCTAAGTTTCAATATTATTATTTCATGATATCATTTATTAATTAGTACAAACATATAATGATTTTCATTTATACTACTCATGATGGTTTGGAACATAAAATATTCTTAAAATTATTAGGACTCATGATCGAGTGCATCCCGTTATAATATTATATTCTATATATATATATAGCATAGGTACTATGGGAAATCCATACCGTTTGGATCGAGAAAAGAGGCTTTTAGAAATGCGAGCACACTTGGATACTTCAGCTCGGCTCAGGCTATCGCAGATTACGCAGAAGTGCTCTTGCACTTGAAGAAAAATTTATCGGCAGAAAATTCTCCAATAATCGTTATTGGAGGTTCCTACGGAGGAAGTAAGTAGCCATAATTTATATATATATATATAATATAAATTCCATTTCTCAGGCACTAGATATATCTTCAGCTAGAATATATATGAAATAACACTGATAAATTAATTATAATTAACTAAAATCTGGCCTTTTCATCATGCATGTAATTANCCAAGTATCATCAGCAACTCATTAGTTTGATCAATCTATATATGCGAATAATTAGTTTAGCAAAAACTTCTCTTTTCTTTTCTTTTTTCTTTTTTTTTTCTTTTTTTTTTTTATTTTTTGCCATAAACTCTCCAACAAATCGCAGACACAAACCACTAGAGAAAATTAAAATTTGTTCAAAATAATTTGGGCCCTTGTACTGCGTACGTTGTTTCCAACTTCACAGGATATATTTTATATATATATATATATATGATCAATTTCAGAGAATTAAGTTTGATCGCTTAATTGATTAATTTCCTATTACGTCGTGCCAGTACTCGATATCAAGGTTGCAAAATTTTCATTTTATTCATGATCATCAATCAAAGTTTCCAAGAAACACCTCTAAATCATGATCAGTGCTTTAACCACGATGATGATCACCTAATTAATTAATTTGTCTAATTAATAATATATCCAATGGGATATTAACACATTAATACGTACTGATCATCAGGCTGGTAAATTAATTAATTAGTAGACCATTAGTTCTCTAGCTATGATTACAACATGGATACTAATTCATAAGCCATTCTGATTTGCCGGCCAATATCAAACTTAAATTAATTTCTCCAACCACTTTGTATAAATATAAGTGACCAATAAGTGTAATGCACTTTTATTTTTATTTTTTCTTTTTTCAATTATTTTTTATATATTTTTAAATATTTAAAAAAATATCAATTCACAAATAATCACTTCCTTAATCATTAAATAATAAAAAAATAAATAAAAAACCCAATAGGTCACTTTTATCAATAATTTTTACCCAATAGGTCACTTTTATCAATAATTTTTATCGGTTCAACTAGTATTTTCCTAAATAAAAATGGAAATTTAAGTAGGCATATCGGCCATTGACATTAGTGTATTACTTGCTCCATATTTTCAGCTAAAAACCCACAAAAGGAGCCAGGTTTTATTATTGTTATTTTTTTTCTAAATAATTATAATTACGTCAACAAGATTTTCATCGTATTTATAGTACAAGAATCCCAAAAGCAGGCGTAAATCTTTACTATAAATATGTTCCTAAAAACATTAAAACTTCTATATATATATATAACTTCAAATTAAAGAAGTTTGATCTTATATATTGTTTGTACTTGGCCATGGCCGACTACTCTCTCGGATGCTCAGTACTCATGATCATGCATCTATTTTCTCTGATCATCATGATCTTCCTGCTAGTTTGCTCATTTTCCGCCAATATTTCTGCCTCGCAGTACTACTTTAACATTCCAAGGCTCGGAACACAAAGGAGAAGTACATCCCAATTATACGAGTCCCAAACCAGTAGTAGTACCAGTACTAATACTTCATCTTTTTCATCAAACCCCGAGGATTTCAAAACCTTTTATTACAGCCAAACCCTTGATCACTTCAACTACAGGCCTGATTGCTACTCTACTTTTCAACAAAAGTATGTGATCAACTCTAAGTATTGGGGCGGACCGAAATCAAACGCACCAATATTTGCTTATCTTGGCGATGAAGCACCCTTGGATTCTGATCAGCTTTTCTCCGCTGGTTTTCTCAGTGATAATGCCCTCCAGTTTCAGGCACTCCAAGTATACATAGAGGTAAAAGGCATAAGCAGTCCCTCCAAAGGATCAAAACCGGCCTAAGTTTCAATATTATTATTTCATGATATCATTTATTAATTAGTACAAACATATAATGATTTTCATTTATACTACTCATGATGGTTTGGAACATAAAATATTCTTAAAATTATTAGGACTCATGATCGAGTGCATCCCGTTATAATATTATATTCTATATATATATATAGCATAGGTACTATGGGAAATCCATACCGTTTGGATCGAGAAAAGAGGCTTTTAGAAATGCGAGCACACTTGGATACTTCAGCTCGGCTCAGGCTATCGCAGATTACGCAGAAGTGCTCTTGCACTTGAAGAAAAATTTATCGGCAGAAAATTCTCCAATAATCGTTATTGGAGGTTCCTACGGAGGAAGTAAGTAGCCATAATTTATATATATATATATAATATAAATTCCATTTCTCAGGCACTAGATATATCTTCAGCTAGAATATATATGAAATAACACTGATAAATTAATTATAATTAACTAAAATCTGGCCTTTTCATCATGCATGTAATTAATTTGTCTCAGATTATTATTTTTTTTTTTTTAACGTAACTTTGCAGTGCTTGCAGCATGGTTTCGGCTAAAGTATCCTCATATTGTCCTTGGATCTCTAGCTTCTTCAGCTCCGATCCTCTACTTTGACGGCATTTCACCACGCTTTGGATACTACTCCATTGTAACCAAGGATTTTAAAGTAATAATACAAACCCCTCAAAATATTATATATATATATATATATATATATATGTATGTATGCAGGATGAAATGCGATGGGTACTGTTGCAGGAAACTAGTGAAAGTTGCTACAGAACCATAAGGAAGTCATGGGCGAAAATTGATAGAGTCGCTTCCAGACCTCATGGCCTTTCAACCCTTGGCAAGAGATTTAATACTTGCAGGTAATTATTTAGTAGTTTTGCACATTTTAATTCTTGATTGTCATGGACGGACGTGTACATTTGCATATATATATATATATATATATATTTAAACTCTGTTAAACCTAAAACTTCGATCTGGGTGTATTCTCTCAGTCAATTAAATACATCTTTTGAGCTGAAGGACTATTTGGATTCAATATATGCTGAAGCAGCACAGTATAATGACCCCACAAGATACCCACTTAGTGTTCTATGCAGTGCCATTGATGGAGCATCTGTAGGAACCGATACTCTCGGCCGAATATATGCAGGAGTGGTTGCTTATATGGGACACCGATCATGCTATGACATGAATGAATTCAAGAATGCTACTGATCAAACGAATGAAGGGTGGAGATGGCAGGTATATAGCTTTCTTAATTTAACAGTTATATACATTTATCATGATTTTTTAACTTTCATCAATCTCGCTGATCTCGAATAATGTTGAATATAATAAAGCACAGAACAAGATGATGATGATGATGACGTGTTTGTACACAGACATGTAGTGAGATAGTTATGCCCATTGGCCATGAAAGCTGCAAAGACTCTATGTTTCCGTCCGCACCTTTCAATCTCAACCAATTCATCAATGAGTGCAAGAGCTTGTATGGTGTCCTTCCTCGTCCTCACTGGGTGACAACTTATTATGGCGGTCATGTATGTTCTTGATTATATATCTTTGTGGAACATTTTAAAATAATTATTTCTGATATTAGTATCTCATTGTGCTAGCTTCTGATATATATGCGTTAAATTGCTGTAGGATCTAAAACGGATTCTCCACAGATTTGCTAGCAACATCATATTCTCCAATGGGCTCAAAGATCCTTACAGTAGTGGCGGGTAAACAAAAGAAATTAACGCAACTTTTTGGTTATTCATTTTCTTTAATCGGTAGGGTACATACTCATGTGACTATCTGCTCTACCGATCGAGAGTTATTCATTTTCCATCTCTGATCATATATAGGGTTTTGGAGAACATATCAGAAAGCGTGGTTGCCATCTCTACTGCCAATGGTACGTACTCATCTCTCTATCCATCCGAAAGTATATCTTCCAAGAGATTTTTTAGTAGTACTTAGAATATGTAGTAAACGCTCAATTACTTCCGCAGGTTCTCATTGCTTGGACATAAATATGGCAAAGCCAAGTGATCCGCAATGGTTGGTCATGCAAAGAAAGAAAGAGGTCAAGATAATTAGAAGGTGGCTTTCAAAGTATTATGCAGATCTTCTCTAGCCATATATCAAACAGAACGTCCTTGTTTGATATGATCAGAAGAAATCCAAATGAAGTTATTGGGAAGAACGTGATCTCGTTAATTAATGAAACTTTTTAATACATATATATTTAGCTACTAATATTGTTCAATTTGAAATCGTTAAAAAATACCATATTCTATATTGATCGTGCACCTCTTATTATATATATATGGGTGATTCATCATTGCACACGATCATATTATATATATATATATATATATATATGATAGATATATGATAGAAACGTTCATGGAATAAAGCTATAAGATATATTAATATAATTTTCAAGGAAAATCCTAATTATTATATATCAATTTTAATATCATCCTCTCATCATCTCATGATGTAACATCAAATAATTGAAATGGCGTGCCAATAAATATTATGAAATTTAGATCAATTTTTAAAGTATAGAACACTAATATTATTAAAGTACTTTAATTAGTCCAAATTAAACTTCATTTTCTTTCCTCTATTTTTGATTTATTATAATTGAGAATAGAAGAAAGTATTGTTCATATAACTCCCTAATGAAAATATAAAATCATGAGATACCAAAACATAATTAAAAACACGTTTTAACCAGGCATCAGTACGCGAGTGTACGTACGACTAGAAATATTTATAATAATCCAGACCTAATTAATTAGTTTTCCATATTTAGATTAACCGGCCACGGCCAGTTCATGCCAATATTGGATTTGAAATGCTCATGCGTTTGCCTATATGTGATCATAATACAATTTACATGTAGGGAAAGTCAGAGAACATGATGAGTTAACACTACAACATTTGCTATTTTTTGCTGCGCTTGATAGTCGCTGTAACAAAGGCCAAAACTGTGGCTAAAATCATTAAGCAGTGGTTTTTACATCGCAGATGAAACGCCAGGATTTAGGCGTGACATCTGCTCTGATTTTCGCCCCAATGATGCCGCTAAAGAATAGGGCATCTTCCTATCGATCTACCTGTCAAGAATGGGGAGCATAGTAACTGCCGCTATTGAATCTCACTCAAGTCGAGCCAGTGCCGCTAAGGCTTTCCTCATTCCTTACAAGCGTGAGTTTGTCGTGAACAAAGGCCACCGCTTTCGACGATTTACAAGATGCCGATCCTGTTTTTTCGCGACGCGTGTTTCTCGCAAAGTAATTGGGTCGGCGATTTCAAATTGGCGGGCAAATTACGGCATCCTACCCGATCGCCGAACGTGAAAATGTACCCCAAATTTCCTGCGATAAACCCTCGCCGAATTCTTGCGTCTCTCTCGCGCGTGTGAGGTTGCTACAATCAATAGCATACTGGTTCATCGTGGCAGCAACAATTATCGACGATTGCCACCAACTATTTCTCCAGCGCTAGGTATCGCTTTTTTTGGCGACTTTTTTCTCTCCCAAAATTTCCCTTTTCGCATTTGCTAATCAAATTTGGGTGTAAATTTAAAAGCTCACGAAAATACCCCAAATCATTTAAACTTTTCACTCTCAAATTAACTAGAAATGTTAATTTGGCACTAATTAAAATGAAAAACAAATATACTACCATCTCCATATGTACTGAATGATAGAGAATGGAAAAGGTAGAGAGACAGAGAGCATACCGCAGGTTGTACGGTGTGGCCATCGGCTAGTACGGTAACATGGTGGGCAACAGATCACTCTTGGTGGTGATTGGCATGAGAGAAGAAGGGCTAGAGTTAGAGTTTTATATAGCGGTCGAGAGAGAGAGAGAGAGAGAGAGAGAGAGAGATAACCACAGAGAGAGACACCAAGCTGATTGCAGGGAAGATGATGCGAACCAGCGACAACAATTTCACAGTGGCAATCGGTGGCTACAATTGCCGCGAGGAGATGAGAAACTTATGAGCAAGAGTGACAGCAAACAAATCCCAGAGAAATATCAGGAATGAGGGGAAAAAAACTAGCAGTGCCTCAACGAAATTCCTAGGGGATGAAAATATATATACTCTACTTATAATAGCAACGGAAAATCGACATTAAAAATTTTCATCTGTTAAATATTTATTGCGGCGACAATATTTCACCGTAAGACACACAATTAACCACGATTAAAATCACTACCGGCTTATGAACCATGCAAGTAACTGTTGCGGCAATTTACTGTCACCGTTGTAGCTCTTTCATAGCTGCGGGGCTCCAAACTGCAGTAGAATGATTCCAACTGTGGCAGAAACCAATTGCTGTGACCATATCTTGCTGCAAAGGCCTCCTTTTGATCGCGCTTCAATAACTCCCCGAGAAACTCATAAAGCCATCACAAAATCATTGACACGTGTGACGGAAGCTTCATCTCCATGAGGAAAAACGCCGCAAATGGCCATATATGTTGTAGTGTAATTTATCACCACTTATATATAAATTCCCAGCCGACAGACCTAAAAATTAAATGTTGGTGGGTATGCATGCCACCCATTAAAGGACCAGCTTTTTTCTTTCTTATACTTGGTGTTCTTATGCCTTTAAGCGCCATGCACTCAGTGCAATATCCACCTCCAGTAAAGCTGTTGGAGTACTACCTCATTCAACAAAAAGATGAGGTCCACTACTACTCTCTTATTCTTTTTCCAAATCTTAAGACATCTCAAGAATGAAAATTAAAGAAATTCACTACAAGAAAAATGGATTTTTGTGATCAATTTATTGCAACGAAAAGACTATTCGCAACTAATTCTGATTACGAATAGTCTTTTCTTTGCAATAAATTGGTCATAAAAACTTATTTTTCTTATAGTGAATTAAGATCATGCATGCATGATGGAATTTTGGACCTTGACAAGATGAAGGATATTGCTGTCCATTGGTTGAATCGGTCGTGGGGCTACATATATGGATAAGGCCATTGGTGCATTAATTTCCAAGCTGTACATCATCATGTGGCCATTTCTGTGGCGTGTGTTTGGTACTTTTTGAGTCAATGGATTCTTGAGTTTCACAGGTTCTCTGCATTAATGAAGCATGATTCTAGCTAGACCCATGTGTCTTACATGGTCCAATATTGAAGAAGAGTGTGGTACACCCAGCTCCCACCATTACAGCACAAGTGATTAAGTAATTCAAGTACCTTTAGACCAGAAATTGTGCACGTCTATATATGGCCGGATATTTAAGATACTAAATTGGCAGCTCTCGGTCTTTCACATACCTCTGACTGGAAAATCCAATACTCGTGTATTGTGCTGGATATTAACTTGTTTAAAAGTTGGTCAATTCAGAGAATAAATTGGAATCAAAGCGGATGCACGCATTTAATTGTGCAATGGGAGACGAGACTTCAAAGAACTTGTATGGGAAGCATACCTTTGATTAAAATTTTCAACAACATGCATGTTGGATTCTCATAGTGGCAAAGACGTCCCACCTATTTGTAGCAATATTTCCTCTTAAACCTTCTTGTACCTCTCTTTCGTAAATCGATGCATATATATATATATATATATATAGTTTTGTGAAAATAAAAATTTATCATCCTAGCTATATAGTATCCATCCAAGTTAACAAAATAAATTGGGAATTAAAAGGAATAAAAATCAATATTAAAAAAATCTCTATCATTTTATTTGAAGGAGACCAAAATGACTTATAAGGAGACCAAAATTGAGTGCTGGTTGGCATGGTTCAATTCATGAAGTGTACAACTCATGTCTAATTACAATCCCATAGGGTTTATAAAATGCAATAACAAACACATTATGTGATACAAGTAGTTGATTAGCAACATGTTTGAAAACTTGGGACGTTGGGCGCCCCTAATTATATATGCAGATTTTTTTTTTTTGGGTATAGATTGATTAAAATCACTACTAATCCTGATAGCTCAAGCGTGAAGAAATGCTATATATAGATCAAGATCTTTATGAGAATCATGCAACATTAGCACATGATCCTAATCTATTATTAACCTTGCCGATATAGTTTCCTAGTATTGCCCAGATGACTAACACAAGAGGGGGGGTGAATTGAGTTGTATTTAAAAAAAAATAACAATTATAAATCAAATATACAATATTAAATATAAACAAAATATGAAACAGCAATAAATATAAAGAGTAAGGGTAAGAGAGAAGCAAACTCAGTATGTTAACAAGGTTCGGCCCCACTGCCTACGTCCTCGCCTCAAGCTACCCCTTGAGGATCCCCGAATTCACTATTCAATCTCCTTCAGGTGGAGATAGAAACCTATTACACCTTTGAACAACACCGCTACAAAGGATCCGTGTAGAACACCCTCTACACTTGCAATCACCTTACACGTGGTGATTCAACGATTCCCTGTGTAGAACACTTTCTACACGCACAAGGGTTGTACACACCCTTTTACTGATACAAGAATTGATAGTGGGTAGGATATCAGAAAACACTCCTCAATGAGTGAAATAAGAACAATACAAGCACAAACTATATCTCTCAAAATGAACAAGGGTTAAGGCTCAATGCTTAGAGAAGAGAGAATGAAAGCTTTGAATGAGAGTTGTATGCTCTTGGTGTTGTAAATGTGAAGCTCTCAAATGATCTATTTATAGGCATATGAGACTTCATATTCAAATTTAAAAAGATTCACATGTCAAAGACATCATCATTCACTTTTCAAAAATTCAAACCTAATCTTTTTACTTTTTGCATATGACAAAAGGAGCACACTTTGCTTTTCAAAAAAATCAAACCTAATCTTTTACTTTTTGCATATGACAAAAGGAGCACACTTTGCTTTTCAAAAATTTCAAACCTAATCTTTTACTTTTTGCATATGACAAAAGGAGCACACTTTATTTTTCAAATTTTCAAACAAAGACATCTTCCTTTTGCATAAGTCAAGAAAAGCATCAATCACTTTTGAAATTATTCAAATAAAACATGCACATGTGAAAGATGACAATCAATCATCTTTAATATTTTCAAAGTTCAAACCTTTAATCATGGCATGCACATGTGAAAGATGACAATCAATTATCTTTCAAAATATTCAAATTTAATTTTCAAAAATATTCATGCACATGTGGAAAATGTATTTTAATGCTTTATGATAAAATATTAATTTTGACCTTAATCCTAATTTCGAATTTTAAGAGATTTACAACATTACTCTATGACTTTAATGTGAGCTTGTTCCCTTCTTGCTCATGCTTGGTTCCTTGATGTGCTTGACTCCATTGTGTAGATAACTTGAGCTTGAGACTCCTTTATTCTTTGAATTCATTTGTTATCATCAAAATCCATGTGTAAATATATAATTACACAAAACTTGAAACCTTAGGTTCAACAATCTCCCCCTTTTTGATGATGACAAATACTTGATAGAACCTGAAGCCTGTATTAATACTTAAGCTCCCCCTGAGAATGTGCGTTAGTTTTTCAAGCAAAAATATAAATATAATTCCAAGCATATATAACAAGTTTAACAATTTAAACAATGTTAATGTTCTAGTCTAAAACTTCTCCCCCTTTTGGCATCATTAAAAAGGATCCGCAGCAAATAAATGGTCTGAAGAAAACGGTGTATTGTAGACACTGTAGATAGTAATTGGATCCGTCCGTGACCCGACAAGTGTGGCTGGAGATTTGAAAAAAATCGCCTGATGTTGTTGACAAACGAGATTGAAGGCTCCGAGTTTCTAAAAAATGTCATTTTCACCGATCGGAAAAAAAATCACATTGCTCTTTGACTTGGATGATAGCTCGTCTTGTTCTTTATACTATCTCTATAAAATCAGTTTTAAAGTTCATCCAATCCGCATCAAGTTTTCTTCTTATCTCTATAACTCATCTGCATTCCTTCAACATTCTCGCTTTAAGTTTTCAATTCTTCTCTCCATGGCTCATTCTTCTAACATTCCTCTAGATGCATCCATGAGGTATTCAGCACCTCAACCTCCTGTCCTTTCTGCAGCTGCCATTGGTGCCATGTTGCAGCAAGAAAATAATAGTATGGCTAATAAGTCAGACTCCGATGCTATCTACGACTTGGTGAGTCTCGGGACTGCTACTCATCCTCTATTGTTGCTTTTTCCCAGCGGGTACAAGCCAAAAACCATGAGGTTGAAAAGCTTAAAGAACAAATTGTTGTACTTCAACGAATTGTTCAAGAGTCTCACACAAGGGAAGGAATCTTCGGCAGAAGAATAAACAGTTGAAATCTCTATTGAAATCTTCATTCCGCTTGCCAGTTCCCATGGATAGGGATGACATGATATTGTATGAAGAGAATGAGCGTCTCAAACATGAGGCTAAGAACCTCAAGTTTATGTAAAAGTATTTAAAAAAATCTCTCTATTTTTATGAACTCTGATATGTCTTTTAAGAGATATTCATAATATGCATCATACCTATTTCTCTTCTAATCATACATAATCTATCTTCTGGTAAAGGTTTTGTGAATATATCTGCTAACTGATGGTGTGTGTTTGTGAACTCTAGTACTATATCACCTTTCTGCACATGATCTCGAAGAAAATGATATCTTATTTCAATATGCTTAGTTCTAGAATGTTGTATTGGGTTCTTTGAAAGATTTATAGCACTTGTATTATACATTTGATTGGAATGTGATTATACATGAGTTTAAAATCTTCAAGTTGTTGCTTCATGTAAAGAACTTGAGCACAACAACTACCCGCAGCAACATATTCTGCCTCAGCAGTAGATAGTGCAACAGAATTTTGTTTTTTACTAAACCAGGAAACTAATGCATGACCTAAGAAGTGACATGCTCCACTAGTGCTTTTTCGATCTATTTTACAACCAGCATAATCTGCATCTGTGTAGCTGATTAAATCGAAAGATGTGTGTTTAGGGTACCATAACCCTAGGTTAATTGTACCACTAAGATATCTAAGAATGCGCTTAACTGCAATTAAATGAGATTCTTTTGGAGATGATTGAAAGCGTGCACATAAGCACACACTGAACATAATATCTGGTCTACTGGCTGTCAAATATAATAAGCTACCAATCATACCTCGATATACTTCGAGTCAACTGGCTTACCGGATTCATCTTTATCAAGTTTAAGTAGATGGGCTCATTGGTGTTCCAGNGGCGACCATTATGAACTCCTCCACAGTCAATCAGAATAGGCCAATGGTCGAACCCAATGCGGGGCATACGTTTTTGCCAAACATCTGGGAAATGGCTTTCCCAATCTGGCGATATTAAGAACCGATCCAATCTAGACCAGGACTGATTATTTGACCAAGTCGCACTGCCCCCAGCAAGTGGTAAATCCACCAAGTTCAGATCAAAAATAAACTCCGAGAATTCCTCCATTGCTGGTCTCAATCTTCTGGAACCTGACACTTCACTCGGAAATCTTACCACGTTGAAGTCTCCCCCTATACACCATGGAAGTCCCCACCAGGATTGGATCCCTGCTAATTCTTCCCACAAAAGTTTTCTTGCTGGATCAAGGTTGGGACCATAGACACCTGCAAAAGTCCATAGGAAGTTATCGGAGACACACTTAAACGAGCATGCTACCGAATATTGCCCTATACAATCATCCACTTTCTCGACCACCCTTTTGTCCCACATAACCACTACCCCTCCTGATGCCCCATTTGAAGCCAAGAATGACCAATCTACATGACTTCCACTCCAAAGGCTCCTGACCATTTTCCTATCAATCATCTTTAGCTTCGTCTCTTGTAAGCATACAATGTCCACCTTCCACTCTCGGAGTAGATTCCTAACCCATAAGCGCTTATTTACCTCATTAAGCCCACAGACGTTCCACGACACAATTTTCGGCTTCATTGAGGAACGGACAGCCCCTTCCCTTTCCCCCTTCCCCTACTAGTGCTACTCTCCGTGTTCATCGACCAGTTCAATCTTTTGAGCTCCCGTTGCTTCTTCGATTCGCCTTTAGTTTTTTGATTGTGACCCTCTTCGATAGCTGTGAACAGCGCCATAAATTGTTCCTCATATCCCTCACAATCAATCCCCACCAGTTTTTGAATCTCCCTCACCTTATGGAAGACCCAATCTGACATATGTGGTTGCACTGGTGATCGAAAGTTTAAAGGCACCAGTTCATCCACCCTACTAATCTGAAAGCCCATAGGTTCATCTTCTGCTGGTATGTCGTCCAAGCCTAACTGTCCACACACGTCAGGGAAGGTGAGCTCTTCAGTGTCCTCGTCCGTCCCCTGCCTTAAATCCTCATAACCCTCCTCCCCTTCCTCCACAGCCACTAATGATGCTAGGCTTCGTGACTTCAACTTATCACTTAGGGCCGCCGGGAGCTCGTCGGCGGTCTCCAATATCACCGTCGGCGAGTTCTGTGTCATCGCCGACCCATTCTCCGCAGCCGGCTGTCTCGGAGTAAGGTTAGCCGGATCAAGGAAACCCAGGTCCAAACCCCCCAGAAACGTATCTGGGACTTCAGAGAAAGACCTGTTGGGCTGAGGGTCTTGTTGAGCTGTTGGGCTAAGGCATCCCAAACCCATCTCCAGGCCCTCTTCTTGCTGGAAAGGGACCAGCCCTGAGCTGGGCCCAGCTAGATATGTTTCATTTAAACCAGCCCTTTGAAACTCCACCGTTTCTTCCCTCACCCTCTCTTCCTCCCATCTCCTTCCTTTGTCCTTAACCAGCCTGACATATTTTCTGACCTCCTCCATCTCCTTCTGCAACTTCCTCAACTGACCCTGTAGCTCCAACAGACGTTTACTAGACACCCACGTCTCCTGTCCAACTAGCCTGCCAAACTCTGTATTTCTTGTATGAGATGGAACAGTGCTGCGACTCGCCGGAATTTCGCCGGAACAGTGCTGCGAGGTTGAACTTGTGGGGGCAGACAGACAGTTTTTTCGCCGGATTTATGCCTGTTGTTAAGATTGTCAATAAGCAAAAGTTTTGAGGGTGTAATGGCAGTTTCACGTGAAGTGGTTGTTGAGTCCAAGCTGCTTACTCTCACAAAGGAAGGAAATAACCTACGTTTTGTAGAACATGGCTGGAAGGAGAGGTACGAACTTCTGGTGGGACGAAATACAACTCTATGGATAGTAAAAGTGTTGGATGATTGCTTGAAGGGGGGAAAGAAGGAGGTATTCGGTTATCAGAGAAGGATATCGTAGTTTCGTTGCTCAACGATGTTTGAATAGGCGTGGACGATATCTATCGATAGCTGAATATGGGAAGGAAGGACGAACCCGCCTACTCTGTTTTCCAGAAGGTGAAGATGGATGGGGATGGAGGAAAGTGAGGAAGATGGCTCTAGAGTTGGTGCAGATCAGAGGAAATGGGTATGGGACAAGCGGAGGAGGGCAGAACAATAGAGTGGCATGGGCTGCAAATACGGTGGACAGAACTTTCAAGGAGGTACTCACAACGGGACTGACGTACAAGCAGAGGGGGACTGTCGGAAATAGAAAAAACCAGTCGCCGGAGAATGGTCGACGTCAAAGGGCAGGGAAGGAGTCGCCTGAACCTGTCGCACCTTTCTGTGGGGTTACTCGACGCCGGCGAACACCACCGAGATCACTGGTGCGAAAAGCCAGAAAATACAATGCAAAAATACCCAGGTCGCCGGAAGGAAAACCGGCACCGGATACCCTTCAGAGACGTCGCCGGAGTCTGCCGGTCCAAGCTATGCCGGCCAAATCTCGCTGCAGTGGTTAGGTGACGTCGTCAACTCATCGCTCCGTCAATGTTTGAAGTAAGGCTATACCAATCCCGAAGTTTTGTCATCAGTAAAATTCATTAAGTGTTTTATGCTAGTGTCGTTGTAGGAAGATTATTCATCTTCTCTCCACCCTGTCACCCTTACCCCCCTACCAGTTTCTTCTGATCTGACCATGGTTTCCTTTGGGTGGGCTGCAATCATACGGTGTGTTCCTGAAATGATTTGTTCTCGAGCTGTGTAAATATTGAAGTTATGTTTTTGTAGCTTTTGGCAAAGGAAGGGGTTTCCTTGTTACAAGTCACTGAAAGAAGCAGAGACCCATTGAGATTGATGTTTCTGGGGAAGTTGATTGTGGGATGGCTCCAAATTACAATGGAGGCTCTATGCATGGAAGCAGGGGTGAAGAAATTTGTGAAGTCGTCCAGAGTTGGATATGGGGCGTAGCTAAACAGTGCTTGAACCATGTTTCAACTTTTGGCTCTGGCGAAATATGACAATGGTGGCAGAAGGGGCTTCATTGTCATCTGGAAAGAAGGGAAGCAAAGGGCTGGACCTGCTTTGCCCTTGAACTCTGACAGGTCGAAGATTAGTTCCAGTCACTCCTGGGGGTTGAAGTTAGAGATAGGATGCTCAGAATGAAGATATGAGCAGATAATTAACAATCCATGCTGAAGGATGTGCTCGCAGTAACCAGTGCCCATTCCTGGGCATGCAAATGATAAAGTGAAGGATACCATCATTCTTGCCAGCAGGGTGGTGAGAGGGCCATCTTCAATGAATATTGGATGATCTATTGGTGATGGGCATGAGCAATCCTTGAAGGATGACAGGGGAGCCTTCTTAGATTTTAGTGCCAGTCTTGGATGTTCTATTTTTTTAAAAGGAGTGGTGGACAAGTGTCTCAAGTAGCTGGACTTGGTTATATTATACTTATTTATAGTCAGAAAAAACAAAAAACAAGTATGAAGAAGGCTGAACGGCACCATTTGAAGACTGAACTGTGCCATGTCGCTTACTTATGTGAGCTGAAATGCCCTGCCATTTGCCATTTGTCTCACATTGCCACCTTTGATCTCTCTTCATGCTGTTGTTGCCTGCCTGCCTTTTCTTCGTCACTCATTGCTGCATCTAGTTATAATTTTAATGATTTGGTTGGTTTGGTTGGTTTCTGGGTAGTAAAACCAAAACCTTAAACCGAACCGAAAAATAAAAAAATTTCAAACCATGGACCTAAATGGACTGGTCTAAGAAAAAAACCCAACCAAACCATGTAAAACCAATCAGTTCTGGTTACTACAGCCCTAGTTCAGAGTTGTAATGGGCATTTAAATTAAACATCATACTTGGTTCATCAGTGCATGGATTTGGGCAGGTCTCCCCTCATGTTAAATCTGTCCCGAAGCAAGCTATTTATCCTAATGGGAAAAGTCTCAGCTAGCCCAGTTTTGTGTTCTAAAACCAATCAACCTACGAGTCTTCTAACCCAACTTGAGTGGTAGACTCAGCAAGCAAGCTGCCCAAACCAAATCAAGATGCTCAACCTCAGAGATGGGTTTCCTTTTACCCCTCAGCCATCCATATTGCTGTTAACAGTATCGATGCCAGCAAAGTAAGCTCCGCCACCATGAGCTTGGATGTGTTGGCTTGGCAAAAGAGGATATGATACTAGAGGAGAAAGTGGTGGCAGCCGAGACAGAGATACAACATCCTCAGCTCCTCAATTGACTATTGTTGTTTGGAAAAGGGGAAGGAGGGGAAGAGTGAGGCAGTTAAAGTACTAGAATGATTCCTACAACTTCTGAGGTCGTTCTTACGGGTTTGAGAGATTTGAGAAGCAAGTAATGATATCCTAGCAGTGTTGCAACCATCATGGTCTGCCTAGTTTTACCCCAACGGGCCTGCGGGCTTGTGTGGAGAAGACGGGGGACTTCCCTTCCACCCGTAGCAATGGCCTGCATCAAGGGTGGCTCAGTCATTGCTCCGACGTCGGCAAGGGGTGTGGGAACTCCGACGAAGGTAGCAACACCTATCTCGGAGGTTGTTCATCAGGAGGCAGTTCCGATGGGCTTAGGCGTTGAGCTTGGCGGTAACGAGAAAGGAGAGATGAACTACTATACCACTGCACGTGGCAAGGAGGGGCTGGGTCAAGCACAGACTTGGTCGACTGATGCTGCTGGGTCTCCGACAGGTGCTGTTCCTTCCGTTCAACCGCCGGTGACCATACTTTCTTCTCTGGAGGTGCCACGTGAAACAGAGCATACGGTTTTTACCACTACACGTGGCAAGGAGGGGCTGGGTCATGCACAGACTCGGTTGACTGATGCTGCTGGGTCTCCGACAGGTGCTGTTCCTTCCGTTCAATCGCCGGTGACCATACTTTCTTCTCTGGAGGTGCCGCGTGAAACAGAGCCTATGGTTTTTTCGCAACTGTTGAGTGGGGAAGAGTCACAGAACAGGTCGATGGTGTTAGGCGAGCCCTCAATGGTAGTTGCGGCTCCATCTCTTCCACAGGTGGCTGATTTACTTCCTGAGGTGGCGTCAATGGATATAAATGAACCGTGGGAAGGAACTCAAGACTCGGCTTTGGTAGTGACTAATATCGACAATGGGCCTTCTGTTGAGGGGATGGAGGACCCAACCCCTTTATGTACAATCTCCCCTAATTTGTATCTGTCTGCATTAGATTGGGTGTTTAAGAAGGTTGAGGAGATGTATTCTTCTTTGGTATTTCTTGTGTAGGCTATGAGGATCAATTCAGAGCCCTTCTTATCGCTATTGAAAATAGTTGTTCGAAGTCGACCACGAAGCTAGAAAGGGAACTTAAAAGACTTTCTTGCTCCATCAACTATGAAGCCAAAGAAGGAGGGGGGGGGGTGGAAGAGATAGATTGAAAGGGAGGGGCACTCTTGCTAATTATGAAGCCTAAAGTATTATCGTGGAACGTGAGGGGGCTGAATGACTATAACAAACGTCTTCGTATAAGATCTTTATTGCGGTCTTGGAAAGTGGATGTAGTGTGCTTTCAAGAAACTAAGTTGAGGGTAGTGGATAGAAGAATAATCCGTAGCTTGTGGGGGTGTGCCTATGTAGGTTGGTCCTACTTGGCCTTGTTGGGTGCTTTTGGGGGAGTTCTTTTAATGTGGGACAAAAGAATGGTGGAGTCGGTTGAGGATTGTGTTGGGAATTTTTCGGTAGCCGGTCGCTTCAAAAATACGATTGATGGACGGGAATGGGCTTTTGCGGGTATTTATGGTCCAAATTTGGATAGTGAGAGGAGGCGACTATGGGAGGAGCTAGTGCGTCTCTTTTATTTATGGGAGGTGCCGTGGTGCATGGGGGGAGATTTTAATGTTCGCTTTCCTAGCGAGCGTTCGGGGACTCATAGCCACTCGACAACTATGGAGGAGTTCTCAGAGTTTGTTTTTGACTTAGATCTTATGGATCTTCCTCTTCTAGGGGGAGAGTTCATATGGTCTAATGGTCGGGGATGGTCGAGACTGTATAGGTTCCTCGTCTCCCCGTCATGGGAGGCGTACTTTCCGGATCTATCACAGAAATGCTTGCCACGTGTGCTTTCTGACCATTTTCCTATTGTCTTGGATTGTGGTGGCATTAATGGTAGGCGCAGACCTTTCAAGTTCGAAAATATGTGGTTAGCGGCGGAGGGCTTCGTGGATAAGGTGCGTTCTTGGTGGTCCTCTTATTTGTTTACAGGCAATCCCAGTTTCATTCTAGCTTGTAAACTCAAAGCTTTGAAGGAGGATTTAAAGAAGTGGAACTTGGAAGTATTTGGTAATATTGACAATCAAAAAAATACTCTTATGGTGGAACTATGAGACCTTGAGGAAAAGGAATTGACGGGAGACCTTTCGGAGGAGGCCCTTGCTAGAAAAAGGGCAGTTGTAACTGACCAGGAGAGGGTGCTTTTGATGGAAGAGATCTCGTGGCGACAAAAATCCAGACCCTTTGTGATGTGAACCCCAATTGATTTGCTTTGAGACCCAACAACAATACTGGAAAAACAACCCCAAGAAAGCCAAACTCAGATATATGGATGGAGAATTTAGACCCGATGAGAACCCGTTCCAAGAACCTAGATTATATTAAAATCTAGACCCAAATGAAGAATCCGTCTCAAGAACCCAAATTACAAAGGAGGAACGCCACAAAGCTTTGATTTACCTTTGATAAGTTCAAAAGTTCAAGAAGAACAAGAGGATATAACTCAAACTCTCAAATAAATTCCATTTATTCTGCCTCTCAAGTGAGGCTATAAGTTGTTTAAATAGACAACTCCCAAAAACCCTAATGAAAGCGCCTCGGTACTGTAGCGTGAACAGTATCGTACGCCGCGCTACAGTAACTTCTAAACCCTAGTGAAATAATAAGTTTCCAAATAAACTCTTGGCCAAAATACAAGGCCTTCCCAAAGAAAACCCTAGTCCATTAGAAATAAGACATATGTGAGCCAAGCATCCTCAAGCCCAATTATTCTAGATTAATTCCTATGACTAATAAAATAAGCCATTTTTAATGAAATAAATAAGTCCATGGCCTTCAATAATAATAGGCCCAAGTCGTGTCTTCCATAGCTTAGATCAAGTGGATCAAAACTGGTTCTCCTTCTTTCAAGCCCATCATGAGTGTTGGGCTCTTGCTAGCTTCATCCCAATTGGATTGCACCAATTCTTGCATTGCTCCCTTGATCTTCATGGCTCTTAATCTTGTAATTGATCCTTAAGACTTGGTCCTCCTTGGGGCCCATCACTTTGGCTAAAAGAGGGTGATAAATGTACGAAGTTTTTCCACAAATTGGCAAATTCACATCGACGCAGCAACACGATTGAGTCACTCCACTCAGGTACTCAAGTGTTTGCATCCACTGATGAGTTGGAAAATCATATTGTGCAACACTTTGAGAACCTCCTCTCTGAATCGGTAGGCTTGAGGCCAAAACTTGATGGCTTGCCTTTTGAGTCTATTGATTCACAAAGTGCAAATGGTTTGGAAAGGGTGTTTGAGGAAGATGAAGTGGTTAAGGTTATTCGTAGCATGGCAAAGGACAAGGCACCAGGCCCAGATGGATTCTCGATGGGTTTTTTTCAGGTTTGTTGGGATGTAGTGAAATGTGACATTATGCAGGTTTTTGCAGAATTTCACTCTTTCCATAAATTTGAGAAAAGCCTTAATGTGACGTTCATTGCTCTTATTCCCAAAAAAAATGGGGCTAAGGTAATTGAAGATTTTCGCCCCATAAGCCTCGTGAGTGGAGTTTATAAAATTATCTCCAAAGTCCTAGCAAATAGGCTTAGCTTGGTGATGGAACATATTATTTATAAGCCTCAAAATGCCTTCATCAGAGGGAGACAGATTCTGGATTCGATGCTAATAGCCAATGAGTGCCTGGATCATCGGTTGAGAGAAGGAGTCCCAGGTATACTTTGCAAACTTGACATGGAAAAGGCTTATGATCATGTGAATTGGGACTTCCTTTTGTATTTGCTCAGTAGGTGCGGTTTTGGTGGCAAGTGGATCTCATGGATTCAGTATTGTATATCTACCGTTCGTTTTTTAGTATTAGTAAATGGCACTCCTGCTGGGTTTTTTAACAGCTCTCGTGGTCTGAGACAGGGGGATCCCTTGTCTTCTTTCTTGTTCGTCATTGTGATGGAGGCTCTTGGTAGGTTGGTGAAGGCTGCTGTTGGCGGAGGTTTTTTAACCAGTTTTTCAGTGGGTAATGGCACAAATGGGCCTACTTCACTCTCTCATCTCCTATTTGCAGATGATATTCTCTTATTTTGTGATGCGGATACTAGTCAGATACAAGCTTTGCGAGCGCTTTTGCTTTGTTTTGAAGCAGTGTCAGGACTTAAGGTTAATCTCAACAAATCTGAGCTGGTTGCGGTGGGTGTGGTGCCTAATATTAACAACTTGGCGCGATTGTTGGATTGCAAGGTGTCTTCCTTGCCTATGAAATATTTGGGTCTACCGCTGGGGGCCAACTTTAAGGACGAGCCATATGGGATGGGGTGGTGGAGAAAGTTGAGAGGAAGCTTGCTGGGTGGAAACGGATTTATCTATCGAAAGGGGGGCGACTCACTTTAATAGATGGAAACGGATTTATTTACCTGCAGGGGTGGCAAATAGAATTGAAAGTTTATTTCGGGCTTTCCTGTGGGGGGGAATGGGGGAGGAAACAAAATTCCATCTAGTTAATTGGAACAAGGTTTGCTCTCCAGTTCAGAATGGAGGCTTGGGGATATGTAATTTGCTAACGTTCAATAAAGCCTTATTGGGTAAATGGTTATGGAGGTACCACTCAGAGGGGAACACACTTTGGAAGGAGATTATCGACTCTAGACATGACAGTGCGTGGGAGGCTGGTGCTCCAATGAAGTAAGGGGAGGACATGGTGTGGGCTTATGGAAATTCATTAGGATGGGTTGGCAGGGTTTCAAAAGTCACATACGATTCATGGTGGGAGATGGCTCCAGAATAAGATTCTGGCATGATGTTTGGTGTGGAGAGTATGCATTACACAGGGCATTTCCAGCACTCTATAGTATTGCAGCTAATAGAGAGGCCTCTGTTGTAGATATGAGAGTATTCTCCCATGGATCTTATCAGTGGAATATTCTTTTTAATAGAAATATCCAGGATTGGGAACTGCAGACTGTGTCTGATTTCTTCAAGTTACTCTATTCCTTGGGAAATACGGCCCAAGTGGATAGGTTACAATGGAGGGCTAAGGATGATAAAAAATGCAAAGTCAGGACATACTACAAGATTCTGACAACGCAAGGTCATGGATCATTTCCATGGAAGAGAATTTGGAAATCACGGGTGCCTACTAAGGTAGCTTTCTTCGTATGGATTGCCGCCCTTGGAAAGATTTTGACGACGGACAATCTGAGAAAGAGGGGACTCATAGTAATGGATTGGTGTTACTTGTGCAAGAAACAGGGAGAGTTTGTAGATCACTTACTTTTGCATTGTGAGGTCACGGGGGGGTTATGGCATGAGATTTTTAGAAGAATGGACATTGCTTGGGTAATGCCTCCGCGGGTGGTGGACTTATTAGCTTGTTGGAAGGAGCTTCAAGGTTGTCCCCAAGTGGCGGCCGTATGGAAGATGATCCCGCTATGTATCATGCGGTGCACATGGTCGGAGAGAAATGAAAGATGCTTTGAAGATAGGGAACGCACAATGGAGGAGCTTCAGAATTTTTTTATGCACACTTTAATGTTGTGGTTCTCAGCCATTGTACTTGATGGAAACAATGTCCATGACTTTCTTTCCTTAGCTAGAATGTAATTAGGTGTTCTTTTGTATACTTCCTGTGTACACGGGCTATGCCTATTTCATTCGTATGAATAAAAGCTTCTTATTACTTATCAAAAAAAGTTTTACCCCAACGGAGGGTCAGGTGACGAATTTAGACCTTTTGTTTTGTACTAAATGTACATCATAGGATATTTTTGAAGAGGGACAGGATATGGGGTTATATTATGAGCCATTACAAGTCAGCACTCTTCCCTCTTTTCTTCATGATTCCTCTGAATGTGTTTGGCACAAAGTTTGAAAGCTTCGTCAGTTCGTGGGACTTCACTGTGATGATTTTGAAGAGGAACTGATGTTGTTCACCGGCAAGCATGTTGTAACCAAAAGGTGAGCGATGATTCTCCAGGTCTTTGTAAGAGCTAATGTGCATAGCTTGTGGTGGAGTAGTCTTCATGGGAATTGGTGTTGTTCAAGGTTGGTAGGGGTTGCCAGAGATGAGGGTGGTGGAAAATAAGGAATACATTGGGTGTTACACTGTAGATTGCATGTTTAACAACGTTTCTGACTATTCTAAGTGTTGCGGGAGCGTAAGAACCCAATGAGGATGGAGATAGACGGTTTTGGCTTGAGTTGGCAAGGTTTGATCTGTTGGTGGGAGTATCTTGTTGTATAGGGGGTGACTTTAACACAACTGCTTTCCAAGCGAGTGATCAAGTAATACACACTTTTCTTTTGCAATGGCTAGAGTTTTTCAATTCCATTTTCAACTAGGGCCTCATGGACCTTTCATTGGTTGTAGGCAACTATAAGTGGTCCAACAACTGTGACCCCCCATCATGGTAAAAAATTGATAGTATCTCATATCGTCAGATTGGGAAGTCTAGTATCTCCAAGAAGGCTTGCCATTGGCTAACATCCTATTGTTTCATTTCATTCGAGAATATGTGGCTAACATCCTATGGTTTTGTGAACAAGGTGAAATCGTGGGCTTCATACACTTATCAAGGATTCCCTAGTTTTATCGTGTCAAGCAAGCTGAAAACTCTGAAAAATGGAATGAGGAATAGCTTGGTCATACTAACAAGTGCAAAAAAACTGCTTTCGAATGAAATTCAAGAGATTGAGGTAGTTGCAGATGAATGGATAAAGAATGGACTTTATCGAATGAGGAATAGACAAGCAAGGGCGAGATAGTTAACAAGTTAGAGAGGATCACCCTATTGGAAGATATGAGTTGGAGAGAAAAATAAGGTCACTTTAGGGAGGGAAGATGATAAGAATTTCAAGTTCTTTCATCAAGTGGCGAACTTGACATTTGGAAGCAACAGCATTGAAGGCCTAGTTGACAGTTCCATCTCGTCCATATCCCACTATAGATAGAGAGAGCACATTTTGCATTTTTCACTCGTCTATACAAAAATGTTTGGGTGGCAACCTAAATTGGTTGGTCTCACTTTTGTTTCCATTGGTGTCAAAAGGGAGAGAGAGTTAACAATTTAGAGAGTAATGGAGCATGTGGATTTCACAATGTAGCTCCACTGTGTGCTATTCTGACCAATGGCATACGAATGGGTTTTTTCCATTGCTCTCAGGGCTCAAGAATGGATGATCCATTATCCCTTTCACTCTTTGTGGCGGTTATGGAGGCATTGAGTAGAATGCTTTCCGCCACTGTGGATAGGGGGCTGTGATCAGGGTTTTTGGTGGGGCAAATAAGTTCTGAGCTTATTGTGTCTCATCTTCTATTTGGGGATGAGACGTTGATATTTTGTGAGGATACTGCAAATAATTTCTTACATCTACGTTTGCTCTTCCTATGCTTGGAGCCTTCTCAGGTTAAAAATTAAATATGTGAAATCGTTGTTGGTTTCAGTGGGGGCAGTAAAAGACAGGAGGTTTAGTCCTTATTCTTGGTTCTAAGGCGTCATACATATCTTTGAAATACATAGTTCTTCTGTTGGGGTCGTCATTCAAAGAAAAATCCACTTGATATGGCATTATTGTCAGATGGATTGTCATATAACAGCCTAAAGGGTTTGGCCAGTTTATCCAAAAAAGTGGAAGAATATCAGAAGGCGCTTACGGTCAATTGCCGTATGTTGGTTCTTTTTTCTTTTTTAAAGGGATCTACTATAATGTGCTTATTAAAAAAAAAAAGTGATATAGTATAATGGTTGATATTTTAGACACAACAAAAGTACCAAGAGCTTGATGCAAGGCTTGCATGGTTTTGATCATACTCTCACTTATGCATGTCTTGTATAACTCGTGTCTTTTCTCTGATAGCAGGCTGCTTTAGTAGGAATTAGATGAATAATGGATAAGTTTCTTCCCTTGATACTTGGCAGGATGTCTATTTTGATGATGAATCTGCTGAAGTTGTTTTATCTTCTCTGCGGCTAGGAGATGACCAAGAAAGGTAGGTAGAAGGTCTTTTTTGACCTTTTTATTGTCTGTCTGTCTTTGCCTTACTAGAAATCAGTGTTTTCCATGGAAAGCTGTTGTCTTTCTTGGTATTCTGTTTTTGTTGGATTTTTCGGCTTTTTTTTTTTTTGGGTTCTTGTGTAATAACATCTAATATAAAGGTTAATGATCTAAGTAGGTAAAGCTAAAAAGATCAAAATAATAAGTTAATCTATTTGCCAAATTAGTGTGGGTGTTCTCCATTTTGTATGCCATGTAACTTCTGTTGTCCGAGTTATAGGAAGATGTAAGATAGCACCCTCTCTGCAGGTTTTATTTTATTTTTTATAATTCTTTATTCTTTAGTCGCCATAATGCCACATATAACTTTAGACATAACCCCGCCCCNCCCCTTGGCGCACAAAAAAAAAATCACAGAAAAAAGAGATCAGCTTCGATTTTGGTCCATCACATGATGGGTGGGAAAAAGAGATTCTTTTATGCGCTTGCATATGTACAATATTGATGTATTTTATGTGGTCCTTACTAGTCCCAAGTCTTTACTCAAGGGACTAGTTGGCCTTTTTGGCGTGAACTCAGCTTAACTTACAATTGGCTAGGGCAGCTGATTTTTAGAATTTGTGAAAGATTGTATCCCCGAGTCCTGGCTTCTTGTGATTTTGGCTTTGCTCATTGAACAATGCGCTAGTTTAATGATCATGATCGTGCTTTGGCTTATTTCTTTTGGGTTGCCCTATGATACAGAGCATAAGCTTCTGAAGGATTTTTTGGGCATCGAATACTGAATAGCATTCTAATGTGCTGTTTTCTTAGGTTTATCTATTAAAAAAAAAAGTGTTTTTACCATTCTGCAGATTGCGGTTATATAAACTATGATTTCATAGTAAATATTTTCTATTCTTTGAGAAAAAAAATAATAGAGATTTTCTGTTCATACACAATCCCAATTGCTTGACTTTTTTATTTTTGTTTTTGTCTTGGTATGTGCAGTGGCTCACTATTTACAAATTCCAACTGGTTTGCTTTTGAGAATGACAGAATTGCCAATGAACGCTCAACTGCCTCGCTCGCTTCTCCATCACCTAATACTGAGGGGGATGACGTTATTAATTGCAGCAGTGATGATAATGTCGTTATTGGTGAAGACGATGACTTGGTTGACACTGCAACATCTTCTCCAGAAACGGGAACAAAATCAGAAAACACTACACATCTCATGTCTGAAAACTCAAAGGAAACAGGAGATGGGGAAACTGATAAGCCACCTGAATGGGTTGAATGGAGGGAGACTTCAGATTCTGGTGATCCAACTGATGTCGTTCTCCCCAACGGTGAGATTCAAGTTGGATCAAAACCTAGTGAATCAGATGTAGCTGAATCTTCATCATCCACTAATGAATTGGAGAAGAATGATGGAACTTCTGCTGAAGAATCGCTGGTTTCAACTGATGAGAATCCCAGTTCTGATCCTTCCAAGCAGGAATTGGATAATGGGAATCCGAGTCTAGGCCAAACCACTTCTAGTGATGTGGTGATGGCCGAAGGTGCTCCTGAGACAGAAGACGACAAAAAAGATGTTAATCAAACAGGGAACTGATGTAAATTTTCAAGTACCGGTTTGATCGAGCTAACTCGTAAATTGCAACGTTGTTTGGGTGGGAAGACAGTCTTACAGGATGGGTAGGCGACTGTCACTTCAGGGCCTCCTGTACATCATGAGTGGGGGGGAATGTTAAATAGGGCAGATGATTCTTTACCCCCACCCATGGACAGTTGGTTCTCTTCGTCTCTTTATCTCTCCCCCTCTCAATATCGAGAAAATTGGAAAGGGAAAGTTCTGAGTTCCAAAACTCTAGCAAAAATTTAATGTTTCATAGATCATTTACCTTTTTGCTAGGTGATAAAAACTGAATGCCGCACATTGCATGGATTTTTAGCACCAGATCGAGTCTTACGTCTATTGTACCATTTTCCTTCTTCAAGAAGATTTAGTATTATTGAAAATTTCACCCCGAATGTCTTGTTTGTCTTACAAATAAGCACTTTATGGATTTCAATCCAGTCAAGTAAGGCTACACTTTTTTAGTTTACCCTTTGTAAATATAATTATGTTCTGGGCACGATTTTGCATTTTAAGAGTTGGGGCATTGTTTCCGTAATTTGGCTCCCACAAATCCATTTGTTTTTTTTTTATTGTCATTTTTATGTTCTCTTTTTCCTATAAGAAAAAATAAATCGTCTTATCTAAGGCTGCAAATGAATAGAGCAGCTTGTGAACAGTTTAAGCTCAACTCGTGTATACTCAGTTTGAACTTGGTTTATTTGGTAAATTAGATGTTTGTAATTATTAATATATGTTTGAATATTAAACAAGCAAAATTCATATAAATTCGGATTGACTCGGTTTAGGCTCGTGAACAAAATTCGTATAAGCTTGACTTAGACTTGTTTGAGCTCATTTTGAAGCTTGTAATATGTTTTTTTTTAAGGGAAATTGTAATCATTCATTCATCAAGAAATTTACATTAATGACTAGATACATTCTGGGATGTCCTCATACCAAATATGATATCATAAACTAAAATAATGCATTTAGAGCTTCACTAGTATACTTTTTTCATTTGTGACTGGTCTAGTCTTCACTACTGCTGATACTCTCTATATACAAACATCCAAGAGACAACTCTTTCTTAAACAGAGATTCAATCTCACCCTTCATAAAAGGAGATGACTCAAACTTTACAGACAAAAATTCGAGAGACAAATTCTTTTTTACTTTAATTAACAATAAGGAAACTAAAAAGGAAAGCAGTAAAATAGATACAAAAAATGACGGATTATAGTTTGAACCAACTATAGCAAATTTTGAAATCTGTGACAGCACGTGAAGACAACACACTTGTCTCTTTTAGCCACAAAGGTCAGATCTGGTGATGGCGAATCCAGTGATCTAGCATATCGTGTCTCTTGAGAGTTGCCTGAAAGCTGTAGATCTATCTTTTTCAACCTTGAATGATGCAAAATTAAACTAAAAAAAAGAACTACCTTGATGAACAAGGTGAGTGGATAGAGGAAGGAGGGAAAGGAGAGAGAGACAGAGAGTAGAAATCTCAAAAAAGTCTTTTTGTGTGTAGAGTGTGTTCTAATTTTCCATAATATGTTTTATATATGTATATGTTATATTTATTACATGTTAGTTATATTTTATATACTTAATTATATATTATTGATTCATTTATAGTTTACCTTATTTAATATATATATTATGTTCTCAAAGTGTGTATAGGATAATTTGTATAATAATATATCATACAACTAGAATTTGATTTATTATATTATCTATATATATATTAAATAGTTTAGTTTATTACATTTATCTTATGTATTATATTTTTTTTTAATTTATAACGGTAAGTTATTTTATACAAAATTATACCATAAAGTTTTTTAATCATAACTATTGGGTTGAATAGTTAAATGATTAGAGTTTTGTGTAATTTGTTTTTTTTTTAAATCAAAAGATAAGATTTAGAAATTAAAAAAAAATTGAGTTCGAGCTCGAGTGAGTCTTCTGTTTTTTTTTTGGTTGAGCTTGAGTCGAATTTGAACAACATTAATAGTTAACGACTCAATTACGAACAAAGATATTCGAGTTCGAATAAGTAAACATGTTAATCAAGTTTGAATATCCTTGTTTGAATTCGACTCGACTTGATTTGTTTGCAACCCTAGTCTTGTCCTTGTTTCCTATGCAATTAAGGAGAAATTACTAAACTGATACTAGAGATTCAAAACCTTTTTCAAGAGTTTCCTAAGTTTTTTTATGTTTGTATGTTGAGACTTTATATACATAAAGAAATTATACAAAAGTAAACTCATAAAATAATATAGCTTCCTAAATCCGTTAAATCTATTTTACAATAAAAGTAATTTTACAATCTAATATATCACAAAAAACCGCATCAGTTTGTGGGTATAAGATGATTGTTCAACCTTCTAGTCAAGGCCCAAGCTAGCACCCAATGCCCCCAATAACAACTCATAAGTAAGAGCAAACATGAGCCATTATGATCCAATGACAATATCCATAATCTATTCATTCATTGCTGAATAAATTACAAATAGAAAACACAACTAGCCACTCCAATACAACTAGATTCTAAATATTGTATTAGAATCTAGTTACATATTACTATATTAGAATATAGATAATAAACTAGTAGTCTTAAAATATATACATTATACATGGTACATGACTCACTATTAGCTAGTCAAGTTTCATCTACCCTAATATATGTAATATGTATGAATTTATGATAGTGATACTATGATGTGTATTGTGTACATATAATTGATTATTAGTCTATTAATATTATTATGTAAAGTTTTAGATTTTTTATATGAGTATATACGATCAATATATAAGTAATACTTATTTTTAGCAAAGTCGGACTAGGGAGTCAAAATTGGATTTGGAGTCAGAGGTAATGTGGAGTTGGAGACGAAGCATAGTCAGTTAGACATCAAATCCGACTCTGACTCAGCCGGTGCAGAGTGGGGATCAGATTTTCAGATTTTTACACAACTCTAAGGGGGAGTAGAAATGAGAATTTTAAGTTTGAGATGAGAGTTTAAAATATTATTTTTAGTATTATTATTGTATTGGGATTTGAAAAAGTTGTATTGAGATTTGAAAAAGTTGAATTGTTTATTATATTTTGTGTGGAAATTTGAAAAAATTGTAATGATAAGATGAAAATTTTGAGTTTGAGATGAGATATCTTGGACCCCAAACCTACCCTAATTGCTGTCAAGTCGCAAAGGAGTGGAAGAATCCCTTGGCTCTTATCTTCTTATTTTTTTCCTTAATATTTTAAAAAGTCCAACTGAGCCGCTTAAAAATCAAAGAACAAAAATGGGAGTCAACTCAATGGTTTGGCCACCCACACAATTTCCTAATCATGGCTAACAGACCTAGGCTAGTACTACTTCATAATCGTGGGCGTCCTATCCAAGATAACTCCTCTGTACAAAGCCTTTTCATTCATCGAAATAAAAATAAAATAAAAATGGGAGTGTCAACACTGCGTGAGAAAAAACTTTGATGAGATGGAATTGAGCTTCATTAGGACCATTCTAACCTCCCAGAGAAGATCCTGATGAATAAAATATTCGATCCAAGTAGCATGAGCTCCAAATTTGGTGAGATGATCTGTAACTTGATTCATTAGCGGAAGACTTGTCCAATCCTCATCCTTGAAGCCAAGTCAAGAGCGTTTGTAATTGCTGTATATTAACATCAAAGGGTAACCCATAATAAAAACATCCCATATAAAAAGCATTCCCCTCCAATATCTCCCAATCTTTTGTAATCTCCTACCTTCGTCCAAGAAAGACGAATGAGCAACAAGTAATTTTATCTTCCATTCTCACTATCCAACGTACAAAAGAAAACTTAACGAGCCAAACTTCCGGGATTTCTAGAGAACAAATAGTACATATACAGATACTGTAACCGAACAACATGTATATAATAAGAGAAATACAGACACTCATCAATGATGGCGGAGAAGATGTAGATCAATAGAGTAGACTGTTGGATACAATATTGTAACGATTATTTACAAAGTACGTTAGCCTATATTACAACCAAGTTCCCGTAACCAATCATCTCACTCTTCTCGATTCGTTATTAACTCAACACGTCCTAGCAACACATTTGAACACTTGAATAGATTTTCGAAAACAAGACATTTCACCACCCTGGACTTGTTAGATACAGCAAAAGTACTCCGGAAGACTTCCTACTCTTATTTTGTTTCCAAGAAAGCGGTCAGCTTGAGAAAGATGGCTTCCCCAGTTATGTCACTCGTTATGCCACTCAGCTGGTCGAATCTGTCAAGTGATGAGAGCCGGTGGTTGCATCTCCTTCTGAGCCTCACCATTTCTTTCTTCCCTACCCATGCCTTGGGTGCCCAGTTTCTTTCTTCCCTACCCATGCCTTGATCGCCTAGGCGCCTCATCCTCACTTTCACTGTCATCATTTCTAAAGTTATTACCACCACCATGTTGATCTTCACGGCGAGCCTTGAATCCTTGATGATACTGTGTCTCATCATCTGGTCGTCCGCCCAGACTAGGCATCTCTTGACCACCTTTGATGTGATCTGAACCTGCACTATACCTGTCACTCCGATCATTATCCCTCTGGTCTCTCTTCACAACCCGATTGATATTTTGAGAGGATGGAAGTGGGGGTGGTGGAAACATTTGGGGCATACCAACTGGCCGACCAGGTCGAGCTGGATTAGTACCTGCAACCCCCATCCCTCCCATAAAGGGAGCACGCCCTGGACCCATCATCATCCCAAATCCACCAGCTGGAAAATGTTGCGAAGGCCGCCCACGAAACATCATGCCAGAGGCTGGACCTGTAAAATCACCAGAAAATCTAGGACCATATGGCGCAAAAGCACGGGGGCCAACCCCAAAAAGATTTGGCATAGGAAACCCATCAGGTGTAATAGTTCCATAAGATAATCCATCAGCACCCATCATTACAGGGGGGAAACCCTGCGTCCCAGGCATAGGTCTGGTACCGCGTGCTAGAGGCATGTGAGGGGGCCACATGATTCCCCTGCCTCTTCCTCTGCCCTGAGTTGCTGCCCCAGGAACCTGGCTGAAGCTATCCTCCTCTTCTTCACTTTCTTCCTCTTCCTCTTCTTCATTATCCTCAAATGGGACGATGTCTGGATTCTCTCCATTTTCTGGATCAACTCCCTTTGCTTTCTCCTCCTCTCGTTTTGACTCAGCTGCAAGTGAAATTGCCTGTACCAAAGGAGAAAAGACAACGACCAGATTCATTGAGTTCTAACCATTTAAAATGGCATAAAACAGAGAGCATATTGCAGTGCAGTGCAGATCTTATATTGTCTCCATCCAGTTCCTCGCAAAACTTGCGGCAATGCAGTTCCTATGTTGTCTCCATTTACTTCCTCACAAAACATGCGTGTCACTGGACGCCTTGGGAAACAGATTGATTACACCAACAATATCTTGGTGTCCAGTAACTTATCCTACCTAATGTTATATATTTATATGGTCGATGAATTGAGTGATTTATTCAACCATAAGTTATAAAGCTACAAAATAGTAGCAGTATATGGAAACAAAATTCGAAGTTCTATTCTCAACCATCCAGATGCCCACTTCCTTTCCAAGCTTGCTAGTGGTAGTTCCCTGCACTGATGATTGTATTTCATGCGGTACTCTCAGTTATCTTTAATGTCATTATTTTTCTCTAGCCCGTCTTAGATTGTCTCAGGAGTTGATACCGTTGTCATGTCAGCATGCTATTCCATCTCCACATATTATTACAAGGCAACTATATCAATCAAAGCATATTACTTCTAAAACAAAACTTGAACATGCATGATCCATCTTCCAACAGCAAGTATTCCTGTAACAGATCATTATGTCTACCACTGAAGTTCATCCATGTCCACAAAGCACATAGTGGAAGACAGTAGAGTTTAATTGCACCTTACTCCATCCACAATGTAATCCATTGTTCTGTAGTTTCAGGCAACACAAGTTAATGCATCACTCTTAGGCCTCGTTTGGTTACACATATGAGATGAGATAAAAGTTGAATAAAATATTGTTAGAACATTATTTTTTAAAATTCTTTTTGTTTTGGGATTTGAAAATTTTGAATTGTTTATTGTATTTTGTGTGGGAATTTGAAAATGTTGTAATGATTAAATGGGATGATACGAGATAAGTTGAGATGGTTTGTGTAACCAAACAAGGCCTTAGTTCCTATCACCCTCTAGTTCGTTTGGCCTTAGTTGTTGCACGACTGCCAACTCAGAGACTGTATCTCCATCACATTTGATGACAAATGAGCCATGGAGATTACTAGTGTTGAAGTAAACCGGATTTGACTTGGGACTTTTATTTCCACCTGTCACTTCTATGTAATAAGTAATGTAGATGGTTCCACCATATCATAAAGAAAAATCACGTGTAAGGACAAAAGGAAAGCTAAGCCACATCTGAGCTTATACACAAAAGAGAACTGGTCAATGATGAATTGGGAGCTCCTTGGAATCATTAAAAAGTCAATTTCTCCCAGTAAAGAACCAATGTGGGACTTAATAATTAATGCCTTTTTTATTATACACATTCACCTGTCATACTTTTTCTCACCCAATGTGAGGGAGAGAGTGGGCACTACAACATTCCCCACTCAAATCCCTCGCATCCTTGCCAGGGTCCATGCTACATCAAGTATCCGGTACCACATGTTACTAGGTTGACTTTGATATCATTTGTAACAACCCAAGGAAAGCCTAAGTTATATCTAAGCTTATACTCCACGAGGAATAGTAAACTTCATAATTGGAGCTCCTTAGAATCATTATAAAACCCACTTCGACCAATTAATAATACACTTTTGTGAAACCCATTCACCACTATCATAATTCTCCCACCCAACGCGGGACTTAGTGGGGGCATTACACTTAGCATGTTGAAATTTCTTATCAATTTATTTGTCATCTTGTTCTTGTGAAAAATCTCTATTATTACCCCCCACCAACCCTTGAAAAAATTTTGCCTGCTAACTTGTCAACCAACACACTAATATTTTTATGACCAAAGGCTCAATAGTCAATGTATCGTGAAGATCATTTCAAAGTCACAAAATGTTTTTGTCCAAGGGAGACAAATTCTCGATTTGGTACTCATTGCTAATGAATGCTTGGAAAGTAGAATTAGAGTCGGAGTTCCAAATATTCTTCGCAAATTGGATATTGAGAAGGCTTGTGATCATGTTAATTGGGATTTTTTGGTGTACCTTCTTGGAAGGTATGGATTTGGGGAGAGTTGGTGCAAGTGGATGAAGCATTATATTACTACTGCTAGATTTTCAATTTTGGTAAATGGCACCCCCGTGGATTTTATTAACAGTTCCCGTGGTTTCAGACAAGGAGATCCTTTGTCTCCTTTCCTTTTTGTTTTAATAATGGAGATATCATCCAGAAAGAGATGCATTAAGGAAAAATGTGACAGATGTTAAATATGGGGGTATGTGGGATAGTTGGTGTTCAAATGAAGTAAAAGGAGCTTATGGGACAGGATTATGGAAGTCAATTCGAATGGGTTGGGGGAGTTTGTTAAACATGTCAAATTTAAGGAGGGGGATGGATCGAGAATACACTTTTGGCATGATAATTGGTGTGGAGAGTCTAGACAGGTTGTTGGAAGGCAGCAAGATGCTACTGCTGCTGATTCATTCTTTTTTTTTAATAATAGCATTCAATGGACTGTTGACTTCGTGAGAAATGTAAATGATTGGGAAGTTAAATGTAATTTCAGATTTTTTCAGCAGATTATATGAGTTGAAAATAGTCCAAGGAAGTGTAGAGTCTAGACAGGTTGTTGTGGATTCATGAAAGAAATTTCAGCTTCTCAGTTCACTCCTTTTATAATGCTTTAACCTGCCAAAGTGTATGTGATTACCCCTGGAAAAGTATTTGGAAAGTTAAAGTGCTGAATAAGGTAGCTTTCTTCTGTTGGCTGGTGTCTCATGATAAAATTCTGACTACTGAAAATCTAAGAAAGCGTGGTCTTTGTATTGTTGATTGGTGTTCTATGTGCAAGAAAGATGGCGAATCAGTTAATCACTTGTTCCTCCATTGTGAGGTGGCTAAAAGTTTGTGGAATGCCATTTTTGGAAGGATGGGTATTTCTTGAGTGATGCCAAAGCATGTGGTGAATTTACTAGCTTGTTGGAGATATGCTGGGCGGA
>QGSO01000186.1:537085-580250 GCA_011037825.1 Carya cathayensis
ATCTAGTGGGATGAAAGTGAGATGGTAGTATGGTGTATAGAATTTTCCATATATATGATATATATCTTAGGAAAACTTATAAATTTGTGCGTCTATGCTATTTTGTACTTTTTAAAAGCAAATGTAATTTTCTGGCACTAACCAAAGGATGCCTAACATTCAGCCCACCAAGGAAGCATTTTATTCTAAATTTGCAGCATTTTATTCTAAATTTGCAGTATGGCGTCTTTGTTTGGTCTTCTTAGTTCTCAATTCAGGGTGCTGCTAAAATCCACCAGAAGCTGCATATACTAGTATATCCATTACGTAAGCACACACGTTTGGTGCACAGGCATTTCATATACATAAATATGGGTGCAGAGGCATCTCATATGAATGTGTCCTTCAGAAGGGTAGATGAGGATATTACTAAGTCCTATCTCATGTAAGGCTCGGCATAGCCAAGCTCAAACCAAAATAATGCACCCATCTCCTCAGTTTGGCCAGGTCAAACCTGGTCATGGTTCAAGCTCAAAAAGAAAACAAGGAGATGCTTTTTTTTTATAAGTATAAATGTTTTAATATCAATAGGCATAACCATGTACACTAGGTGTATACAAGAGAAAGCACCTAGCCTATAATAGAGAGCCCCTAATGAACATCGCCCACAAGGAGTTGCTGAAGGAAGCAGAGAAAAGATGAAGAAGAATAAACATTAGCCGCAACAACAACAAAAATGTAAAACAACTCAATATTATGCTGGAGCTTCAACATTTCTTATAAAGGCCTAAAGCATTACCTTTACTGGTAAATTTTCATTGAATGGATTCCGTAGATGGCGAGTTTTTTGGAAGGACAATTCACATAACTGCATATAAGAAAGTGCAAGTAGCCATTAAAAGTTGTTATTTATTTTTTGTAAGTATATATATATGTAAACTATTTGGTTTTCTGCTCAAACAATTTTGCCTTGTCTGCTTACCCAAATAAATAAACAAGTAATTGCCCCGTCTCCATAATAGTATACATATTTCAAAAAGAGTTTCCAAAAAATGCCAAAAGTTCAGACATTCCATGTAAATTCTTCTTTTCTTTAAAGCTTCAGGAAAACCAACTCTGGTATGGAATGTGCATATCAGCCACTTGTATAAAACACAATTACATTTCTCAAAACAAGCCCATGACCTGTAATCTGAATCTCAAGAAAGAAAAGAAAAATAGAACCACGCTCTTCTAACATGCCCCTACCAAATCTCCAGAATTCATTACTTGGAAAGAGGAAGGCAATAAAAATGTTTGTCATTTAGTAAGTTGAACAGCAGCCATGTTAGGGTCATGGTTTTTGTCATCAGTTGCAACATAAGAACTTTTGGAAGCAAGAACATCCTGGTAACAAAGAAATACTACAGACATCCCGACAAAATTTGTTACCAATAAGAGAAAAAGATGTACCTTTAACCATTTGACAGAGAAATTCCGCCCGTAATGTGCAGTTCCATGTGCATATTTCCAATTGCCCCCACCAACAGAACCACCAATCTTGGATGTCATCTTTGCACAACCCTGACAAAATATAGATGTCTTTGCATTTACCTCAAACGGACAAAACCAGAGATTCAGACTGACGGTGGAATTTAGAACCTAGTAAGCTGTGTAGTCATCGAGAATCACATAGATCTAGAGTACAGATTAAATAGCTTTTCGTAGGTTATCAAATCAAAAGTCTACCTGGAAATGCCGAGTCCGGTTGACAGAGAAAATCAAAATCACATTCTCAGCAGAGTCAAAAGCTTCATTCAATTTAGCCTCATTGCTCCTTTGAGTTGCCCATACTCCTTGCTGTACAGATAATTCCAAATTTTCACGGTTGCAACTTTTAACAATAAAATACCTGAGGTTCAATGTTTGGAAAAAAATTACATCCCCATTCATTAAGTCCAACCTAAATAAACATAACAAGGTGCTTTAACAGGAAATAAAATAATGTACGGTCATCAGACTAAAAGTTCAGCAGGAAACTAACAGTTACTAAATAAGCCAAAAATGGCATGAAGGAAATGCCTTCTGGGAGCTTGATCCAGCATTCAATCACTAAGCCTACATCATAATACTCCAAACAAATAAAATTGGTATCATGGAATGGCATATAGTCAAGTAGCATACTTTTAGCCAAAGAAGGTATATGCTTTCCTAACTCTAGCTAGACGGTCCACCAAAGTACAGGTGAACTTAAATTTTCAGTCACACAGAATCTATTATAAAATAAATTTCACTGTAGGACCAACATAAATTATTCCTATAATAGAAAGACACTCATACAAAAGTAAGGAGGTAAGATGCAGGGAATTTTTGCAGGATAGTAGGTGATACTTACTAATGTGGCTAGCAATTATGTAGCTTCAAATTTACTGTAAACTGATTACAGATCTTTCATTTTTATTGGTAAGTTAAACATAAATTTCTTTGGTCTTGTGCCATTGTATTCAAGGGAACTAGTGTCCATGATTTCCTTGTTTCTTTTCCTAGTTCCTGACTTGTAACTAGGTTTCCACATTTGTATACTTCCAGTGTACCCGCTATGCCTATTTACTTGTCTCAATAAAACTTTTCTTACCTATCATAAACCTCGTGATGATGATGCCATGACTTCACCAGTAACTGCTATATAGGTGGCAGAGGAGCTGTTTAAGTAAAGCTCATTGACTGTAATGTGATACACTGATACTGATACTTGTTAAGCCACATAAAATTTGGAAAGCCTTATCAAGAGAACAAAATGCCACTAACTTCGTGTCCTTGCATAAAAAAATAACCAACCTACATATTTTGTTACCAAGAATGCAGATAATGTGCCTTTAGTTTCTTTAAAATGCATGAAAAAAGCCATCTAGAAACCCAATTTTATTGTCAACCAAACTCCCAGCACAGGAGAAGATCCTCTATCCAAAGGCCTTTGGAACAATTGCATTCTTCAAAAGACATGGAATTAAATTATTAGTTTTTCCAATCCTTGTAGGTATTTTAGTACGAAAGAAAAGGTAATCCAAGAGGACCCATGCAGTATGTAACTACAGCCTAACAGAATTCCTAAAATCATGAGATTCCAAGAAATTGATAAAAGGAGAGAGAATAACCAGATCTCAGATCAACAGACAGCCAGAAATGTAGAACAATATCCCCAATTTGTAAAGCAATATCTTCATATTTTCTACATTGCTTCTAACTACTCTATACTGTCTACTCTGACTTTTACATATTTTGCAGAATCCCAAAGATGTGTGGACATATGGTCTAAGGTGTATAATCATCCTTCTCCAAATAAAGCAGACCTCAGCATTCAAGAAAACTGGAACTCACTACAGTTTTTTCTTCTTTTCTCTAGTAAAATATCAATTGACGATGAAAGCTGATGACATAGGGGACATTTGGACACAGACATGAGACACATAATTTTCAAAACTTCTCATAATTTCATCCCCAAACATCACTCAAACACAAAACACTTTACAATTTTAAAAATTCAACTTTACTCATTAAAAAAAAAAAAAAAATTAATTTTCCACTTTTTCATCTAATCATTACCTAATTATTGTCCAAATACAAAAACAATCCAACTTTTACAAACTTCAAAAAAAACCAAAACAACTTTTACAAATTTCAAAACAAAAATAATATTCAAAAATTATATTCAAACATTTTTTCTTAACTTTACAATATTTTTATTCAACTTTTTCTCTCTCATTTCACCAAATAAAACATCTTAACTCAAACCATTTCACTACTATTCACAAAACAAAATTCTAAAATACTCCAAGTGTCCAAACAAGCCCCTAGTGTTTGACATGATGCATTAATTTATTTAATTATAATTTTCTTCTTTATATTCCTTACACTAACTCATCTCATTACCTTTGTAATATTGCTAAGGAAAAGGATAACATTTCTTGTTTGATAAAATTCCCAAATCAATTTGGCGTAAACAAATTAACCAAACAGCAATCACCAACTACTAGCTTCATATGTACCCAACATATTATATTATTGACATTTTCTTCATCACTTCTCCCCTACGGATTATGTAAGATGACAAATAATCATCCTCGTAAATCTCTAACCAACAACTTTAGTTATCCTCACATTCCTATGTGATATATCAATAAAAATGCAACTTCAATATTTCTTGCCTCGCCAACCTGGAGATGTATATTCTAAAAAATGTTTAAGAAACTAGCCTTTGTAGTTATTTAGATTTTTTATCAAGAAAAAACAAGACATCAAAATTCAGCATTATTCATGGGTCCACAACTTAAAAAATCATTTCCATGGTTAAATCAATTGTAATCAATGCACACAGAAAGAAATATTCAATCAGTAGAGTTAGCTAGTAGGTTTAGTCGTTCCTTCACTCGGAAAATTCAAACCCCTCCCTATCTCGTCTCAAATGAAATAACTGCCCGCTTTAATGCTCTTGGTTCTTTCATGGAAAACGGGATTAAATGTGATATGTACAGAAGCACGATTATCATAAAACAATGAAATTGAAGTAGGAGCTGGAACAATCTCCTGAACAAAATGCAGCAAGCATGTCAACTTAGTAGCGATATGAGTCATTGCACTATACTTGTTTCCACACTAGATCGTGCCATCACCATTTGATTCTTACTTTTTCCAATGATCGTATCACAGCCTACAAGCATACAATTTCCAATAGAAGTCCCTTTATCTACGGGAGATCTTGCCCTATCTGCATTAATAAAATTATACTCTAAGGTGTCTAATTGGTTTGCACGATATCCCAACATCAAGTTCTCTCTTCAGCGCATCTTTGACCGTCTTAGAAAAAAATATGGGATAGTTGGGAACTAAAGCATGAAAATGAAGTAGGCTTGTTGGGCGAGCCCCTGCATGGGCCTGGGTGGGCAGGCTTTTTAATCCCTATGCTTCTTCTCTCTCAATCCCTCCCGCCGTTTAACCCCATCTCTCAATCTCTTCTCTCTTCTGCATCTCCTCCTTCATCGCCGGTCCCAACCCCGCAGTAGTGCAACACGTCTTCTCCTCCTCCTCCTCTTCTCCTCCTCCTCCTCCTCTTCTTCTTCCTCTTCTCCTCCTCCACAGGCCACGGCATGATCATGGTTCTTTGCTCAAACCCCTACTCCAAGCCACAGGCCAAGGCATTGTTGTGGCTTTGCGCAGACCAACGGCCAAGCGTGGCCATGGTTCTTTGCTCAGACTCATGACAACAATTGGCCATGGTTCTCTACTCCGAACCACAAGCCACAGCGTGGCCGTGGGTTTGTTTAGAGAACCACAAGCACATGATTGGCTAGGTTTGGTTCAATTTTTGTTGGTTAATCGATATGGATTTTGGTCAGTTGGTTGATTTATTGGTTTGTTCAAGTTTGGGAGAGCCACGGCTCTCCATGCCTGTTTGGATTAACGATGCCGCATAGGGGTGGGGATACAGCTGGTGGACTGAGCCGCCTGTCCGCCCATCAAATGATCAGGGCTAGGGAGTATAAGGAGGCAAGAACATGATTGCGGTGGGCAAAAATGACTCCCCACCCAAGTGGGGGACGAGGTGCGAGAGGGGTGGTTGCTCGCCCATGTAGGGCGGGTAGCACACCTAAAATGAAGGAGGCAATATATGTGAAGAAACAAAGTTACTACTAGGATGTCCGGTAACACAATAGCGGACAAATACCTTTCCAAAGAGCAATAGGCAAAGAGTCTCACACATTGAGTGGACATGGAACAAAGGTTGGAGATAACGATGGTATAGACATAGACTGATAATCGTGGACAACGGAAGCACACCAGTAATGGCGCTGTAGGACACGGTGGAAAAGATGCTGAAAGCAGAAGATGGCTTAGATGCAAGAGGAGATGGGAATGAACTAGGGACAAAGTGGTATGGATGAGCCAAGAGTAATGCCCTACTTTCGGCAATATTTCACTAGTGCTGACATGGGTTTTGGAATAAAAGAAATGAGAAGAAAAAGATGATCCTTCTTCCTTGCCAACCTTCTATTATATAGGGCATAAAGTTGACCAAGCAGTTATTACAATGATATTTTTCTTAACACTGATATTCATAACAAAGATTATGGCCTAAAAGGAAGAGGGGAGGATATTCAATACAATATGCTTGGGCAACCTTCATACACTTCCACTAAGTACATAAAGATCCTTACTTATATAAAAAGAGTACATAGAGATCCTTTCTTTGCAAAAGCTCTCCCATCTTTCACTACACAATAAATAGGTCCCATAGTTAATGTACTACATGGTACTATATTTATTTTCTTTGTTCCGAGTACAGGTATACACGCTGTCATATGAGCTAAATAAAATACTCAAGCATATACAATTGCATATTTCAATATGCATCTGTTTATCTAATTCTAGATATCCTAGGTTGAGCATTCAAAAATGAGAAAAATCAATGAAATGTTTGAGTGTGCATGAGTCCTTAGAGGGCGTTGCTCCTCATCCAAAACCTACATACTAACTGTTTTTTGTTCTACATACTATGCACACGCAAACACCAACACCTATATGCACACATGTAAATGTTCATATATAATTTATATTTATTCATTACTTAATTCACCAAAAATACATACACAAAGGCTAAGAATTCATCATTGGTATAAAAGACATTTTTTAACATAGGAAATGCAAACCCTCATGCCATAGAGGATTGAACCAATGACCTCACTGTCTACCACATGCTTATGGGAAGAGAAGATGTTACTAGGTCCAAAGACTATTGGCATGACTCACATAAATCACCAAATAGATAAACCAAAAAACCAGAAGGAAAAGAGGTACTTCAACAAAAAGTTTGATAATTTAGCCGAACTTCAATGGTAATACTCATATCAAACTACCAAAAAGATGCACACTGCTTGAAATAAAATGTAATTCTGATCAACAAGGATTTTAACTGCAAGGAAAGACAACTAAGACACCAAAGGTGTAGGCCACAGAATTGTCTATTTTCTTTTGGTGTATCAACCTTAGAATTCAATCATAAAAGCAGCTGCAAGTGCTTAGGGCATTTCCATGAGCAGAGCATCACTCAAATACTCAAGGCATAAGCTGCAACTGCTACTTCAATATAGCTTTAGGCACCTTAAAACCAACCTATTCTGCTTCACAAAATATATCTTGTGTCATAATATAAATAGAAGAAAGTTTTTTCCTATCACACTGAAGGCACCAAATAACCATAAAAAAATTTTTTGGTAAGTACCAAATAACCATAAAATTTCAGATGATAGCAATTTAATTACAAGATGTATTTCCACAAAACTATTTTTTTTTTTTTTGGTCAGTAAAGGTAAGATACCTCTTTCCCAAATCTTTTGATAACTTAATACAATGTTGCTATATCATTTCCTTTTTCCCTGATCAAAGAGAAGAATATACTCAACAAGGAAATCCATTCAGAGAGAGAGATAACTTCCTTACAAGTCCTAAGCAAGAATTTACACCAGGAACTTATCATGGGGATACCACAGTTGTTTACTTTCTTTCAGATGTCCCAAGTAAACATAAATTATAATGTACAGCACACTACATAAGATGAGAAGTGAATCCACGCATCAATTGGCGTTTACTTTCCTTCTAGATGCCAAAATATTAGAAAATAATAATAAAAAATTGATAAAGTACACTACATAAGACGAAAAGTAAATTCATACATCTAATGGTCAAAATGAGAACATTACAACATAAAATGTGCATCAGCATAAAAATTAACAAACGTATGCTCAAGGAAGGCTAACCAGAGCTGGTAAGCATAGACATAATTTCTTTTGAGCAATTATTAGTTGAATAATGTGCTCTTCAACAATGCCCGTATAATTATACACAAACTGAGTTTCATAGCCTAATTAAAGACCTCAGCACTCTGAACACACCTAGATATTCCTTGGGGCAAAGGTAGAGCACCTCTGCTCATCTGATTAGGCAGGCCATTTGGAATATTTGGTGTCTGATTCTGGCTGACCTGCTGCTGAGACTGTTGCTGCTGCTGGACAATAGCAGACTCATTCGTTGAAGTTTTCCCAATCCCTCCTTGATTGGTAGTGTTGGGACCTTGAGTAAATTGAGGTTTTTCTGCTTGTTGAGGGAAACCACCATTCCGTTGTTGAAAAAATCTGTTCGAAGAGTTGTAGTTGTAAGAATTTAATTGCTGAATCTTCTGAAGGACCTCTTCCACAGGAGGTGGAGGCCCGGGCAGTTTTGCATGCCTGTACCGACAGTCAGGACCATTTGGACAAAAACCCAACTTGTACCTGCAATTACAGAATTTTGCAGTTAAGTGCATACACCTTCCATGCTTTTATTAATTTAAAGATGCTTTGCCTCACACTATATAATTAACCCCAAAACAAAATATAAAACATAGTGCATAATAAAGCCATTTTTACAACGTACTGATTTCTAACCTTCGCAGTGCAATGTCATCATTATGTGCTTTGTGATTCAAAATCAGACCGCGACATATAAACCAGAAATCTAGAAATAAGATTAAAAATATTCAAACAAGAACTATCATATAACAGATTTCATACCTTTTTTATAAGTAATTACATTCCATTTGTTATATTACAACTGTCTACTTATCAAAAAAAATATTACAACTGTCTACTATAGGAAAATGATTTGTGCAAGCCACGTGCAAGTCTTTTGAAAAAAAGTGGGACACACTCAAAAAAACCCAATTTTTATGATGGGTCCCACTTTTTCTCAGATGGCTTAAACGAGGCTTGCATGCCTTAAGCTTGTACCTAGTATTACTCCCATTTATAATGGAAAAAATAATAAGGAAATCATGAAAATTAAGCCCGTTAAGGTCTATCAAGGCTGTCCAAAGGAAAAGGGTTTTGAGCTCCTCTAGTGTTGTCCGTTTGCGATCCATATAGACAAATAAGAACCGTTTGCCACACTGCGGCAATTTGAGAGCTACCGCCCTGCATTCACCATGAATAAAATAGGTCCACTAATCTTTTGGGCAAAACCCAAGCCTAAGCAAAACGTCGTTCTTTAAATCATTTACTCCTCCATCCACTTAAAAGGAATCGCAACACCGCCCTTAGTTAATCCCATTATTTATATAAAACCCACATTAATCAATCACCACGAAAAATAATGACCATAACATCATCACTCTCCCGAAAAATAAAAAAACAAAGGCAACAACCTAGTAAAATGAAGCATGAACAAAAGGAGGAACACGTACATGTTACACTCCTTGATATCTTCATTGCTATGCTTGTACACGCAGTCCTGCTCCCGGCACTCGCCGTAGAGCCGGAAGAAGCGGCAGATGGGCATCCGCGACTTGTCGTACTGGTGGAGGAAGCCACAGGCGTCGCCCTTCATGCAGAGGCTGCGGAGCCAGTGCCGGCACACCGTCTGCCGGAAGCCCCGCCTACCCGCAGGATGATTACCCCCCGCGGCGGGGTCAGCAACCGCAACGGCAGCCCCGGGGCCGGCGGTGGCCGCGTTGGCGGCTGATCCTCCGAAGGCAGTATCGGAGTTGATTACATGGGGCCCCGAGGTGGCGGAGGAGGCGGCGGCGGGAACGGTGTCGAGGCCGCCCTCGAAGTCGAAGCTGAGACCTCCCTCCGAATCCTCCATTGGGGAGATTTTGATTTTCTACGCGTGTATGAATATTTATCTGTTCGCTGGTTGCCGAATTAGGGTTTCGGAAAACGTTTGATTTGATCCGAAAGGAACAGTTACAGACTTGCAGTTAGAGTTGCGGGGTTTTGTGTTTAAAAACAGTTGAGAAATGAATTAAGAAAGTCAAATAGCAGTTCGTGGGTTTGACGAAGGAGCAAAAAAACACGAGGGTCATGCAACTCGGTGGTCGGTCCCTCAAATGACATTTTTTTAATTTTCTTAAATAAAAAAGCACTTGCAGAAATAATTTTTTACTTAAAAATTTTCAAAAATTTCAAAATAATAATGAGTACAAAATTTCATCATTTGGTGCTTATCATTTCATTTTTCGTTTCTCAATCAGAAATGATAATTACAATTATAAATATATAAACATTATATAATTATTTAAAATAAATAAATAAATACTAGACCTATATAAAAAAATAATAATAATTTTTTTAATAATAGATCTTATTTTCTTTCAAAGCAATTACACGATAATTGCGAATTTCATGATTATATGCAGCATTACTCTTTCCCAAAGAGAAATGATGGGTGGATTGAATTTTGCCCTATTATCCGCTTGTATTTGATTGAAGAATAGATTGTACTCTTTAAGCATCCTCATTCGAATTCCTATAAAATTTCTTATAATTTAACTAAAAATCACATTCCCTAAAATTTTTTCTAAATTTTATTCATATTCTAAAATCATCATACATCTCATTCCACATCTCTATCTTTATTCTATTAAATAATATTTCTCAATTCTTTTATTATTATTTTTTCTCTCACTTCCATTTACAATCTTAATTACTAACTCTTTTGTCTTATTATCTTTTTTCAAATATTACATTCTTTTAAATACTTATACGATTTTGACTACCAAATACAGTATTATTTTTCAAATCGAAATTCGTATTATAAAAATAGTAATTTTTTTTTTAACGTGATGGTATTTTTTTAATATCTACTACTTATCAGTTTCTCTAATGGTGATACCTAGCCAAGTATGAATGATAAAATTTGAATGTCATTTTTGTAACGGTAATATTTTTTGTCATTATCTAACGGTTGAAGATTTTCTCCAACGGTAACATTTTGAACTCCTACCTCTAACGGTAACATTCTTTATCTTTTCTCCAAAGATAACTTTTTTCGTATTCCCTCAAACGGTAATATTTTTTGTCCTATATATATAATAATAATTTTTTCCTCTATAAATACGCATTTTACTAGCATTCACATTCTCACAAACTCCCCTGATCTAAAGAACCGAAATTCAACAATCTCCTCGAATCTCCCACTCCCTTCATCAAATGGCTCGTACATTCTTTCGCAAATTGCTCACACACTTATCCTCTGAAGATGAATTGGATATTGTTCTTAATGACAAGGTCGATGGACAGTCATCGAGGCACCGCGACAATCGCCAACGCCGTAAGTTTATTCAACGTGATCATATTCAAGGGTACAAGTGCTTATTTCGCGATTACTTCGAAAAAAATTCAATATATCTCTCGAATCTATTTCAAATGAGATTTCGGATGAACCGTCTCTTATTTCTCTGTATTCTAAATGAGATAGAGTCTTACGAGCCGTACTTTATCATGAGAAGAAATAATGTCAAAAGACTCGGTTTATCTTCTATGCTAAAAATGACCGCAGCACTTAGAATGCTAGCGTATAGGGCTACTGGAGATTTTATGAATAAATACATACATATTGGTGAAAGTACCGCAATGTTGAACCTCAAAAAATTCTCTGAGACAATAGTAAATGTTTTTTCAAATGAATATATGCAGTCTCCAAATGCCAATGATATTGCTTGATTGCTTGAGGTTGGTGAACAATGAGGATTCCCAATAATGATGGAAAGCATTGACTGCATGCATTGGAAGTAAAAAAATTGTCCCGCAGCCTGGAAATGTATGCACTCCGGCCAAATTTGTGAGTCAACTATTATTTTAAAAACAGTTGCTTCATATGATCTCTGGATATAGCATGTATTTTTTTGTATGCCCGGTTCACATAATGACATTAATGTGCTAAAGAAATCTTCTATTTTCACAGAACTTACCCAAGGGTGTGCTCCTCCAGTCAATTACACAATAAGTGGCAATAACTATACTATGGGATATTACCTTGTGGATGGTATTTATCCCAAATGACGAACTTTTATGAAGACGACTCCATCACCACAAGGGAATAAGAAGAAAAATTTCGTCAAAGCACAAGAATCTGCAAGAAAAGATGTCGAGCGTGCATTCGGGGTACTTCAACAACGATTTGTAATCATTCGTGGACTTTTCCGAATGTTCAAAGTGAAGGAACTAACAAATATAATAAAAACATGTGTTATTCTACATAATATGATCATTGAAGATGAGCGTGAAGATAGTGAGAATTCGAACATTGAGTATGATCAACTTGATGACGAAGTCCCGAAACTATCGCGCAATCATACAACTGAGCTTACGGACTTCATCCAGCGTCATCATCATATTGGAGACAACTTGGCACATCATCAGCTCCAAGCAGATCTAATTGAGCATCAATGGCTATTATATTCCCAACAGTAGACATGTCGCATTATAGTATGGTATTTCTTTCATGTTAGTAGTGACTATGTTTGAGTTAATCAAATTTTCATTAGTATTTCCTTCTTGTTAGTAGTGACTATATTTGAGGTAATTTGTAATAGTTGCTGAAATTGTAATGTCCAATTTTCTTGCTTCAAAATATCAATTTACACCACAAACAAAAAATTCTACTGTTTAGTATCAATAATATACTCATCCATCATTGACTGAAACATAAAATAAAGAAATAAATTATTTACAAAAATAAAATTAATCAATCTAAATCTGCTGCAGCATTGCGTCTCGCCATGATTTCCCTCTATAGTTGCTAGAAATATAGCTGCTGCATTTCTGGCATAACACTCACGTCCATCATCATAATGCATTAATCCGCTTCCTTTTTTATGAGCTCTACTTTCTCCACCTTCAACCTCAATTTTTCGTCCTCTTGACGGATTCTATTTAGCTATTTTTCATTGTCATTTTCCATCTTTGTGGCCTCCAACCTCAATCTTTTATCCTCAAGACACATTTTTTTGTCCTCTTTTTCGTTGTCATATTACATCTTCTCGACCTTGAGGCGATAAAACTCTTTCTCTTGAACACGTGACTCCTCCAAAAACGTATATTTCATCTTCCTGAACTCAAAATTTTCTTCTGCTTGCCTGCTTTGGGCCTTTCATTTTCCTTTCTCAGCTTTTCTTCCTATTGGTTGGTCCAATTCGATTACGTTATCATCCATCACATTATACACCTCGAGATCAAAAATTGAATCTAAAAAAACTCCTGAACATCGAGTCGGGGTTGGGGACGGGGACATTGTCTTTCTTCGCTTTGGATCCTTTTTTGTGGAACACCAAATCCATTTAGGTTGGTCATTCAACATGTGCTAACAATGTTCGAACTGGAAGAAGGATTTCTCAAGCATTTGGTACATAACTTTGGCCTTGTCAAACTTACAAGTAAACAAATAACTTTATGTTAAACCAATGATGATAAAAATTAATTATTCGTAAAACAAGTAAGAGTATGGATATTCTACCTTGTCTTGCTCGGTCATGCCACTTTAATTCTACCCTTCAACATGAACTAGTTTCGCACAAAATTTGTTTGTCGCCTTTTGAATAACCAACCACCGATGTATTAAAGATTTTATTGTCCGCTCATTTGTAGTTTCTTTAAATTGCTGAAAGTACTCAAATATTTTTTTCCAAAGTTGATAGTGTTTTTGGTATGTTCACTGGATGGCATCAAGGCTACAATTCAACCATGCAAAGACAAGTAACTTGTCTTTTTCAGGGGTGAAGTTCGCAGCCCTGACTGATTTCCTGACGCCGAATGGAACCTTAGGGGGTAGGGGTGGAGAGTCCTCAACAGTCATAAAAGAGTTTCCACTTTGCCCACCGTAAGTTTAGTCGAGTTAATGATCTTGACTTAAGAGGCTTGTGAAATACATATATTCAGAGTCTTGTGAATCCATTTCTAAAAACGCATTGACATGTTAGACACGTAACTATAAAGTTTGGGATTTATCCATCACCGACTCAGGAATCAAATGGTGACATCTTGGAAATTTGGCCACCCACTCATGGCTGCAACAACTAGTTGCCACTACTTATTAGCCATTCAGATTACCTAGCTATTGAGGAAATGATCATAAATTTCCTGTATCCCCACCAGGCTTTGTTGTCATCATAGCCAACATGGTTTAATTTACACATTACTTGTCTATCACAACATAACACAAAACAACAACCAAACAACATGCAAATCACAGTAGTACATGCTAAATAAGAGCATTCTCATGATGTCAGCCAGTCCATTTATATAGAATATATTAATAAATGGAGTTCAGAATGGTGTAAATGTTGACAGTATACGTAAGCAAGGAGCCCAACATCGAATGGCTGCAAAACCCCACCTGAACCCCGATTGTCATTTGGGAAAAGTACCACAAACTACAATATGGTCATCCGGGAGAGAATTACCTCACCATATCGATGGGACCCTATTAGCACTTGTGAATTAACTCGCACTATAACACCATCATCACAGCCTAATAACAGCCCCCCTCCCTCGAGAGATACAAAACACTGCAAATGACCCAACAACACATAACAAATTACCCTCTGGAAAGAAATCAGGTTTGATCCACAAGACTCAAACAAAGAAAGCAGGTCTTATCTAGTACATTAAAAAGAATGGAAATCTTTAAAAGATATTCAATCCCTTCTTAGCATTTCAAGTTGATGTGACATCAATACAATATATATCATTCATATAAAATTGGCAGCAATACCATCACATAATCAAGATGTCATCTTTGCTAATTCATGTAATGCATTACATGAAGATAATACCATCACATAAAAAGTGTGATAAATGAATCTCAATATCTGATATTAACTTATATTCAGGAGTAAAAACATCAATCTTCTTACCAAAATTTGATTGAGCAACAGATCGTTACAATGGCCACGGAAGTTTCCCTTCCATCTCAAGCATGCTACGCTCACTGAGATCGCCATTAATCCATATAAATAGGGAGAACAGTTTACATCTATATCATAGGCAAAAATAACAAAGCCAAACCTAACTGAACATATTTACCTCATCAAAGCAAACAGATTGAAAAGATGTAGAATGAAAACACCACAAGCAAACAGATTGAAAAGATGTAGAAAGAAAGCACCACAAGAAACCTAACTGAACATATTTATCTCATTGAAGCAAAGATAGCACCACACACTCTAAAAGAAAGCAAACAAGTCAACTGGACATAGTCCTTGAGGCATAAACTTCTAAGTACTAAGAAAAAAAAAAGGAGATTAGAGTTACAAATTTCTACATGTATTTGAATATTTTTCACCCTTCATTAAAGAAGAAATCCAATTAAAGAAGAAGCAGAGAAGGGCAAACAGACCCTCTCCATACAAGCCGTACTTTGTTTTGTTTTATCTGCTTTCTTTCTCCACATTGAAGACCAAATAGAAAAACTAAAGCTACCACAAGTCTAAAACAAATCCTACACAACCCATTTATGATCATTTACTTTGATCATAAAATGTACAATCCACCCTCTGGAATATTACAAATGGGGAGAACCTATAGATGAACAATTATACTCTATACAGCTCCCAATCTGTAATTTCAAGCACAATCCAGAGCAATAACCAATATCCTCCTCGCCATATCATTAAAACCATTTGAAACAAACTCCATTAACACGACTCTAACATAGAACATACCAAGTATGTAAGTTTGCAGACCAAACTATTACATAGTAAAACCATTCACACATGCCAATTGCTTTGCACACGAACACAATATTCTATGCACAGAAATGCTACTAGCCATACTCACAATGTGTAAGAAAAAAAAAAGGTGAATGGTTTTATTCTCACTTCCAAAAAAAAAAAAAAAGTGTGAACAGTTTACCAAGCGATTCAATGCAGCAGTGTTTGAGCATGAACTCAAGTGCTTCATGTATTTCCAGAACTGGTTTACTACGAGATGTACCATTCGAAAATGCACAAAAAAAACAACAACAAAAGAATATCAAAGCAAGGATTGAGACACCAAAGAAAAAATTGATTCGACAATTCCTCAAAAAGATGAATATCAGAGCAAGGATTGAGCAAAAAAAAACAAATCCAAAAACAGCCCAAAATCTTCAACGTAATCGAGAGAAATATCCGTGTGAAAGCCAAAAACTCCACGCATCAAATCCACCAAATTCTCCTCAAAACCAAAAACCCAATGCACCAAATCCTTAAAAAGCCACAACTGCAACCCTCTGTTTTTCACCGATTCAAAGATCTCTCACAAACTTGAGGGAAGAGATCTGTCATGGCGTTAGGAGGAAGAAAAATGGGAAGAGAGAAATAGAGAGTGAGAGAGAAAGGAAAAGGAAAATAGAAGAAAATGAGGGAAGAGAGAAACATACGATGGAAATTTTCACTAACAAAAATTGCCGATGGAGAGCTATAATCAATGGAGATGCATTGCAAGGGAGGTGCCAACCGTTTCCCTAGCCAGAGAGAAGAAGATGCGGGACGAAGAGGAAACCGAATGGGGTTTGGCAACGATGGGATGTACATTGAATCCCCAAATATGTAGAATTCCTGTATAGACCGTAAACCCTAATCAAAAAAGGGGGTTTGGGATGGGGAGAGGCTTTTGGCCCAAACCCTATAATTTTTCATAAATTATGGGGATAGAGGAGATATGCAGACCCGGATGGGATGCTCTTAGGTAAAATTAAAAACAAATTTTATTAAAGAATTATTTTATTTTCGAGTCAATATGTAAAGCACGACATCCATATCATTTAAATAATAAGACTTAATTTAAATCTTATATTTTAAAATAATTATGTCATGTAAGCACTTTATTAAATGCAAAGGCTTACAAATATAATTTTTCTTCATCAAATAATACTATGTCTATCATGATATACAATAATCAAATTTTTGGTATTTGTTAAAAGACATTGTTGAGGAAAATATCAACCACACATTCTAGTGTATTGACCATCTTATTAATAGAGAAATTGTTCAGTACAAATATAGTAACAGCAGGACTCATAACAAAATACAAGATAATGATTGATAACAAGACACTTCTAATAAAAGTAATCCTCTAGATAATAAAGTCTGATGGTAGTAATCTTCTAATCTCATTCAACTTCCTCGGCATCCTTATCCTTAACATGACCCTCAAGTCCAATGAAGTGGAAACTATATTGAGCTTGAAACGAATTGTTGCAAACCTTGATGAAGACAAAGGCTTGATAAATATATTTGCTAGTTGATCTTTATATGATAAAAACTTAACTTCAATAAGCCTCTTGGCCACCATGTCTCTAACAAAATAAAATCAATTTCTACATGCTTTGTATGAGCATGAAACACGGGATTTGTTGATAAATATGTGGCTTCTATGTTGCCACACCACAAGATAGGAGATACTGAGGCTCTAAAGCCAAGTTCCTGTAGTAATGATTGAAGCCATTGAAGTTCAGCCACTGTATTGGCGAGAGCTTTATACTCTGTTTCAATGCTTGACCAAGCAACTATAGCTTGCTTTTTGCAACTCCATGAGATAAGATTCGGCCCTAAGAACACACAAAAACCCTCTGTTGTGTCTATCATCACGAGAACTTGCCCAATCAGCATCTAACAATGATTATAGAGCAGTGTTTGTTGACTTGCGAATGAAGAGGCCATAATTGATTGTCTGTTTTAGATAACGAAATAAGCGCTTTGTTGACTGCCAATGCGATCATTTTGGCTTATGCATGAACTGAGATAACTTGTTAACTATGAAAGTTATGTCTGGCTGAGTGACTAATAAGTATTATAATGCTCCAACTATGCTGCGAAATAGGGTGGGGTAACTGAAATCCTCACTATCAAAGGCACTGAGGTTGGTGGAGGTAGCCATTGAAGTGCTAATGGGTTTGGCCTCATGCATTTTGGTCTTTTTTAGTATATCTAGAATATAATGTTGTTGACATAATATGAGCTACCCGTGAGAAGTAAGTGCCTCAATACCCAAGACAACATTCAGCCTACCCAAGTCTTTGCTTGCAAAGTCACAATACAGAGAATTTAACAAGTGAACAAGTGATCAAAATGTTATCGACATAAATAAGTATATACATTGTGTACTTGGATGAGGTATGAATGAATAAGGAAGCATTTGACTGTGAACCATGAAATCCTAAGTCCAGTAGACGAGTGCTTAGGCATGAAAACCAAGCCCTTAGGGCTTGTTTCAGACCATACAGTGCTTTTTGTAATTTGTAGACGTAGTTTGGAAATTGTGGTACATAACCTTGAGGTTGGGTCATGAAGACCTCCTTTGATAATGTATCATGTAAGAAAGCATTATGCACATCAATTTGTCGAACTTCCTAGCTGAAGAAATAGCAATTGACAAGATTGTTCTTACAGTTGTAGGTTTGATTACTGGACTGTAGGTGTATGAGAAATCAACACCAGATTGTTGAAGATAGCCCTTGGCCACCAAACGCACCTTATAGCGTTCAGCCTCTCCATTCACTTTCCTCTTAATCCAATAGACCCATTTTGAACCAATAATATTCTAGCAGTAGCATGAGGTACTAAACTCCAGGTGCCATTTTTTAGTAGGTCATCAAATTCTTGATTCATAGCATTTCTCCCTTGTGAATCCTTAGCTGCATTGGTATAATAAGTTGGTTCAACCAAGGTGGGTTCGGTTTAAGCAATGAGGGCTTTGGGAAGAGGATATTTAACAGTGCAATCGGAGTGGATTTTGGGTTTGGAGAATTGGTTTTTTGGACGGGTGACCATGGGGTGTTGAGATGGCAAGGTGATAGATGGTGGTTGAGTGCAGGATGTGTCTAGTACGTTTGGGGTTGAGGAAGTAAATGATGGAGAACAAGGCAAGGTTTCAGATTAGGTAGGTGGGAAGGAAGAAGACGAGTGGGTTGGGTAGGCTTTGGAGTTACTTATTGCACTTTGTGATTGGGCAAGCATCGGTATTGCTTCTACACGAGATGAGTAAGTGTTGGGCTGTAGTATGCTTCTACATGCATGCAATGCTTATGGGCGTGCATTCATGTGCAACGGTTGAGTAGGCTGAGACGATTGAGTAGGCTGAGGTGGTTGAGTGAAGCACACGTGGCTGTGGGCGATTATGTGGGTTGGCCAAGTGGGTGGTTGGGCAGTTTATGGTGTTTGTGGTTAATCCCTACAAAGTAGGGAGGTGGTTATGGTTCGATAGGTGTCTAAGGCTGGGTGTATGGAGACGGTTATGGCTGGACAGGTGTTGAAAGCTGGGTGTGTGGCTTGGGCAGTTGGCAATAACCGCCTAGTTTGTCCTTGACCTTACTCCAAGTTCGACTATGGAGACCTGGTGCAGGCCGAGTGCCCTTCAATGGCCACTTGTGGCTACTTTATATGTTGCCCCACCCGAGTAATGCAAAATGATCAGCAAGTAAAGGCAAATGCAATGCAATAAACAACAAGCTACAATGCTGAAATACCTCGAAATTGCATTAACATAAGGGAAACAAAGATAACAATAGGTTACCCTAATTCAAGAATTTCACAAGGATAACCTTCTCATTTGGGATTCACAAGTTGCACCAAATGGAGCATAAGAGAAAGAGGACAAGAGTGCCTACAAAAAACTTACAAGCCAAATTGTCCAGGTGATAAAAGATAAAAATCCTAATACAATGGCCTAGTGCCTTATTTATACTAGAACTCAAAGAACAATAGTGGATAATGGTCGCTGGGTCCACGCCTCTTGGTTGAGGCCTCATGCCGTCGGTGGGCAATGGGTGGCCCGGATGAGCCCAGAGCATGGGTTGCTGACTCAGTCTTGAATGTGCTTCCAAGTGCAGAAGTGTCAAGTTGTATTAAGGATAAGTCCAGGATCGTATTTCATAGAGACAAAGGATTATAAAAACATTTGTGAGATTTTTGTTGTAAAAAAATGTGTCGACTACAAGAGATGAAAATAAAAAAAAAAATGAAATGCAATGTGAAAAATATTGAAGATGAGTTAAGAAAAAAGAAGTAAGAATTCAATTTCCGCAAAAATTTAGTCAAAGCTGGAATTAAAGTTTCTAATAAAAAAAGCAAATTAGCAAACATTTGGATTGGGTATGAGATTCTTTTTGTTTCAGATTCTACATAACTTTCTCGATTAACAATCCAGCAAGGCATTGATAAACGGAAGATAAAAAAAAGTTATGCTCAGACTTTTGCAATATTTCTCTAAGGGATTCACTATTTTACTAGCCAAACACATGTTAACAACCAATTGAGAGAAGCTTTGATAATTTTTAAACTTTTGTTCTGCCTTACGTCAACAACAAATTAAAAGCAAGAGTTACAATCTATTTTCAATTCAAATCCGACTAGTAACATAGTGAAATCAACATTTATCAATAGAGTATTGTATTAAACTAGAACCCAAAACAAATCAAATCTCATTTCACAACCCAAGTTTCATAAATTAGTTACACATAATATTTCTAGTAGTAAAAATTAATCTAAATTGAACCATGATGGAATCTGAGAACAAAAGAAAAACCCAACTTGGATAAACTCTAGCAAGCAAACAGCGTATGAAATACCTTCCAAAAAATGCCCCTCTATCTGCTGCCCAGTAAAACAAAAATAAAAGCAAGAAAAAAAAGTAGAATCTGAAGTCGCCCACCGAAAGAACGAAAACTGAAAGAAGTAAGAGAAAGAAAATGAAAACGAACTGAAAAAGAAACTCACGCTCCGAAAAAAAGAACCAAAATAAAACCAAAAAAATATACGAAGAAGCCAACCCAAAACGAAAATGAAGAAAAGTAAAACCACCAAAAACTAAAACTAAGTAATTAGCTGCCACCTACCAAAGCCTAATCTGCGGAAAGATAAAAAACTGCAGAAAAAAAATATATTGAAGAGGAAGCCATCAAACCGAAAAAGTGAAAGGAAAAAAATTGAGAAGGACGCCATCCCCAATGAAGAGCAACGCCGATGCACAGGAAAAAAATGAAAAACTCGAAGAAGAAAAAAGTAGAAAAATGAAACCGCTCCCCCAAAAGTAAAACTGTTGAAAGATGAAGAAAGAGAAGCCGACGCCGCCCAATACACTAAAATGAAAACTGAAAATAAAAGCTAAAGAAAGTAAAATGAAATCTGGAGAGCGAGGTAACGCCACCTAGCCAAACAAAAAACTAAGAAAAAAAACGAAGCCGAACGCCCAAAATAATTAAACTGCCGAAAAATATAAAATGAAGAACAAGCACCGCAAACGAAAACTTGAAAGAAAAAAATAAACACCAGCCGAATGTTGAAACCAAGAAGAAGCTCCCCAGTAATGACGAAACTAAAACTAAAACTATAAAAAAAAAAAAAAAGTCCAAGCAAAAAGAAATGAAAACTAAGAAAGAAAGAGAATGAAGAGAGAGACCACCATAAACGAAAACTAAGGGAAAAGAAAAAGGACTCCCAACTAAAACTAAAACAGCCCCTTGTCTTTCTCTACAATCCGCGTCCCACGATCGTGCCGTAGCACATTCATCACCTCATTTGCTCAGCAAGCCCACACCCATTTCACGCTGCCTCTCAGCTCCCTTTGCCTTTTTGTTCTCAAGTCTCAACTCGTGTAGGCGTGCTCCTACTGCTGCCCGTGCAGTCAGCTCATTTCTCTCATCTGGGTCCACCCCGATAGGTTTTGCGTTAAGACTTTTCAATAATGTCCCCTTGTTGTAATATTTCTCTATTCTTTTTCAAAAGGGATGTAAGCAATACATATATTTCTTTCTAAAAAAGTAAATGCCCTGCAACGTATAATAACATGAGAAGAGTAAAATTGAAATATTTATTTCTTTGTAAAAAAATTAGATTATAAATCTTTTTAAGTGCAAAAAAAAAATTAGAATTTATTAATTGACTCAAGTATCATAATCTATTACATAATTAAATGCTTAAATCATTTTTAATTAAACAATTTATTCACTTAAACAACATAATTATGCAATTTTAACACTTCATCAGTTGCTTGCTGGTGTGCGTCGGTCTTCAAGTTGCCTTCTGGGCTAGCCCTGATTGGTCTTTAGTCCCTGCATTTGTGGCCCATGTTGTGTGGGCTGGGCGTTATTTGTATATCGTTGGGTTGAACCATGGTTGGTTTGAGCGTAGCAGGCTGTTGCATGGCCTAAGCCTAAGCGTTGGTCTGCATGGCCTAGGCTAATGGGGCCTGGGCGTTGAACAACATGGCCAAGGCCAAGGTGTTGAGCAGCAAGGCTCTAGCCAAGGTGTTGAGCGGCATGCCAGTTTGAGTGAGCCTACTAGGCAGCCGCATCGTCAATTCTAAATAGGGTGTGCTTGTGCGAGCTATGCTGGCGCCGAGGCCATGCATGCACACTGTGTGTGCGCATAGCCTAATGAGTGTGCATTGCGCGCACGCACTCTAGCCTGGCCCTGAGAAAGGTGTGACAACCTCGCTCCCACACGTGCGCAAGTTATGTGCACGCCAACTATGCGCTACTTGCTTGAGGGTGGCCATGGCTGTGGCCTAGCATTCTCCAAGAGCTCGATCTATGGATAGTCAAGACATTCCAACAGTGCCCCTGATATGTTGTTTGGGCATGGCAGGGTGTTTGTCAAGGCATGATCTGTGTCCTCCTATTTTGGGGTTTTGAAATAATTCTAGAAGTGCACAAGCTCTTGAAAATGAGTTTCCTACAAGTACATTTTGGATAAACTCGACAACTATAATGTTATAAGATATACTTCTTATATCTTTACCATAAAATCCACTTCATATATCTATTTCTCTCGCTCTAAGCCTTACGTACTCCATATACCACAATATGAGCCTTAAGGTATTAAATTTCGTGGGGTAAAACTTCCACCTCTACGTACTTCTTTGGTGTCAAACTTGAAATGAAATGAATATTTAATCGTAGTCAAAGGTAACTATAAGAAAGCCGAACTGAATAAATCGCAATTTGCACGCTTCAAAAATATTAAAAAACCCTCCGTTTTGTACTTAGGTGCTGTTTGATTTCACAAATTATTTTATCTTTAACTTTTTTATTTAATCATTATCTAATTCTTACAATTTTTTTAAATTTTTAAATAAAATATAAAAAATAATTCAATTTTTTTTAAATCTTAAAATAAAAATAATATTAAAAAATAATATTTTAATTCAACTTTTCTTTTTTATTTTCTAAATTTTATAAAACGTCTTAACTTAAATTATTTTACTGTTATTTACAAACTATTTTATTATTATTTATTGTTGAACCTAAGGTTTCAAGTTTTGTATAATTATATATTTACACATGGATTTTGATGATAACAAATGAATTTAAAGAATAAAGGAGTCTCAAGCTCAAGTTATCTACACAATGGAGTCAAGCACATCAAGAAACCAAGCATGAGCAAGAAGGGAATAAACTCACATTAAAGTTATAGAGTAATGTTGTAAATCTCTTAAAATTCGAAATTAGGATTAAGGCTCAAAATTAATATTTTATCATAAAGCATTAAAATACATTTTCCACATGTGCATGAATATTTTGAAAATTAAATTTGAAAATTTTGAAAGATAATTGATTGTCATCTTTCACATGTGCATGCCATGATTAAAGGTTTGAACTTTGAAAATATTAAAGATGATTGATTGTCATCTTTCACATGTGCATGTTTTATTTGAATAATTTCAAAAGTGATTGATGCTTTTCTTGACTTATGCAAAAGGAAGATGTCTTTGTTTGAAAATTTTGAAAAGTAAAGTGTGCTCCTTTTGTCATATGCAAAAAGTAAAAGATTAGGTTTGAAATTTTTGAAAAGCAAAGTGTGCTCCTTTTGTCATATGCAAAAAGTAAAAGATTAGGTTTGATTTTTTTGAAAAGCAAAGTGTGCTCCTTTTGTCATATGCAAAAAGTAAAAAGATTAGGTTTGAATTTTTGAAAAGTGAATGATGATGTCTTTGACATGTGAATCTTTTTAAATTTGAATATGAAGTCTCATATGCCTATAAATAGATCATTTGAGAGCTTCACATTTACAACACCAAGAGCATACAACTCTCATTCAAAGCTTTCATTCTCTCTTCTTTAAGCATTGAGCCTTAACTCTTATTCATTTTTAGAGATATAGTTTGTGCTTGTATTGTTCTTATTTCACTCATTGAGGAGTGTTTTCTGATATCCTACCCACTATCAATTCTTGTATCAGTAAAAGGGTGTGTACAACCCTTGTGCGTGTAGAAAGTGTTCTACACAGGGAATCGTTGAATCACCACGTGTAAGGTGATTGCAAGTGTAGAGGGTGTTCTACACGGATCCTTTGTAGCGGTGTTGTTCAAATGTGTAATAGGCTTCTATCTCCACCTGAATGAGATTGAATAATGAATTCGGGGATCCTTAAGGGGTAGCTTGAGGCGAGGACGTAGGCAGTGGGGCCGAACCTCGTTAACATACTGAGTTTGCTTCTCTTTTACCCTTACTCTTTATATTTATTGCTGTTTCATATTTTGTTTATATTTTATATTGTATATTTGATTTATAATTGTTATTTTTTTAAATATAACTCAATTCACCCCCTTCTTGTGTTAGTCATCTGGGTAACATTTATATTTTTTTTATCTCATCTCATTTCATGTGTATAACCAAACCACACCTAAAAAATATCTAAGCTAAGTACATTTCAACACGTTGCATGGATGCATATGTATAACTGGATTGATATTCAAGCAATTCGGACAGATTCTGTCAAGCATCATATTACAGAACTTATATCGTCTGTGATACGAACATTTCACTCAAATCTTCTATTATTATTATTATTGTTATTATTTTTTCCTCATTGGACTTTACGGAGAGGAGAGAGCCATTTGAAAAAGGAAAATGTTAGTTTGCTTTCTGAGTTTGACTGGTAGTTTATTTTATTTTATTTTTTCTAAAATATATAAAAAAAATTATCACTATTGATTTATGTATTTTTTTTTCTATTTTTAAAACGTTTGAAAATATTAAAAAAACCAATAAAACTTTACATATAACCTACAATAAATGTATAGTTTTCCCTATCTTCGACTAGGTACTGCACAAAATAGTTTTCCCTATCAATGACACGGGTATTTTATCATAATAATATAAATATTCAGAAAAAAAGTTCAGCGAGCCACTTTTTTCTACGTGGTTGGAGCTTTTATTCCACAAATATTTTAAATAAAAAATAATATTATATTATTATTTTGACTCATAATTATCTAATACAACGTGAGATTATACTCAGATGACTTGTTTTTAGACAAAATATCTAGTTTTAATTAAATTTTGACTTTGACTAGATCATCGACAATGCTCTAAGGAGAGGGTTTGGAGGCATTTACCTGTTTTTCAACTTTTTTTTTTCATGAAATTACATCTTAATATCCAAACCATTTAACAAGGACATTTGTATTTCTTCCCGTCATTCTTCAGCATTCTCTAGTATATACTCCAACCTTCAACTTCTGATAATTTTTTTCATTTTATTGATAAGAAAAAGTTTTATTTACAAGTTAGTGTGTAGAGCTGATAAAATATTTATATGACATAATCCGATTTGTGAGATAAAATTTAAAATTTAAATATTACAAATTAAATATTATCATTTAAATGACGTGAATGGTTTGATCTACACACCATCTTGAGAATAAAATAATTAGACCACAATAAATCATTTTTTCGATAAATTATTTGCTTCTTTAGACTTGTTTGGGGATACAAATTATTTCATCAAAAAATTTTTCATAATTTCCTTCCAAACATTACCCAAAAACAAACGATTTTTAATTTCAAATATTCAACTTTTTAATCTAATTATTAGAATTTTCATAAATAAAACTAAAAAATACAACTTTTTCATATTCTAAAATAAAAATTATATTAAAAAGTTATATTCTACCAATATTTTAATTTTATAATATTTCTAATCTACAAAACCTAATAATATATCTTAATTCAAATTATTTTATTATTATTTAAAATTTTATCTCATTTCATTTATCAAACATTCCAACAATGTACGGATCATTTTTTAGTGAGTAATGTTACGTATAATCATTTTTACGCACTCTATCGATATGATTGGTTGTATTAATTTTTTTTAATACACAATTAATAACATCAATAAAATGTACAAAAAAAAAAAAAAAAAAAAAAGCAAAAATGACTTCACTTAACATTTTTGGTTTCAGCAGAGTGGTTCCGATTATATTACTTCATTTATGACAAGTCCGTCTAACTACACCCATAAACGTTAGAAATTTTGCAGAACACCGCGCTAAAAGGAGAAGAAAAAAGACAAAGGAAGTTGAAGAAGATCGTATACTTACTCCGTCTCAAGCATCTGCTCAAAGAGTACCTTGATCATGTCGGGCCCACGTTTCACTCTCAGGAGGCTTCTCGAATGACTACCAGCCTTCCTTACAGCATTCGCCTCTATATCTCGGTCGATCGAGCAAATCCTGCAAAGTCCCAATCGACTTCGACGCTCTGAAAGATCTTTAATTAACCTGCAGAAATCATCACGAAGGAGAACTGAAAATGAAATACTTTATTATATTGTACATGTATATATATATATATATATAAAAGTAGACAAGGTTGAAGGAGAGGGGGGATCTTGTACCTTTGCGACGTGGTCCCTCTCAGCGAACCTGAAGGCGATTCCCAAACAGCCAAAGAGAGGTGAGATGAGAGAGCAGGCACTAGAGAAAGGCGCGAGCTCCACGTCTGCGGTTTGGGAGTTTACAGTGGCCGCGAGTTCATTGAACGCCTCCGATATTTTTCTCAAGGGCTTCTCGTTGTCTAGGTTCGCCATTGGCCAAGGATTTTGTATCTCTCAGTCAACTTCGGTTTTTTATATGGGTATTGCTAGGTCCACAAATGAATCACACAAAAATAACTTTATAAATAAATATGGTTTCATTTGATATGTTAGATTTGGTTTACAATAAAAGTAAATTTACAGTCTGACGAATTATATTAAGCCACATCAGTTTGTAAAATTACTTTTGTGTAATCTCTTTGCAGCTAAAATATTTCTCTTTTTATATCGTTTCTTTGCCTGGACTAGTTAGGTTCTTGGATTGAAGTCAAGTTCGGTTGTTGGATTGAAGTCAAGTTCAATATCTAAATGCATAATTTTTAAACGCATCTCAATTTAAAAAATTTTCATACGTAGGACTCACAATTTTTTTCAATTCAATACTTCTTTATACGTGGGACTCATAACCTTTTTAAATTTTCTAGAAATAATATTAAACTCATCTTAATATCTAAATATATCTAAACTTATCTTAAATGGGTCATATATAACTCATTCTATTATCTTAACTCACTACTATTTATACAAAAACTGAACTCAACTCACTATTCAAATGCAGGGACTTTCCTTTTTAATACAGTGTGAAACAAGCTGATAGTGGTGCCAACTTTTCTGGTAGTGTATTTTTTTTGGGGGGGGGGGGATAGGATTAAGGGTTTAAAACTTCCGATCTGGTCCCATTTTGGATAAAATTTAGGATCTAACCGGTATGTATTAGTTTTACATTTTCTAAAATCAATTACGCACCATTTACCCTCTTAAATCGGTACTCCGGTTTTACCGATTTTCCAGTTCTGTTCGATCCGATTTTTCGATTTTAATGTACTATATTATATATTATAGTATATTGTAGTATACTATAATATATTATAGTATACTACAATATAAAATCGAACTATATAAATTATAATATTAATATAATTTATAATTTATAAATTATAATTTATATTATAATTGTATTATAAACTATAGTGATATAGTATTAGTATAACTATTAATATGCACTATATAATATTAATATAACTATTAATACAATAAACAAAATGATATAAGATTTTGAAATTTAATATTATATTAATTAGTAATTTATTATATAATACAAAACTATTTTATATATAATTATATATTATATATAAAATAGAAAAAATTAAAATATATATAAACCGGTCCAATTTTAGAAAAAGAAAAATTGAAACTGGATCGATTTTGATCGGTTTTAAGATAAATAAAATCTGTAACGGACCGAAACAAACTCAGGTCCGGTCCAGTTTACTAGTTCACCAGTTTTTTTTACACTCCTACCGAGGATATTTATTTCCTAGCTTCTTGCTTCTAGAATAATCCTACGTCAAGTGGGTTTTGATTTGTCGCTATTATCAATCAAAAATTCATCATTACAATGTCGTGTAGGATGTATCCACCCACTTTTAAAAACCACCCACACCATAAACTGCTTAACCACCCACTCGGCCAACCCATAAAATCGCCCAAAGACACGTGTGCTTCACCATCAAGGAACTGTGTGCTTTACTCGGCCAGCTCAACCACTTAACTGCCTTATCCCACTCAACCACTGCACATGCATGCACGCACGTACAACCACTAGAATTGCGCCCACCACCATCCTTTGAACACTCATACGAGTTCTACCAACACCATTTATAGTCATCACAGTCAAGCAAGTGGCAAATCACGTCGGTCATCAAGGCACAAGGAGGGGCACGGCAGCTTGGTGTCTAGGGGCTTGACCGAGGACCCTATCATATTCCCGACCTCACACTTCATGACCCACATGGCTTTATATTTTGTTTTCTTTTTAAATGTTAGACCCTCTTCACCGAATTCAACCCATTTCTCTCTCTCTCTCTCTCTCTCTCTCTCTCCTCAAGCTCTTTCTCTCTCTTCTCAAACTCTCTCTCGTCAAGCTGTCTGATTGACTCAACGAGAAAGAAAATTTTTAAATGCAGAACCTGTTGCTTCGTGTAGGGTGTAAGATTTGATAAAGTGGTTGATGAGAGAGTAGGAAAGCGGTTATGGCTGAACAGGTGTCTAAAGCTGGGCGTGTGGCTTGGGTGGTGGGTAATAACTGTCAAACTTGTTCCAAACCTTGCTCCAGATTCGACTATGGAGGCCTAGTGTAGGCCGAATGCCCTTCAATGGAAATTTGTGACTACCTTATGCGATGCCCCACTCAAGTAGTGCAAAATGATTAGCAAGCAAAGACGAAAGCAATGCAATAAACAACAAACGACAATACTGAAATATCTTGACAATGCATTAACAAAGGGAAAACAAAGAAAACCATAGGTTACCCTGATTCACGAATTGCACATGGTGAGCCTTCTCCTTTGGGATTCACGAATTGCACCTAATGGAGCCTAAGTGACAAAGCACAAGAGTGCCTACAAGGGCTTACAAGCCAAATTCGTCCAAATGTTCGAAGATAAAAAGATACTAATGGCCTAGTGCCTAACTTATACTAGAATTCAAATAACATATTTACAAAGTGGATCATGGTTGATGGGTCCACGCCTCTTGGTTAAGGCCTCGTGCTGTCGGTGGGCCATGGGTGGCCTGGATGAACCCACAGCATAGGCTGCTTGCTAGTATGCGTGGGTCTTCAGGTTGGCCTGCTAGGCTGGTCCTTGGTCCCTGCATGTGTGGGCTAGGTGCCATTGGTGAGTTGCTAGGTTGGACCGTGGTGGGCTTGAGCGTGGTAGTTTGCTGCATGGCCTAGGCCAGTGGGGCCATAGCATTGGTCAGCATGGCCCAGGCTAATGGGGCCTAGGCATTGAACAGCATGGCCGAGACCGTGGGGCTTGGGTGTTGGTCAGCATGGCCCTGGCCAAAGCTAAGGCGTTGATTAGCAAGGCCCTGGCCAAGGCTAGGGCATTGAGCCACGTGCCAACCTGCGTGGGCTTGCTGGGCAACCACACTGTCAATTCCAACTTGGGCGTGCATGTGTGCGCTGCACTGGTGCCTAGGCCATTCATGGGTGTTGTGCTTGTGCACAAGCCATGCATGCCCGTTGTGTGTGTGCGTAGCCCGTGCGTGCACATTGCGCACGCGCACTAGGCGTGCATGTTAGGGATCTCGGTCAAGTCCTCACAGACTAAGGGTTCTATCCTCTCCTTGTTGCTCCTCAAGTGACCGATAGGATTCCTTTGCTTGATATAGTCACGTGTAGCCCAAAGGAAGCTTGGGTGAAATGAGGCTAGGGTTCAATGGTGGGAAGTATGGATGGTGTTTGGGCTAGGTGATCTGGAGTTGGGTGATGATGGTGCATGGCAATGTCCCTCTTGGGTTGCTAGGCGCCACTTGTGTGCTATGGTTGAATGATGGGCAATTTTGGCTAGGGTTTAGTGTGAGTTTCGGCCAAGGCAAGTGTGGAAAATGGCTAGGGCTTAGGTGGCAAGTAGGTTTCCTAAAAGGTAAGAATTGTGCAATTCCTAAAATGTAGAAGTTGAGATCTAGATATGACAAGGCCGACCGAAAATGAATAGGATGGATAAGGGGCTGATTTGTTTTGGTGGGAAATTGAATTTGATTGAATCAATCAAGAGATATTGACCAATCAAATTATAGTTGGAAAATGGAAATGAGAGAAATTGGGATATAGGGTTTCGGCCAAGCCAAGGAAGCTATGGCCGAATTCCTCAAGTGAGATCTAGGGTTTTTATGGCTTGTTTGGTTATGGGAATAGGGAGGTGGCGTGTAGGGCTTATGATGGGGCTAGGGTTTTGTGGTTATGGGCAAATGAAAGTGGCGTGAAAGGCAAAGGAATAGGGCTGGCTGAATAGGTGTTTGGCAAGTGGGAAACTTCAAGAATTCTCAAGAAAAACTTATGAACATGTGAGAAAATCATATAAACACAAGAGATCTTGAGATCTACACACACAAGCCGAGAATCCCAATGAAGGATTCGGCCTCTCCACAACAAATCAATCAACAAAACTCCAACACAAGCACAAAGAGAAAAATGAAAAAGAACAAAGGAACCAATCAATCTTTGATTTACGAATTGCACAGAGAATTGAAAGGAAACTTCAAATATATTAAATGATAAATAGAATCACACTTATTCACAAATTGCAAAGTGTGATCCTTCTTCTTGGGATTCACGAATTGCACCCCAAGAAGCCCAAGTGCAAAAGAACAGAAAGATAATTCCAACCCTATGACCAACCACTCAATGTTCCAAATGACAAAAGTTCTTAGTGGAATGACTAAGAGTCCTATTTATAGAGTTTACAATTTGGAAACTCCCAAAATGTCCCTAGCAAATTAAAATAAATAAATAAAGCAAATGAAATAATAATTAAACAAGTAATTAAATAAAATTAATAAAAATAATAAAATAGATAATTATCCCATGGTGGACGTGGCATGCAAGGCTCATGGTGGGCTATGGTGGTGCATGGCCCACGGCTGGGTTAGTCATGGTCTGGTCCACGGCTCGCTGCATGGTATGGCATGGTGCCATGTGTTGGTCTGATGGTAGGCACAGTGTGATGCTGTGCTGCTGTTGTGGTGTCTAGTCAAGTGGCTTGGGCGGTGGTCCTACAAGGCCCAGGCTAGTGGCTTGAGCGATGGGCATGCATGGCCCAAGCTGACGGTCTGGGCATTGGAGCTGAAAGGCATGAGCTGGAGCCGTGCGCACAAGCACGCCACTAGCCTCGTTAAGTAGTGCTGGGGCACATATGCATGAACACAGATGCACGCTTAAGGGCACGCGCAGGCCTGCACACATGGTTTGTGTGCAGCCAGTAGCCTCCATGGGTGCCCGCTGCCTGTCAGGGCCTGAGCCAAGACATGCAAGCATGCTAGCTATGTGACTATCTTGACCCTTCAAGAGTCCTATCGAGGTGTAGTCCCAGAAAATTCTCCTAGGGGTTGTGACAGTGCGTGCAGTCTAGCCACGCGTTGAGCATGGTGTGACAACCTCGCTTGTGCGTGCGTGTTGACTGTGCACTACCTGCTTGAGGGAGGCCTTGGCCTAGCATTATCCAAGGGCTCAATCTGTGCACAATCAAGCGATGCCAACAGTGCTCCCAATGTGTTGTTTGGGTATGGCAGGGTGCTTGTCAAAGCATGGCCCGTGGCCTCCTGCCATGGGGTTTTGACAGAATAGTTATTGATGCATAGCAAGCCTGAAAAAAAAAAAAAATTAGTATTTGAACTTAAGGTTGATTATATTGAAGTAGTTGGAACATCAAACTAGTATTCTTTTGAAGTCAATCAGTCATCGGTTATAACATTTAAGAACCGACTAAGGTAGGTTTGGATAGTAAAATGAACATTTTTTATTTTATATGAAAGTTTAAAATATTATTTTTTTAATATTATTCTTATTTTAGAATTTGAAAAAATTAAATTAGAATTTAGAAAAGTTAAATTATTTATTATATTTCATGTAAAAATTAAAACAAAATTATAATAATAAAACAAAATATAAATTTTGTATCTTATTTCATTACCAATCCTGCCCTAAACCAGTTTGGCCAAACAAACTGTTGTATTAGATATTTTTCTTTTAAAATAGGAAAAATCTAATTGTAAACATAATTATGCACTAATACGTGCATCAATCTAATGTGATTGGTCAAAAAGTAACTTTTATTGAAAACAGTGTTAATTTAAATTTTGAATATGAAGGAATCAGTATTAGTACGCAGATTAATACGCGACTTTGTTTGTACATAGCAAAACTCTTTAAAATAATGGTGACTTCGTATCCTAACCCATGTGACATCGTTTCAATACAGTTTAATAAACTATCGTACTCCTCTTTTCTCTGTAGTCTCCTCGAACGAGAATAATATAAAATAATTAGCATTGGCAATTATCATTGTAAGTCTAAATTTTTATTAAAATTAGAGTTTTTAGCTAAAATATAAACTGATAGAGATAGTGATCCATATTAGACTAATCATTTCAAAATCAAAATATTAATATAATATTATATATTTTAATAATAATTTTTAAATATTTTATAAATACACTCTATATATTAATTAATAATTTAATTTTTACTTAAAATTATTTTTTTCCTCTACCTCATTATCCAATAAAAACAATTTGCCAACCGTTCTTGTTGGGGGGATTTTTGCTGAGGGCTTGAGGCCTACAAAGACAAGCCCAGACGCAGCATCAGGCAGGTCCCCCACACCCCAAAGGGCCCAAGAGGCCTGACCCAGACCCACGGGGCTCCTCGACAACCCAAGTGGGACCTGTGACCCACAAAAATTAGGTATGCCTGTTTGGATTAGGATGGGATGTTGCACAGAGCATGGGAAGCCAAAACCAGAGGAAAGGGAAAGGGCACTCCAAAGAGAAGGGACAGGACTCCAAAACAGTATAGGGAGATCATGCCGCATTAATGACCGTATGGCGAATGGAGCTCCAAGAGGATTTCCCTTCCCTCCCCAGATCACATGGTATTAGGGCTGTACACCAAACTGAAAAACCGGCTTACACCGATGTAAACCTACTGCTGGATGTCGGAACCCTCTGAAACAGGCGAAGAACCGATCGGCGGTCGAGTTAAATATATAGGAACCGACGTCGGCCGGTTCGGTTCGCTGTTCAACCCTAGGAAAAACCACTGAACGGGCCGATGTAAGCTGTAAATTTTTTCTTTGTCCCTATAGAGAAACGACGTGGTTTCACTTTAATGAGTGAAACAGCGCCGTTTAAGACCCTTGACTGAGAAAAAAAATTTAGTGGAACGGAAGCCAAACGGCGCCGTTTCAATATGGTATTAAACGAACTCCCCCCCTTCCTTCTTCTCCGTCTTCTTCTTCTAGCCAGGGTTTCTTCTGCACTTCTCTCTACCAGAGCCTCTTCACATAGCCATGGCAGAGTCGCAGATGACCGAAGACCGTGCCGACGCAAGTCGAGATCGATGGAATCGGTTTTCTCTCCCCCAGTCGATTGGTTTCGGCCAATTGTAAGTATCATTCTCCCATGTTGATGGGGTTTCGGTTTGACGCCGAAACCAACGCCGACGCATCGATTTTCAGCCCTACATGGTATGGCCTTCTGACTCTTGGAACTGGGTATATAAGGTGACTCGACCTTCAAGTAAAGGGAACTGATTCCTCTAATCAGTTCTTCCTCATACTCAATACTTAATTTACATAAATCCTTACTTACTAAGGGCGATCACTAACTTTTCCATCGGAGAATTCTCGGGAGATCCCAGGGCCACCTTTTCCTGCTCTGTCTTTGTATCTACAGGCCCAAGCCATAAAAGACCCGAACCGCTAAGAACCCAACCCTTAGGTGTACGAAACACATCTTCAACAGTGGCGTCGTCTGTGGGATTCGAAGAATTCTAAAAAAACGTGTCCTTTGTATGCCTGCAAGGACCCATTCTCAGTTGGTGCGGGACCAGGAAGAAGAAGCCTCAGTCAACATGGAAACACGGTTGGTGTCCATGGAGTAGCTCGTTGAAAAGCTCACTAACGAGATGGACATTCTCCATGAGGAAAACCAGGCCCTCAAAGACAACCATCAAGATTCAGCACACCATGAAGAGCCGAGGGCTAGCGAGCACCAGAAATCCTGGAGAGAAGAGGAAGGTGACAATGACCAAGATGAGAGGAAGCACATACAAGATGAGCTGGGCAACCTCAAAGGAAAGTATGAGGAGATGATGAGAAAGATAGGAAGCTCGTCTATGGTAGATCAACTACTCGTTAGCACAAGTTTACCCTACAATGCGAAGGTAATGATGGTCCTGTTACTATCGAAATTCTGGGTTCCCCCCATGGAAGCATATGACTGGACCTAGGATCCAGTGGAGCACTTTAAAACCTTTAAAGCTCACATGAAGCTACATGGGTTCCCCGGTGAAGTGGCTTGTAGAGCCTTCCCATTAACCTTGAGGGGACCAGCAAGGACGTGGTTCGGCCCTCTGGCGCCCGGCTCGATCGAAAATTTTGACGAGTTAGCTTGCTTATTCCTCACTCATTTCATGGCTAGCAGGAGGAGAAGGCGTCCTGCCACCTTTCTCCTCACCATCAAACAGCGAGAAGACGAGAGCTTGAAAAACTACCTGGCTAAGTTTAATAAGGAGTCAATGACTGCGGAAGACCAAGACAAAAAAATCACCCTGGCAGGGGGTGTATGGCCCCGGTCTGCTTTCATGGCAGAGCTGGCCAAACGGACCCCTGCGACCCTCTGAGAGTTCATAGACCAAGCTGGCAACTTCATCAATGCGGAGGACACCCTCTGCGCTTTGGCCGAACCAATGAGACAAGAGCTGGAGTGAGCAGACAAGAAGGGGAAAAACCTGACCAAATGCCACACCCGAGAAAAGGCTAAGCGGAAACAACGAGAGACAAGGAAGGAAGAGCTCACCACGAGGAATGCACAATACCGGCATAAATCGGTCAACATTCATCATCACAAAGGATGATAAGCGACCCACCTAGGAGGAGCGTCGCTATTGCACCTATTACCAGTCGACCACTCACGACACCGGGCACTGCCATTCATATTGGGGGGATTGAGTAGTGCCCCGATACCTTCCATCCCGACAAGGAGAGCAGTCGTGGAGGGGGCGCTCCCAGGAGAGGAGTTCTGACAGAGGATACCGACAGAAGAGGGTGGAGAGCTTGAGAAGAAGGGAGACTGAATGAGTGCCACTGTGTGCCCCTCCACAACAACCGCACGGAGAAGTACCTCCCACAAGAGAAATTCACACCATTGAGGGGGGGGGGGTTTCTTTAGTGGAGGAGCAACTTTGTCCGGGAGGAAAGCCCATGCAGGAGAAGCTAGGAATCGAGAAGTCTACTCGGTCTCCTGCCAACCCACCAAATACCGGAGAGGTGAACCTGTAATACCTCATTTTTACGTGCATTTTTAATGAATGATTATTTAAATGATTATAAATATTAGTTCTCTTGTTTTAAATTTAATGTGATATTTGTTGGATTTATTTTATGGATTTTAAGTTGTGAAATTTATTTTAAAAGGTCTTCTTGATATTATTTATTGTTTTTCATTTAAATTACAATTTTCTTTAATTTATTTTATTTTTGGGCTTTAAATATTTTATTTTATTAATGTTTAGTAGTAGTATTTTTATTTGGTTTTTACTTATTTTATTAGGTATTTTTCCTCTATTTTTTGGATTGGGCTCTTCCTAGTGGGTTTTACTCTTATTTTTGGGCCAAAATCATCTAAATTTGAGCCCAGCCCGTAGCAACTTAAACCCATTCCCTTAACTTACCTAAACGGCATTGTTTTGGATGTCTTAGGGCTTCATCTTCTTCTCCGAGAGCTTCTATGCTCAGTTTGTTCCTCTATTTTTCTTTGGTTTTTCGTGCTCTTGGTTGTGGGTTATTCTTTGTAATTTTCGGAGGTTTTCCCTCTCCAAACCGTGCTTTGTAAATTGACCTTTGCCGTGCTCTTTTTTTTTTGTCCAGCCGTGAGTTTCATTTTGGGTTTTCTTGGTTATTTTTCCTCTGCCATGAACCACATTTTCAGCCATTTACCTCAAGCTTTGTTTCAGTAAAAATCAGCCCCTTGTTCTGAAAATTTCATCTTCATTTACCTTGTTTTCAAAAACCCATTTTAGTCCCAAAAATTGTAATTTTTGCTGATTTATTTTCAAGCTAGCTTTTGGAGTTTATCGAGTATTTGATCTTCCAAACATATTTGCCTTTAAAGTGCTGTAAGTATTTTATGAATAACTTTTGAGATTTAAATATATTTATGCTTTAACAATTATTTTATGGTTGGTTGGTTGTGCCAGAGTGAGTCCAAGGAGTTTGGGGGTCAGTTGGAATGGAGGACGGAGTTGTTTGTTTGTTTGGATGATGTTGGTTTAGAGTTGTTTGTGACTTGTTGCATGCATTGCATGGTGCACACATGATCATGTTTGTAAATGAAAACTGGGTTTTCATGTGTTAAATGGATTTTTGGGTGCGTGTGTATCACGACCTCAAGCAGAGATGAGGCATTATCTCGGTGGAGCTCCTCTGGTAATGCTATCATGCCGACTTCATGGCCCCTCTGCTAGCGGAGGTTAGAGGATGCCTGGTCATGGTACGCGCTAAGCGCGGAGCTTGGTATCTCTCGTTATGATGTCACATGCGTGGTCATTACCTGCGATGTGGCATTGAGAGTCAAGGTGTGCGGATGATCCCTAGGGGAGACCATGGTGCATACGGATAAAATTAGATATTGGTCTTGATAAATTGGATAATGGGTCATTTTCTGGAAAAATGACGGGTTTTGATAAATTAGATTTACGTGGACCATTTTATGAGAAAATTGTGGTTTTTGTGTTGGACCATTTTCTAAAAAAATGGCGATTGTTTTAATGGATTGGATTTTTGGGCCAAAAATAGAATTTTTGGCATGCATTAGAAAATAATTTTTTTTGGGGAAATGATGTTTTTCGGATCTCATGCCTCTATCATCATGTGCATGCATATTATTACTGCATGAATGTATTTTATCTTGTTGGCTGTTTGAATTATTACTTACCTGCGATAACATTTCTTGATACCATAGATTTTGATGCAGATGATGAGAAGGCCGAGCCTGAGGAGGTGACTCCACTAGAGGATTGATTTGGTGCTCTTGCTTATTTATTGAAAATTATTGCCCTGTCATTAAATTGTGTATTTTGGTTTTATGATGTTAGTGGAAACTTGTAATATTTTGATACGCTTGTGTTTAAGCGAGATTGTATTTTAACAATTCTAGTACTTAGTAATCGACTTAACTCATTCCGCTGCGTTGCTTTTGCTGTACACTTTTTGTTTGTACACACACACTTGATACTTGGCAATGGGATGCGTGACCCATGTTGTCATCATCCAGACGCATCGATTCTCATGTTTCTGCACGCAGGGAGTTGGGGGCGTCACAGAACCCGCTCCCATAATTTCCTTTGGAGAAGCCGAAGAAAAGGAAGTCCTCTATCCACAAGACGACACATTGGTCATAACCATGCAGATCACTAACTTCACCACTAGGAGGATTCTCGTCAACAATGGCAACTCGGCAGATATTTTGTTCTGGGAAGTATTTGTCCTCATGGGGATCGATGCGGCCTAGCTCCTGCTGACCCTAATGCTGCTCAAAGGCCTCTCAAGATAAATATTCCAACCAGCGGGATGATCACCTTGTCTATCTTGGTAGGAAGCCCTCCTCATATTGCCCCTATCATGGTCGACTTCTTAGTGGTAAGAGCTCCATCCTCATATAACGCCATCATTGGTCGCACAAGACTTAACAAGCTGAAGGCAAACACCTCCACCTACTACCTAAATGTAAAGTAGGGGTGCTACCTGCCCCCCCCCCCCCCCCCCCCCGCGGGGGGCCCCCCCCCCCCCCCCCCCCCCCCCCCCCCCCCCCGGGGCGGGGCCACCCTCAACCCGCCCCCCACCTCCGCCCATGCAGGGGGGCTTTTTTTGCCCCCGCCTCCCGCCCCTCATATGGACGGGGCGGGGTACCCCGTCCGGTGCCCGGGGGGGGCGAACACCTCATCCGCCCCGCCCCCGCCCACTTCAAGAACATTATGTTCCATTGGGTTTAAAAAAAAATTTTGGTCTAAAAATATTTTTTTAAACCCAAATTATTACATAAGTAAATCGTAAATTAAAATTTATATATATAATAATAATTTAAAAACTAATAACATAAAAATTATGTTATTAATTTTTAAATTTGTTAGACTTGTTCACAAGAGTCTCACATTGCTCAAGTAAGACTCTTGTATGGCATTGGAGTCCTATTTAAATGTGGCCTAGGGTGCTCATGCCATATGCAATCTTGTTCACAAGTCTCACTCTCTTGTGACTTTTGTGAACAAGTCTAACAAATTGTAATATATTTATATATATATACAATTTGGAAAATATAAATATATATTTATAAATATAAATATATATTTAATAATATAAATATAAAGTGCGGGGCAGGGGAAAAGCGGGGCGGGGTTGAGCCCTGCCCACCCCCCGCCCCCGCTTAGTGCCTTTCATGCGGGGCGGACGGGGGCGGGGTAGCGGGGGGCGGGCCCCCGCTGCCCACCCCTAATGTAAAGTTCCCAAAGGTCTAAGGGGTGGGCAAAATTAGAGGAGAACAAGCCTTGGCGCAAGAATGCTATGTGCAGGAGCTTAAACCAATGGTAGGAGGAAAGACACTTGATGCAGATATACGCATCTTAGAAAGCTACGACAAGCTTACGTCAGGATGCAAGCTACCCGGCTAAAGGGGGGAGGGAGAAGGGCGCATTGGGAAAAACAAAGAGCAATTCGGGTCCTCTTATAACTTTGTAAACTCAATACCCTCTTGTATGAACTCTACTTAATGAAAAGCACTAGTCTTTTTCAGGGATTTAGTGAAACAAGTCTCCTGCCACAATTAGTTAGCTCAAACATCAAATCGTCATCAACTGATTACCTCCCCACGGGATAACAAATGGATGGGTGTAATGCTGATGGCTATCTTATCCCTCCCACGGTGGAGTGCAGGTCTGTCCCTATAGAGAGTGGGCACAGCACCAGCTTGGCCCTCACCTACCTTCCCTGCGATATCAACGGATGGGAACAGGTTCAATTAGACACACTACCCGAACAGACTACCTCCACATAAGAGTCAACAAGCGAGACTAACCACGAGTTAGCCCAACCTCCCCTATGGAGAAGAGCGGGACTAGCCCCGAGGTTGCCTGAATTTTACCCCATCTCACTGTGGTGAAGAGTAATTTGGTTCTTAGACGGTTGACTAATTACCTCCCCCGAGGGAATGAGCAGTGAGAGAGCGATTTAAGGTGCCTCTACCCTTCTCTTGGTGGAGTGCGGGACTATCCCTAACAATTCTACACACATTACCTTCCTCATGAGCGTCGACCTACGGGAGTGGATTTAGTCAGACATACTGCATGAACAGAGTACCTTCCCACGGGGCAACTTGGGGCGAGACAAGCCAAAAGGCCATCTTGACCCTCCCATAAAGAGAGCAGCCCCATCCCTGAGATTGCCCAAACGTTACCCCGTTTTGCCATGGCGAAGAGTGGGCGCAACACTAGCCTAGCCTTCACTCCCATTTCCTGCAACGTCAATTGATGGGAGCGAGTTTAGTCAAACATACTGTCCAAACAAACTACCTCCACATAAGAGTCAATAGGCAGGACTAACCATGGATTAGCTCAACCTTCCTAATGGAAGAGAGTGGGTCCAACCCTGAGACTGCATGGACATTACCCTATCCTGTCACAGCAAAAGAATGATTACCTTCCCTGGGGGAATGAATAGGGAGAGAGCGGTTTGAGGCGTCTCTACCCTCCCTTGGTGAAGTGTGGGATAGTCCCAAAACTACACGATACAACCTCAGAAAAGACCACCTCCTCTAGACAAACAAATGAGAGACAAATAAATGGGAACTCCTTTAATCCGAGGTCCAACACATAACGGACTCTATCTCTTCCCTCCAGTCATCTCAGAATCATTCTCAGTTGCTCTTATTAGTGAAAGAACTACAATCGGTCAATGACACCATCACCTGGGCCACCCATTTCTTCGACTGGTCTCAAACATTTTGCATACTAAATGTCTGTCGTTTGTCTCTACTAGGAGTGTAACTAGTCCTGTCCAGTCCAATTTTGTACAATTTTTAGAACCGAGCCGGTTATACCGGTTTTGAATTTTCAAGAACTGATTTTGCACTGATTACCCTCTTAAATTGATACTTTCGGTTTTACTGGTTTCGATCCGGTTTTTCCTTTTTAGTATAACTATATTATTATAAGTTATAGAAATTTAATATAGTATTAGTATTACTATATAAAAGTGATTTAATATTAATAAGTTATAGTGATTTAATATAGTATTAGTGATACTAATACCATAGTGATTTATGATTTACTATAGTATTAGTATTAATATACATTAGTATACTAATGTATACCAATTATTTAAAGGAAATGTAATTACTATACTAATATATATTAGTATTATTAATGTATTATGTATTTATCAAAAGGATTCAAATGATTATGTTGAGAATTTATCGGGCCTAAAAATGTAATTAATTTATATATTTTATATTAATAACATATGATCAAACAAATGTTCATGTTTAATATTATAATATTATGTTATAAATTATAACATAAAATTATTTCACATATAATTATATATTATATATAAATTCTATATATAATATTTTATATAATATTAAAAATCAATTATATATAAACACGAACCTTTCGGTTCGAAAAATCCTAGAATTGGGATCAGACCGATTCAAAACCGAACTAATTGGTTTAGTCCAAGTCGGTTTTCCGGTTTAAACTTTCACTCATGATCCCCACTCAGCCTAGTTTTTGTTGTTCTACTTGCCCACTTGCCAAATGTCGGCAATTATCTTTTAAATTGTCTGTTAATCAGTCCACAGGACCATTGGAATTTATCTTTGTTGATGTTTGGGGTCCTTCCCCTTATATATCACATGATGGCTTTCGGTTTTATATTTCCATTATTGATAACTATAGCCGATATACTTGGTTTTATCCCCTAGCTTCTAAGGGAGATGCAACACCAACTTTCTTGTTTAAAAAATATGTTGAAAGGCTACTCAATGCTAAAAATCAAAACTGTCCAAAGTGATTGGGGGAGTGAATTTCGACCCCCCACCCATGTCCTTAACTCCCATGACACTACTCATTGACTCTTTTGTCCACACACTAACCAACAAAATCGTGTGGTTGAGAGAAAACACAGTTGTAACAGCCCGCTAAAAATTCAATGGTGAAATTTCTATAGACTTTAGAAATCTCGTGAAAATTCCGTAAGTTTTCACGAATCGACTAATCGCATAGGTTGTAGTCAGTGAAACCCTCAATGATTGGAATCTATTTGAAACTCCAAAAACTCGGTTGAAACCGAAACCCTAAACGGTTTCCCCAAACCCTAAAGTTGGCCTTCAAGCCCTTTTGATCCAATTTCTAGCATTGTGTTTAATCACTTGATTAAATCACTTCCACACCAAATTGAGTCAGATCAAAGAGGGTTTCAACTCTAGTGAAACCCTAAATGGTTGAAATCTATTTGAAACCCCAAAAACTCGGTTGAAACCGAAACCCTAAACAGTTCCCCCAAACCCTAAAGTTCGCCTTCAAACTCTTTTGATCCAATTTCTAACATTGTGTTTAATCACTTGATTAAATCACTTCCACATGCTATTAATTTCTGAAATTCTTATTATAACATCTTTATCCAACATTTTAAACCTTGGAAATTTGATTGGGTCAAGAAAAATTGGATTTGGGCTTGATAGCATCTCAAACCCTAACCAAACCCCCTTTAAACCCCAAATTGTAGTCCACTTGGTTGAGGCCCACTAAGGCCCACGAATTTGGCCACCTTGGCAAAGCTTCTTAGAGAAGTTTCCTCCCCCACTTGGTAGACCATTCATTGCATCAAGTTGCACTTAATAATACGGAGGAACCCACCCCATCAAGTCCCATGTCTCATAGCTCTTGTAGGTTGTCCTTTGGCCCCCACTATCCTCTACAATGTGTCACATCTCTACACCTTCACTCAATGATCATTAAGGTCCAAATATTCCCCCTACAGAAGTCTTGAGTCATGCAAGACACACTTACTTCACTTTAATCATTTCTTCACCCCGTTCTTAGAGAGAAACCCAAAAGAGCTCTCTCGGGCAGATTTCTGGGTCTTTTTGCGTGGAGCTTTTCAACCCTTTGTAAGTATTTTCACACAATGACTCCTTCATAAAAGTTGTTCCTCTTTGAGTCTAGTTTCCGTAAATGTATTTTTCGTATCATTCCAGGGTCATTTGGTTGGTCAAAAGTATTTTTAACCATGGAAAGGTCATTCTGGGCGTGAATCTGGAGAGTGTGTTATGTTTTGGAGTTTTTGACCAAGCTAATGGACATATCTTGGTCCGAAAATTTTATGGAGTGTTCTTAGCATGTTTTTAAGAGTTTTCATTGAGGTTTTGTTGCATGAATAAAGATTTTGATGATAGATTTTATTAGATCTAGAAACATGAAAACTGGAAGTGGCAAAACAGTTTTTATTTGGATAAAGTTTGAATATTTCGAGGTTTGATCTTACTCTAAAGGCTTTGATATTTTTATATGATGATCCTAAGTCTCTTATTTTCATGTTAGGATGTTATTTTGGAGATATTTAGTATTAGTTTCAAAGATATGATTTTTCTATGCAAGAGAATTTCGGTTAGGCCTAAGATTTGATGTTTTTAGGTTAGATCCATGTTTTATTGGGTTTTAGCCATGTGATTTTAATTTTGATGGTTGGATATTCTTTAGGACACGTTTTTAAACCATGTGATACTTTATTTCAAAGATCTCACCTTCTTAAGCCATTGATCAAGAGATTTATCAAAGCTAGTTAAGAAAAAGTTTCTGTTTTTGGACTAAGTGTAAAATCAAAAACTCCAAGTGTTATTTTTGTGATTTTGGTGACTTTAGTTTGATGATTTAAAGCATGGTTTATCTGAGGATGATGTTATGAATATGTTAGAAGTAAGATT